>CM060268.1:5568049-5991336 GCA_030684275.1 Acipenser oxyrinchus oxyrinchus
ATCTTTGTTTGAAGCCTGAAATGTGGCAAAAGGTCGCAAAGTTCAAGGGGGCCGAATACTTTCGCAAGGCACTGTATATATATATATATATATATATAAATTACCTAAAGTATCAAATGATTATCAAATGATTGCTATTGCAGTATACAGTAAAAGCCCACCTCTGCTTGGAGCTAGGTTTCCAAAACATAAAGTCTGGTAATTCTTGACAGTAATTTGTTGTGGTGCAGCCCTTGATAACATTAACATGGCTTTTTTTTAGGGTATGTTCTATCATTATAATTGTATTCTCTTTTAAGTTTTTATGTTCAGATATTTTACTATCCTTTACAAATGTCGTGCCTCTGTCAACTGCCCCAACCTTTAATGTGTTTGTCATTGAAATTGAACAGTGAAGGAGTTGCAATACTTCATTAGAAGGTACAACCTAAAGGAAATGGAAGTGTCACTTTAGAATCTATGATTGAGTGTTCTTCAAGTTATTAAAGATGTAGCTCATTAGTAGTGTTTGTAGCAAGAAAATACTTCCATAAATCATCTATTTCTCGCACTTCCATTTGCTTCATATGTCTGAAATGTGCAGTTTTGAAAGAATCATGTATTTTCTTTAAATCGTAGCATTTCTCAGAATGGCGTATTTTTAGGAAGTCTCTTGCTGCTTTACTTTCTAAGTCATTGGTTGGAACTTGTTACTGGCTGAAAGCATGCCAGTCAATTGGGAAAGCAGCAGGTTGGTTTATGACAGAAGAGTTGACCTTGAAGGGATGGGGTCAATGTAACTCTTCAAGTGAAATGAACAAGAAAATATACCACTACCTGAAAGCAAGGCTTACAAACAGAGATGTATTTAACTCTGTGTAGTTTCAGATATTGTGTTTTAAAATAAAAATACATCTTTTGCAGTAACATGTGTTTCTTTCAAAACTGCACATTTGAGACCAATGTTGCGATACATCTTACATCTTTGAAGTACAGTAAAACAAATACTGTTCTTGACATTAGTATATAACAGAAGTCTTCACCTTCTGTAGTGGATGTGCTAATTGAATTATAAATTGTTTGAGTGGTTCAAAATAAAACATTAATATCTAGTAATACAAAAAAAAACATTTCATGGATATTTAGTCCTCTTATAATATATGTGACTAATGCAGGGAAGGTGGTTAGGCTGATGCACTAGCATGTTGTTAAAGTATAAAAATTAACAATGCCAAGAAATCTCAAAGCTATTGCAGTAATAATGGCAATCTTCAAAAGTACCCTGTTCAAGCCTCTTTAGTGCATTTTAGTACAACCCAGGAGGAAATTGAGCCAGGAAGCATGCCTACATACTTAGCATGATAATGTTTAAAAATGTAATACCTGCTTACCGGCCAGAAGTAAGTCAGTGAAGTGAATGCATATTTCAGTATATGTAACAATGTTGGTCTATATTTTCCACTCGGGGCAAACTGCAGGGAAATTGCCAACTCCATAGTACATTTATTACATGGGCAGTTTGCCCAATGTAGAAAATCTGGCCCTATAGGTCTCACTTGAAAATGACTGCATTTTGCAATTTAAGCCTACTTATGCAAGTACAGTTTAAGTAACACTGGAAGTTAATTCACAACATAGATGCATGTTTTATACCATTTCTGCTTTTGGCAACACAAATTGAAAATGATGTATTTGTATCTCCACCGATGCTACATTTCCTGGCAGTTCTGAGCTTTTATTGCTTGTCAATACGTGTGTGTTTCATCTTGGAGCTGACGGTCTCTAGATATTATGAGCACAATTTAAAGACAGATGGTGGTGAGGGATCTGTTCTGCTGAGAAGCACATCTATTTTATGTTGTGTGTTCACACAGCTGTGCTTACAACCCCTCTTGACAAATGGAACAGCACTGCATCTATGTGTTCCTAATTATAACGTATCCTCTCCAGGAATGTCCAAAGTACATTAGCAGCAGCTGCTCATTTCTGGTACTGAATTTCCACTAATAATGTGTAAATGATTTGTTATCCAGTGCTTTCTAATACAGTAGCTAATCCCTGCAGTATACAAAGGGAAATTCTACCAATGTATGGGTCTGCTTTGCATAGTACAATGTAAAGGGAATGCATCCTTTACATATATAATAAACATTGGGGGGGTCTATTAAATCTATCTAAGCAGTGGTGGTTCGAAAATATAATTTGTTAAGTGAAAATAAAGAGTGCAACAGCAAAAGTTCATTGATATTGACTCCAAATGATTTTGTTAAACATATTGTCTGCTCTACCTTTGTCATTATTCTACCTTGGGGATCCATGATTGGCCTGTGCTTTACCAGGATTTCTGTTTGCTTTACTGCAATCTGCTAATGTTTTTGCCATGGTATTCCTGGATCCGATTGCAATTACACTTCACCTGTAACAAACCCCATGCTATTTCAGAATGGTTTTAGCTTGGGTGCTGTTGCTTAAGGTGTACTGTATGCTTATGCACGCTTGGGAGTGAGTATCTGTTTCACATAACGTTACTAGAATCATTCAGTTTTGGTTTAAATTCGGTACAATTGAAACTCCTTACACATCATTTTTTAGAGCTAGTTTCCATTTTTAAATAAAGCAAGTGTTGCCTTTATTCAGTGTACATCACCCAGTTGGGTATAGAGTAAACATTTGTTGCCAGACCAAATTAAAAAGTTATGGGATTTCAAAAGACTGCCACTGGCTAAAGGTCTTGACTGCAGAAGTCAAGGAAACTGTTACAGAATCCAAATAGTAGAGCTAAACTGTTAAATCCTCATATAAACCCACTGGCTAAATGAGACGAACCATTAAAGGATGAAGAAAAAAATCCATACTTTGGAATAAAGTAGGCAAGCTGAGGAGTGATGGTTGGTCAGATTCCGGTTAATCTCAGCAGAATCCAAAAGTGTAAAGTACCGTTAGGATGGATTGCATAGTAACAGAGGTGTGTCATCAATCTTTTGAAATGGGACAGTAAGCAAACATACAGTTTGCTCTACTTTATGAAGATTACGTTGAAAAGCGATATTGTGCCTCAAACACATGCTTTAAATTCTGCTGAATGACTGGCTGAAAAATAAATAAATACAGATTTGACCAGGCTTTATTGGAACATTTTCTATGTAGTACGTTTTTGGTAAACTCATTTTTGGCAAAGTCTTGGTTCAGGGGTCCACACTCTGCACTTGTCTGCTGTTCTATGAACCCTCACAAGGGTCATGTTTGGACTTCTCTTCATCATAAACCATGTGAAACATTTATTTATAACTTTGCAAATATTGGGAGTTGAAATCCGTGATAATTGCAAGGAAATGCAGCGGCTGTTTTTTGTTCTGAGTGCATGTCGGTTCCCCATTCCATTGGGGAAATTGTTCACTTCTGCACCATTTTTTGAAGGTCAATCGGCAAAAAGGAATACAACATACAAATAGGAAAAAAAGGAAACAATGTTCAACAGGATATTTTTGGATAACATGAAATATGTGGTGGGTTGTGGAACTGAGGACTAGGACTAGGTTGAAACCCATTTCTTATTAGTATTAGAACTAGTCCACTTGGTTGAAGTTTTTTATTGTTTAGATCGTCTTAGACAGATTTAAGTCGATTTTAAAATAAAAAAATAAAAATGTAAAGGTTTCTTCACGGTATATCACTTCCTGTGTGGTAGATCACATGACCTGATTAATGCTTCAGTAAACCATTAAAAAAGACCTTCAGTACCAGAATTACACTTTTTGCTTTTACAACATTGTCATTTAACTATCGGAACCTTCCAAAGTATAAAATACAAGCAAATGACCAAAAAAATTGGACTTGGGCAGGCCGGTATTTGTGCCTACGTGGATTTCCTTTGTTGTTGACTAATTGGTTTTGTGTTAAATTGTCTTTCTCCTGGTCTCGGCCCCCGAGGAATGACATTCTTGATACTTGTCCTGTTGCGGAATTGAATGTGACTAGGGGTAAATGTTACCTGTCAGCTGCTGGAGACAGTGTAAGTCCCCAGGAGGGAAAGCTTTCTGAAAGCAAGCAGATTTGAAACAGTAGTCTGACACACTCTGTTTACTAACGCTTGCAAATACTACTCATGCTTCTAGAATTTACCACATTGTTTTTTCTATTCCTTTAAGCTCTCAAACATACCGTCAAGTAAATGTATTTTCTGTAGTGTTAGATGCGAAGGCCTGCATCCATAAAAATGTCTTGCTGAGTGTTTATATCCACAACCTCCTGGAGCAGTAAACTGTATTTACACTGTGTAGAGAAATAAATGTGTGCATTGGGGTCTACTTGGGTTTTATTTTCCACTGTGGTTCAATTATGAACACTTGTTGGTGGTTGTGCAGTTGCTTTTGAAAAGTAGGAGGCTTTTTTTTTTCACAAGTTTTTTTTTTTTTTTTTGAATTGTGGATTTGGTGCTTGTAAAAGGCGAGGGACAATGACGCTGGCTGTTCTATGAGCTCACCTCAGGTCTGACCTGAATAGATCCTGCCATTCACTCCAAGGCCAGTATCTCAAGCAATGTCATACAGTTGTGATGAAATGTGTGGTGGGTTTGTTTTGTGGATTTCCATTGGGGACTAGGTCGAGACCACTAAACTCATTTTGTGTTTGACCAGAGTCAGATTTGAGCCCAGGCATTCAGAGTTTGTTGGATGCCATTTTGTTGAATTATTTTTTAAATAAATTTTGTTTGTTTGTTTGTTTTTTTTTTTTTTAAGACACGCTTCATTTTAAAAGATGTTTTCTTGATCTGCAAAATTAATGCATCAGGGTGAATCTTGTTTCCATTAGTCTCTGCTAGGAGACTCTGTACTACATAATAAATATGCTGTATCGCAATACTGCTAAAATGCATAAAACATATATAGTGACTCCAAAAAGCTCTGAATACTAAACAATCCATGAACTGCAACTAATGTCGACTTTAGAAATTTGAAGGGGTATTCAAAGAGATAAACGGCTGACACAAATAGAGAAGGTTGATTTTAATTCATTGTAACTGCATTAAAATACATAGACAAAATGATTTCACTAAATCTTAGCCTAGCTACTGTTTATTTCACAGATTGTCCAAAGTATATATTTTCTATGACAATATGGCAAACACTGGTAGTGAATGTACTCTTATTTATATCGGCGTGTGATTTATTTTGTTTTGTACAGCAGCTGAATGTAATCATGTATTGTTCTGTGTGATTTTTGGTTGTCGTTGTACTAATGAGATGTATACTGATGGTACAGTAAAGTACAGCTAGATATTCAGAGCAGGTAATGTAAGCATTAGACACTAAGCCCACATTATTACGTTTTTATAAAAGCTTGTTTATCCATTTGGTTCCAAAGGGAACCAACAAACTGTTTAATTCAATGCACCTGGGTAGTTTATTGACTCATTTTGCGAAGGAAAAGCAGTGCTCCGATTGGCTTGTGATGATGACATTATACCTAGCGGGGGGTCTCCTGCCCTACAAAACTCATACGTGATCTGTTGGCTGGAGTTTTGGGAATACTGTTAGTTAGGTCACAGTTTGAAAAGTCTTCAGTAGCCTTGCCAGCCCAGACCTTCAAGCAGGGTGCACCATCTGCCACCACATTGATCCCAAAGAGAGAAAATACAATCAGACATGATGGATGGATAGCATCTTCCAAATTGACAGCGAGTAGGAAGCTATCTTTAAAGATTGACACCTGTTGTATAGTATTGTCCAAACTGAGTTCCGGCTGTGTGGTACCCCCAACGGCACTATCTCAAAAGAGAATAATATATTTGCAGTTGATGTTTAGAATATATTACAAACATCTTGGAAATGTATTTATTTGTATTTCAGTAGAACTACTTGGTTTCCCAATTTTCATTTTCAAAGTTTTTATGGACAGAATGTTGTATTACGGTACTATTAAATATAGGTGCTATAACACTATTACTGTAACAATGACTGAGTAACTACAGTACATTGTAAATGCAATAAAAAATGTAATTCTACATGTAGTTACTACACACTGCAGTTATATGCTTACATACAGTGGGCCATTTCTGTGTAAAGCACTCTTAATGGAATGTATTTAAATCTTGCTTTGTGTACTTGATTTTTGCTATTTTTGCTGTACAGTGGGTGAGCACTGCTGTCGTGGCCCAGTCTGAAGCTGTCTGGAGTAATCTGGTAAGTGACTGGGATGTAAACTAAAATGGTATTGGTTAATAACAGCATTAAAGACTACAGTGATTCATCACAGTCTGGATTTAGTATACTGTAAGTGACCGGAGTCATCAGTGAGTCGGGTAGCAAAGAGTTTGGAATGAATGAAGTTCAGGGGATATGTCTGTGAGAAGAAGCGTTGGTTAATTTGAATTACCGTGGTTTACAGTGGATACTGTATGTGTTCTGAAAAGCTATAATCGATCCCCAGATTGATCTGATTTCAGATCATTACAAAATGCTCTTGTGTGAACACTCTGTACTACTCGTATTATATTCATGTTTATTTCATTCGTTTTAAATACCTATCATGCCTGCACATTTCGGTAACGTAGCAACTCAACATTAAAGATAGCTAAAAATGCTTGTTTGCAACATGCAAGTGGTATATTCTACTGGACAAATGAAGTGAGCACTACATATATATATATATATATATATATATATAATATATATATATATATATAATATAAATATAAAAATCTCTGTGTTTCTTCTCATTGACGGTATCTTCTTGTATCTTCTTGTATATTGAAAGTGCTTTGAGGTCCACCATGCTCTATTATTTATAGCAAGTGGGTGAAGCTGTTTCTGAAACACCAGAGAAAATGAAGCAAGATCATATCTTGCATTCCTGTCTGTTACAGAGAGATGGTATGAATTGTGTAACTAAGCTGCCACCTAATGTACATTCCTATGAAATAATAAATACACACAACCAGAGTGGACAAGAGATGGAGTGCTAACTGTGGCTTATTACAGGCTATTTAAAATGTTATGGTTGTTTACTTAATTCTAACCTAATTATATATATATATATATATATATATATATATATATATATATATATATTATATATATTTATATAAAAAAATATATATATATATATATATATATATATATATATATATATATATATATATATATATATATATATATTCCATGGATCATTATTATATATCTCCATTTACAGATTCATCCAAGATATATAGATATAGATAGATACAGGAGGGCTATTTTAAAATACTGTTGTAGGGAATTTCTAAATTAAAATTTGAAATTTGATGGTTTGATGGCATACATTGATGCAGTGATAGCTCCAGTTGTTCTGGTTGACTTCTTGTGTGTTTTTATTAACTTATGGATTCTTCAGGATAGTCACGATGATTCTATTTTTTTTTTTTACACAGCTTGCTTCCCACTAGAACAGTTACAGTGATTTCCATCAGTTTGTAGGCTGTAACACAAATTAAAACCATAATATGGGCTGTCAAAAAAACAAAAACATTTTCCCATTCAATTGCAAATTAATTGGACCGAGGCAAGTAGGAAGCATAATGCAGTTGTTATGCTGAAGACTCTTCCTGCTTCATGCAATGCAGTATTGTTTTGACGATTTTATAAATAAGTTACAATGCATATTGCGTGTTGCATTTACTGTGGGTTTGGCTTGTAAAGTGTGAGTCATTTTGTTTCCACTTTATTTTGTGTTCTATGATTACCACCTTTTATTGAAGTTCAGTTACGTGTTGAACAGTCAATATGCAATAGGGGTGCCTGTGTGATCCACCATTAGACTGCCATTGCAAGTTTATGCTCACATTCCATGTATTATTATTATTATTATTATTTGTTTATTTAGCAGACGCCGTTATCCAAGGCGACTTACAGAAGCTAGGGTGTGTGAACTATGCATCAGCTTCAGAGTCACTTACAAATACATCTCACCCGAAAGACGGAGCACAAGGAGGTTAAGTGACTTGCTCAGGGTCACACAATGAGTCAGTGGCTGAGGTGGGAATTGAACCGGGGACCTTCTTTAACCACTGGACCACACAGCCTCCTCTGTTGAGTATGTTTATTTTATATAACAAGCATTGATATATCTAGCATCAAATAACCTTTTCTCACCCGGTGGCCTGATTGAAGATTTTTCTAGGTGTAGCACTGGTCAATAAAAGATATCACAGTGTTGATTTCTTTGTGATACTTGAAGACATTGCTAAAGACATTTTGTCGATACTTGACAAATTCCAGTTTTACCTTAGTATTTAAAACAAAAGTGACTGTTCATCCTGGGTGTGGCTGGAACTTGTTTAGCATAGAACAGGAAAAATAGGTTGAGGATGTTTACTCAGTGTGGCGGAGTGTCCCACCCCTATTTATTATTATTTGTGTTTTGTTTGCGGCGCAGTTAAAAGCGCTGCGTCTTTTGTTATTTATAATTTAAAAACCCTGTGAGGATGCATGACTGATCAGATACTGATTATTTAACTAGCTGACAGTCATGCATCCTTACCAAATGCGTGCAGACTGTGGCCGAGTGGTAATAAGATAATTAACAGCTAGTTAACCCCTCGGCCAGAGTATAAGAACCTGCAGATGTCCGTACTGGGTTGTTGAGTGTAGAGTGTAGAGAGTACGGGAGAGCGGAGAGAGAGCGCGTAGAATACAACAAAACAATTGCTATATTTAAAAAAGTATACTTGTTTCTATTTGTTTGGCCATCGCGCCTTTTTGTTTTGTGTTTTGGTGTTTTGTTTAAATCTTTTGTTTCTGTTTATTTACTTAATAAATTAAATTACGCTGAATGCAGTTGCATTCAGCTTCACCCGCCCATCCACTGTTTTGGTTTCAGTTACTTCCTGGTCCGTGACGTCATCACACCTCACCACTGCGAGCCAGACTGTCACACTCAGCCAGACAGTTAAACAATAGATTGCATTGATCTTTTTGCCTTTTGTTTTTTGTCCCTTTTATACAGTAGCCTCTTTTCTCCCTTTTAAGATATGAATTGTATTTTAGGTGGTAGAAGCAAAAGGCATCTGAGACTATGGGTGCTTTAAACAAAGAAAAAGTGTTATTTAAACAGCCTGTTTAATGAATAAAATAGAGGATATTCCATGTATTATTATTATTATTATTTGTTTATTTAGCAGACGCCGTTATCCAAGGCGACTTACAGAAGCTAGGGTGTGTGAACTATGCATCAGCTTCAGAGTCACTTACAAATACATCTCACCCGAAAGACGGAGCACAAGGAGGTTAAGTGACTTGCTCAGGGTCACACAATGAGGCAGTGGCTGAGGTGGGATTTGAACCGGGGACCTCCTGGTTACAAGCCCTTTTCTTTAACCACTGGACCACACAGCCTCACAAGTTCATGGGGTACTGTGTTTATTCCACGAATGAGAATATCCCTGAAAGGGGGGCAGAGTATTTAAGGTCATCCTCATGAGTGAAATAAACACAATACTCGCTGTACGACTATGCAGAATTGTGTTTTAATAGCAATTAAAATATAACGAATGCTTAATTCGGAGGAATGACTTTCCTAGTACCAAGCCATTGAAAATGAGTTAAGATATTTGATAGTCTAATTTGCAAGGTAATGTTTGTCCCATTTTAAAACTTTGCAATACCTGGCAAGTTAGATGTTTAGCTCTGAGGTTCCTTGTACGCATGTACTGAACAAACTGAATAAGAGCCGTCTATGCGGTACTCGGAGCATGATGCAGAGTGACATGACTGAAATAAATTATGTTTCAAGGTGACATTCTTCAGAATTGTACATGTACTCATCTTGACCCATACGGAGAGATCAGCAGTAACATCAGTTGTTTGTGATTAAAGGAAAATAAAAAAAAGACTGGTGTCATATTGCATATGATTAGTTCAATTTGCTGTACCATACTAGCCAACCGCCTTTCATTTTAATTAAATGTTTAATAACTGAGTGTGTCCTGAAGTTCAATTGGAATGCACAACACTGACTCTGTTTTAGGATGAGAGATTCTTGGCTGAAGTGGTTTGCTGGTGCCACTCTGACTGGAAGCTATTTGATGATGCAATGCAGTGCTATTGGCTGTTAGAAAAAGCAGACAAGAATAATAATGGCATGCATAAGGATCTGAAGTTTTCTGTTTTAAATGAGAATGTTATTTTTGTATGCTTTTGGAAAGGTCTAATAGAATGAAGTGTGACATGACTGTAGTATACGTAAACTTTTAAACATTATACAGTAAAGAAATGTGAGACATAGTACTTGACCATGTGTACTTATTATTCAGCAATACATTTATTATTGGATTTAAGAAAGTGTTTTTGGAAGCCAAGCTGTTTGTTCATTTTGTAAGAGCAGTGAGAAAACAGATGTTAAATTGTTGAGGGTGTGTAATCAATGTTTAAGAACCTCATCGCAGTAAATAATGTGTAGTTGTTTTCAATTGGCCATGAGCATGCTGAAAATCTGCAATACTGCAGTAATCCTACCCATAAACTTAATTCAAGCATGCGCTGTTGAAGTACCACTGGTACCACTTGCTGAAGGATTTTATAGCCAATGTTTTATGAACCAGTAAGCTGTAAACAGTAGTGTTTAAGAGAATAACTGATGACCTTTTTTATTGTATTTTTTTCATGCAGAAAATGCCATGCACTGCTTGGACTTCCTCAATTGTCATTGAGTACCGTTAGCTCGCTGTCAGTTTAAATGGCTACAGTATAAAGGTAAATCTTATGGGTGTGGTCATTAGTAGCAGTTTGTATTATGTGGAAGTGGAAGTGTTTGATTCGATCATGGTATTGCAGCATTAACAGAAGCCACTTTTTCCAATCATGAACATGGATATTACCGATATTAGTTTACCAGCTGAGAAATGAGGAGGGGATGGAATTAGAAGATGTGAAGAAAACAATTATAGGAAACAATTACCTTCAAAAAGAAATTTAGCTGACATTAGTATTGTCATTAATAAAAATAGTTTTTTTTGGATGGATTACTCTGGGAGTTGTTATAATAAAATCAATCTTCTTGCCCGTTAAGCTAATTGCACATTTCTGGCTGTCTTAAATAATAATGACATAGTTTGTTAGCTGCCTCTCCATGTGCAGGGCTATTGGTGAATTGCAGTATCCCAGAGACATTTGAGTGGTAGTTCCTGTAAGCCTCTTACCAGATTATTTTAACACAATGCAAATAATTTTAAGCAATGCCAAACTTATTCATTTTTTTTCCATTTGATCTAATAACACAGTAGTTTCCCTGTGTACTATTAAATTACAAACAAAAGAAATCTGAAATTTGAAAGGACTACAACATTTAGATGAAAGACCAATATTGAACTAAAAACGTACTTTTAATCCCTGTTCATTCTTTTCTCATAGTTTAAGAGTTTTAAAGGATTTAGCATCTTTTGAACTGGGTAACTTCCGTGCCTCTTTCAGCTTTGGTTTAAAAAAAAATCTGCATTTATAATGCAGCACTGTTTCCCCTTAGAACCAAAAAGAATTACATTGGCTTTTGATAAATTCAAGTATTAGTCATAAATTTAGACATTGCTCTCCAGATAGGTGTCACGAAAGAACATTGCTAAATGTAAAGCCAGTTCTGAGTACCGCATTTTGACAGGAACATGATGGATTTTTCATTTAAACTTTCAAAACCAAACTGCTGATATGACTCTGGCTTTAAATCAGCTAAGAAAAAAAAAGTGATGTTAGCAGGAGCCTTCTGTACAATAAAGAAGTGTACACATGTGAAAGCAATGACATTTATATACTGTATTTTACAATAATGTCTATTTTAAACAATGTATTGCTTTTTCTAAGCACTGTACAGTAGCCATGGTTATCTGACCATAGAGTTCACGTAAATATATGCAAATATGCCCTGGTGGATTTTAGTTATATTGACATGCAATGAATCAGATCTTTTTTTTTAGCATGCTAAACCATGCGTCTTTCGTTTTTCATGATAGCATACATATGATGACATCTTAAGTATGTTATTTAACATGTTCAGACATCAAGCAAGTGGAGTCCAGAATAGATTGCTTATTGTCAAAGCACCACTATTGGATTTGACCTATTTATCTGTAAATGATTTTGAAAGATGAGAGTTCATGCAGGCTGTGAGCCAAAACAGTAGGTTCTTTTGTTTTGTTTTGCACTGTTATGATGCTGACGTAAAACATACTCGCCCCTGGCTTTAAGTGCGTTAGATGCAAGCATCAGATTCAATTTGTCATGGCTCACCCCTTTTTAACCACTCCTCCTGCTGTTTTTATTTAGATAAACATGTTGCTGAACAATTTCTTGTAAGATGTTTACCTGTGATGTTCTGTTCTTCCACAACCCTTCCTGATGTGTGCTGTTGATGGCTTTTGGGATAACAAATCTCCACAAAGAATTGACTCAAAGCCCAATCTGACTAGTTTGTCATATTGAAGAAGTATTGCAGCTTTATTTTAATTCAAAACATAACTGTCAGTAGTTGTTTATTTTATTTTTTTCATGCAGCACTACATTTTAGTACTGTAATGCATACAATGAGATTAGAAATTTTTGTATGGAGCATGACATAGTTTGACTGTAGCAAGTTGTTTTAATATGCATTTTTTAAAACAGCAATTAAGATAAATGTCTTTGCTTTGGCTTCTAACTATTCTCTTTACTATGAGCTTGTTCAGTGGTTCTTATATTATGTTTTTAATGATTCATTCAAACTTGGAAATTCATATTGTAACATGACTGTGCACTGTGGTCCAAGGTCATTTAACTTTAATCAGACAAGTATATGTATATAATGGTTTCTACCTTCATTACTGATTCAGCTAATGGCAGAATTAACTGGATTACCCTAGTTCTAACCTGCTCTGATCTAACCTTATCTAACATATTTACTGGTAAGTCATTCGTCTAAATCCTTAACACATTATAATCACAATTCAAACCTCAGAATGGCCTTATATAGACCATACACGTCTTTTTGGGGTAATGCTGTGATTCCAGGTATGTGGTAGACAATTCGCTTTAAAAGAAAATAACATTTATAGGGCCTAGAAAATGGCTTCTGAGAAGAAGTGAGGGATGACAGATAGGCACGATCATCAGGAAGCTGAAGAAAAGATCATCATTCCTTGTGACAAAGCAGGAAATTGCTTGGGAATAAATAAAGTTGGCTTGAGCTCCAAAATCAGGTGCCATAACTCTCCAGAAGGGGAATTAACCCTTAAGTCATGGATGTCATGAAATCAGTGTTTATTGCAACAGACAGTACATGGGTGGAACAAATTAAAGAACCAGTCAGCAAAAAGAAACCAAGATGTTTAATCCTGGTAAATGTAAGCAACCCCCCCGACCCCCCTGACACACACATACACACACACACACACACACACACACACACACACCCCGCATGATCCATTCCAGCTGGCTTGCACACACTTTGCAGAGGCAGCAATGTGGAAAATGTTGTTTCTATCGACATCTCCAAAATCCCATCTTCTTGTGCTAAAAATGCTTCAAGACAATACTATAAAGCAGAGGTGTCAAACTTCAGTCCTCGAAGGTTGCAGGGTGTTCTGGTTTTCATTCCAACTTAAACTCTCAATTGACATAATTGATCTAAGTATTTATTCAATTGGACATACAGTACTGTGCAAAAGTTTTAGGCAGGTGTGAAAAAATGCTGTAAAGTAAGAATGCTTTCAAAAATAGACATGTTAATAGATTATATTTATCAATTAACTAAATGCAAAGTGAGTGAACAGAAGAAAAATCTAAATCAAATCCATATTTGGTGTGACCACCCTTTGCCTTCAAAACAGCATCAAGCATCAATTCTTCTAGGTACAGTTGCACACGGTTTTTGAAGGAACTCGGCGGGTAGGTTGGCCCAAACATCTTGGAGAACTAACCACAGTTCTTCTGTGGATTTAGGCAGCCTCAGTTGCTTCTCTCTCTTCATGTAATCCCAGACAGACTCGATGATGTTGAGATCAGGGCTCTGTGGGGGCCATACCATCACTTCCAGGATTCCTTGTTCTTCTTTACGCTGAAGATAGTTCTTAATGACTTTCACTGTATGTTTGGGGTCGTTGTCATGCTGCAGAATAAATTTGGGGCCAATCAGATGCCTCCCTGATGGTATTGCATGATGGATAAGTATCTGCCTGTACTTCTCAGCATTGAGGAGACCATTAATTCTGACCAAATCCCCAACTCCATTTGCAGAAATGCAGCCCCAAACTTGCAAGGAACCTCCACCATGCTTCACTGTTGCCTGCAGACACTCATTCGTGTGCGCTCTCCAGCCCTTGGCCCGAACAAGCTGCCTTCTGCTACAGCCAAATATTTCAAATTTTGACTCATCAGTCCAGAGCACCTGCTGCCATCTTTCTGCACCCCAGTTCCTGTGTTTTCGTGCATAGTTGAGTCGCTTGGCCTTGTTTCCACGTCGGAGGTATGGCTTTTTGGCCGCAAGTCTTCCATGAAGGCCACTTCTGACCAGACTTTTTCGGACAGTAGATGGGTGTACCAGGGTTCCACTGTTTTCTGCCAGTTCTGAGCTGATGGCACTGCTGGACATCTTCCGATTGCGAAGGGAAGTAAGCATGATGTGTCTTTCATCTGCTGCAGTAAGTTTCCTTGGCCTACCAGTGTGTCTACGGTCCTCAACGTTGCCCGTTTCTTTGTGCTTCTTCAAAAGAGCTTGGACAGCACATCTGGAAACCCCTGTCTGCCTTGAAATTTCTGCCTGGGAGAGACCTTGCTGATGCAGTATAACTACCTTGTGTCTTGTTGCTGTGCTCAGTCTTGCCATGGTTTATGACTTTTGACAATAAACTGTCTTCAGCAACCTCACCTTGTTAGCTGAGTTTGGCTGTTCCTCACCCAGTTTTATTCCTCCTACACAGCTGTTTCTGTTTCAGTTAATGATTGTGTTTCAACCTACATATTGAATTGATGATCATTAGCATGTGTTAGGTATAATTGTTTAATCATGCACCTGACTATATGCCTACAAAATCCCTGACTTTGTGCAAGTGTACCTAGAAGAATTGATGCTGTTTTGAAGGCAAAGGGTGGTCACACCAAATATGGATTTGATTTAGATTTTTCTTCTGTTCACTCACTTTGCATTTAGTTAATTGATAAATATAATCTATTAACATGTCTATTTTTGAAAGCATTCTTACTTTACAGCATTTTTTCACACCTGCCTAAAACTTTTGCACAGTACTGTATTTCATATTTTTTCAAGGTCTTTTACAGTTTATGATTTAAAAAATGCACTTGATTCAAGGTACACTACCTATAAAACATGTTGAGCACTGAAGACAAGTGTTAAATTTGTCCAATTAATCAAATAATTTGACCCATTAAGTAATTGAGAACTCGGGTGGAAGGAAAGCCAGAAGACACTGCGGCCCTCCAGAACTGAGTTTGACACCCCTGTTATAAAGAATAATAATTTACCTGGCATTAATACTTTGATCTTTGCATTAAACTGTATCAGACCAAGTACAGTATACAGTAGTTTATGAGCCCATTTAAACAAAATAAATGAAAGAAAAAATGCATGAAGAGCACGTTTATCCATATAGTTTATGCTATGAGTCAATGGATAAAATGGGTTGTACATAAAGGGTTAAACATATAAAGCTTTTTTATAATATTACAACCAGTTTAGATATTTTTTTTTTTCTTTCACAGTATTATTTTTCAATATATGGTTTGTTCTAATAAAGTGATGATAGACTCAAAACTCCACCCACTATTTCTTTTTACACACATTACAGGTATGTCTTGGTCCTACCAATCGAGTTACAAAAATATGGTCTGACGTGTGTGCTTTCTGTAAACTGTAAACATGTTTATCATGAAAAACGCAACCGGTTAGTCCTAAAAGAAAATGTGGTTTGCTTCACATTGACACACTAAAGACCCAATCAGCATACAATGCAAGTACAATGAGCAAGTCATTGCAGGGGTAGAGTATAGATTGATAGTTCTGAAACAGCTATCGAACAAAGGGCAGCCTCGTAAAGTAGTCTGTTGTCAGAAATGCAATACAGTTCCACATAGCACACCAATTTAATGGCTGCCATCAGCTTTGTATCCTTTCTGTGTTGTTTAGAAATGACATACTATGATGTCACGATAGTACATGATGGATGTTGTCTGACTTGCTGTGCATCTCTGGTACCATATTGTAATCAGACGGGCCAGCACCACAGGTTCAAGCAGAAAAGAACTACACAAGTGGTTTCCAGGCAACTTTTAAATGGACGCAGAAATTCATTTGTCACCTTTTACGAAAGATTGTTCATCTCTCATTTCTATATATTATATACAGTATATACAGTATTCCTATCTGGGCTTTGTGATTGCTTTGCAGTGGACTTGTTTTCTTGATAAATTAAAGTCTTTAAACCAGCTTCTCTCTGATAAACACCTACAGTCCCTTGGTGACCCCCTGCTGTAATGCATGCTTTACCTGATGTTCTGCAGATTGAAGTCATAACCCTGGGACATGATATGCACCAAACCAGTTCTATAATTATGCTCATGTCTCTTTTTTTTAATAGGTTTTAAATTAACAACATTCATTTTAATTAGCTGTTGTGCACGCACAGGATTTCAAAAAAGCACTCTGAGCTCATTTTGCTTAGGCACATTTTATGTAAATTCTTGATATTAAACATCGTCTTGTTTTGTTACTGTATTACCTACAGTATGCAGAACATGTACCACAGCAGTAGTTAAGGAGTTATTTTAAAGGTCTGTGCACCAGTTTTGTTTTTGACAGTACGCTTGGCTCTTCCTTTTTTACTATGTGTAGTTGCCAGTATGCCTGTAAATACATCAGACAGTACCCCACATTACTTCCAACTTGCTAAGATTATTCTACTAATCAACACAGCCTCACTTCAAAGTGGTGTGTGAAATGCTTCAGTTTGATTAGGAACGTGTTAATATAGGCTTAGACGTTAGCAGTGAGGCTGAGATCTGATTTAATTGCTCTTGACTAGGGCTGCACACAGGTCTGCACACACTGTTAATTTGAACATCTAGAATAGGGTGAAGATCTCCACATATTCCATATGTTAGAACGGCTTCATTTCTCCATTGTTCTGAAAACCATCGATATTACAGTTTTGCAAGGTTTCACAAAGCAGTTAATAATCAAGACGGAAAAAAATGACTTGTCATTTACCAAGCCTGCTTAAAACTATGAACCCAGTTTAAGTCATGATTTTTTTTTTGTTGTTGTTAGTGGTCTCTTAAACCAGGGTAGCTGATGTTAATACTTGCCAATTATTTTACTTTATTATAACTTCAAAGTGACAATAGTGGAGGCATGTGCTGAGATTTCCTGATATCCTGAAAATTGCCCTGTTGGATGTAGGCTGGGAGGAAAAAGGGATATTTAAATCCCATTAGAAAACTCAAACCGAGCCACCGCAATTACAAAACCCATGGAGGATGCAAAGAACAAATATTAAATCAATGGACGCTGTGAAGTTTCTTCGTTTGTGTTCAGGGCTTCCATTGGAGCGGTTTAGCATTAGGGAGCAGGTGAAGCCATTCTCATGGTATGGACAGATGCACACGTCTGGCTTTAGGGCTGAAATATCTGGAGGTGCTAAATCAATTCTAAACTAGTAATAGACTGGGACCCCAGCTTCATTTCCACAATGCAACAGATGAGTAACTCCAGAACACAGAAGGCCTGCTTAATAAACAGTTTTAGGGTCAAGTTCAGTAGTAAACACAGCACATTTGAAGCAGTTCTTCTTTTGATTTTATAGCATGTCATTAATGATGTGTGAACACAACATATTGTGTTTTTTTTTTTAATGGGCTCAGCCAATGTTTAGTATGTTAAATGATTGATTAATTTGCTTCATTTTTAAACTTCGTCCTATAGCTCTACTGAATGAACAACATTAAGTGACTTTTAGGTTTGTGTGTGATAAAAACTAGGGTTCTGCAAGATCTGGAAATATGTCGGACCAAGTAGTTTAGCCACAGAAAGACCAAGCTGTCGTATGCTGTATTTGATGCTTATTTTTTCTCTAAGCAATGTCTCTTTTAAGGCCTGATGTTAATTTGTTTTGCCGGATCATGCCTTCATAAGCCAGCAGTGGTTTAACATCAGTTTATCCATGTAGTGAAAAGTAGTTTTAAATAATGTTGTACTCATTAGCAAAGGCAACTGCTACTTGCTTCATTTTTAAAAATTCTGAATTCAATGAGCGTGATATAAGAATCTCTCTTGCTTGACTAAGAATGTGGTGGTACAATCATGTTTTTAGTTGGGTTAAAACAAATTGAATACTGTTTCAGTAAAAAGGAGCACAAAAAAGAAGACTAAAAAACAATTGGTAAGTTCAGGGGTGCTATAGTATTAAAATTCATTTGACTGAGTCAGTCATAAGCCTTTATTTTGAGTGCTCACAGTAGTTCACAGAATAAGGCTCAGAGTTTCAAGATAGCCAATAGAGCCTTGCCATTTTAAGGTAATCAATACTGATCCCTTGAGAAATCGCTGAAACATTCCTGCTTAGCTCAGCCAACCTCAGAAAATGAAACCAGAATAAAAACAAACTGATGTCAGCAAGAACACAGCATTCAGTGAATTTCAATTCACACTCGAAAGAAACAGGCTTTTAGATCTAGAACAAGCAAGCCAATTTATTCATTTATTGGCCGATCTTCATTTGGCCCCTTGGCACCAAGTGCAGTACCTAACAAAATAAAATAAAAAGTTATTTCAAACTAACCTTCTGAAATCTGTTTCAGACAACAACAGCGTCAATGTCAGTCACTTTGAGATGATGAGGTGAAGTGTCCCTTCCTGTCTAATTACAGGTGGATCCTGACAGGTGGCCATGACTCTTGAAGATCATTTGTAAGCATTATCCAAATCAAGCACAGAAATAGACCCTGGCAAATATGAAGTTCTGCTCTTGCTGCACCTGATTTTCTGCATTCCGTGCAGTAAAGCTCAGCGTACTGCTGACTCTGTCAGATAAGGAAACCGAGTGCAACTGAAGGCCAACGTGAACCAAGCTTTGTTTGTGTGTACGAACTACCATGGTCAACAACATAAGACTGGTATTTTACAGTAAGGCCAGTACGTTTCAACCCTGACTTAAGTCCTGACTTACAAATATAATGATGCTTACTGTGTAAGCAGGACCGAAGGTATTAATCTGTATTGACCATAACAAGATTGGTAACCTGGACTCATGAGGCACCTGGCCTGTAGGGGGCGCTGAAGCATGATGAGGTTAACTTTTCCAAATATATTTTGAAAAACATCTATCATGAATAAAGAGCTAAGTTGTTTTCTGATTTTTTTTTATTTTATTATTTATTTATTTTACACTGACACAAGCAAGTTTTATTTTAAAGGTTACACATTGATTACATTTCATTAAAAAAAAAAGGTATGCGATAACCTTTCAGAGAAAAGACTTTTAGAAAAATTCTGACCTTTAAATTGTCCTTCATATTTGTACACCACTGTTGGATTGAAGTTAGTAACATATTAATATTCTCTATTTTATTTTGCTGTTAATCTTCAACTTCTGTGCTTATGCATATCTAAAAAGGTAAATCAAGTGTACTTTCACTTGATTTAGGCCAACTCGGTTCAATGTTTTAAATTAAAAAGTGTGTTAAGAGTGGAATTTCAAACCAGTGCCTAGTGTAGTCTGTATCTCTTTATATGCTGTGCTGCATCACTATTTTGATTGACTGTCTCAAATAATGGAGATTTGAAATAGCCCTACACATAATGTTACATCTGCAACAGAATGATTTCAGAACATTAGCATATCGTAATGCGTTTACAAAAGCTCCTTGATGGAAAAATATAGCCAAAGCCATAACCATCAGTGTGGTAATTTTATAGTTGCTGCTGAGATTTGCCTTTCCCTACCCTGGAGTAAAATTAGATTTAAAAAAAAAGGTTAAAAAGGGAGAGCTTAAACTAAACATTTACACAAACATAAAGTGGATTCTAAGTTGGTGTGAGTAGAAAACGGTCATGAATTGAATGGTCTGTGTATCTTTGTGACACTTCCTGTAGTGCATTCTAAGGCTTTTTAATGACGTTTTTGAAAGCAGAATTATGTCTAAACTACAGCATAACTTCAACATTCCGAACCCCACACAGAAAGCGGCTGGTGAAATGGACCCACCAGTTTGAAATCTTAAGCAGGCCTGGCTAGTGTAAAATATCACATGGTAGAAATGTTATAAACATGGCTCTCTAGGCTTTTTTTTTGTTTTGTTTGTTTTATACAAAGATAGCTGAATAAATATTTTTGTACAGGCACTTTTATAGTGGCAGTGTTTATTATATAGAAACGTGTTGACATCTCTTAGTCAGCAGTTACGGTGTATTGCACTTGAATAAAACGTATGTGGTTTTGGGTTCAGGATCCTTTTTTATATTTGTTACAGAGTGATTCAGACCAACGACCGTGATTTGTATCATTCCAGTAACTTACAAGAGCAGATGTATAAGTTTTCAAACCTTGCAATCTTTAAAATTGAAGATTGTGAAGCTGCATGTATCCATGTGTTATGTTGGTGTAAGTTCAGTCAGATGTAAAACTTGGCATACAAGTAAAGTTATTTATTTTTTATAATAGAACTTAGAAGTGCAATACATTTGTTTTTTGGTAATGCCCTTTAATAGCTGAATATCTATAATAGGTCTTGAAATCTATTTTACTGTATATACAGTCCATGTTAAAAGCTATGTTCTACTTCTCTTATATGTAAACCACCAGCACAGTTTATCCTATTTTAATAGAAATAAAAGAAACCCAAAATAACAAACAATGGTCAGACAGTTGAATTGCACATGTAAGCTAATTTAACTTTTCTCTTCTATTTAGAAAAATGTACCCAAGGCTTTCCCAAGGCATGGTATAGAGTATAACACAGTGACCACACACACTGTGACTGAGAATCTTGAAACCCAGTGGCTCTCAGCCACCACTCTAAAGGAGACGGAACTCCCTGAGGGAGCAGGTGCAAGTATAGTGTTGATGGTATTCCCCACAGTCACAATGTACTTGTGTAAATAAAGTGAATATTCAAATAAAAAGCATGGGAGCAACCCCATATTACAAAGAAATAATGTTTTGTAGACTTTAGCAGCAAGAAAAGATAACATGAAAACGACCTGAGATTAGGCTGTTAATCTCCTGTATTGAATTGGGAGGTACTTTCATTAAATGAGGATTCAGCTTTGTAATCTTTGTAAGCTTTGTTTTGTACAGCTTGAAGAAGGGCGAGCTTTAATTATAAATACAACAGTAAGCTGTTCTGCATGTTTTCATTTATTAACTGTTTTGCTTAAGGGGAACTTGTTTAATTATGAACATTTAAAATTAATGTGAAGTGAAGCTTGGGTAACTTGGTAATATTTCAATCATATGCAGTCCATTCAGCTCTGTGAAATAAGATTGTCAAATCAAAACTTGGTTTCATTCACTCTGTGTACAATATTTCAAAATGGACAAAGACCATTTCAAATGGAGCTGGAATTTGTACAGCTTGCAAGGTAAAAAGGTTATAGTGTCGGGTCCCTAGGAATTAAAACACCATTGCAATGCTCAGACTCTTCTTTGAAAGCCCCAGGCACACAGATCACTAAGCCCCTAAATCTTGCCATTGTTTATATATTAAATCTAGATCAAGCCCATCGTTTTATTAGCCAATTTAAAAAACAAAAATGCACTAAAGAGAAATGCACGTTCCACAAAGCCCCTTCTTTTAATGATTTAAATGACGGCTGTATTAAAATCAGCTGCTGTGTAGATCAATTTAATACCAACCGTAATGTGTTTATTTCTTCTTAAATATACCAGGCTTATCATTACAGGGATCTTTAAAATTCACATGCTGCACCTTACCTTGATAAAGATCACCATGGAAACTGTTCCTCTTTGAACTCTGTGGGAACAATAGCTCTGAATCAGTCAGTTCAGGGGATGCGTGAGGATATTACAAAAATTGCTATTTTTGCCTTGTGAAGCACCAAAGTGCTGACGTACAGAAATTGATTACAATAGCTGCTTTAATTGTAACTTTAATTTATTTTGAAGTTATGTCACAATTGAGTGTGAGACAAATTATGTTTACTTGCCTTTTGAAAACAGAAAAGCATGCAATTCCTCAGATCAGATCATGCTGCAACCAAGACTGGAAAGAGCAACATTGCCTTTCCCAGGCTAAACAAATTAACAACACTTCAAATCAGCAAACATATGTAGCTAACAGAGGATACAATACATGTGTGTCGTATGCATAGAGATGTACTAATCAGTCTACTGTGTGCGTAGAAAGAAGAGACTAGTTATTGGTTGGCAGAAGATGCCTTTAGGATTCCAGAATAATCATCAAGTATGGACAGGAATCCAAACAGCAAATTCTTGTTCTGAGCAAGATGTTTCAACTTGAGTAGCACACAGGGAGTTAGGCAGAATGTGATTTCACTAATTGAGGATGTGGCCACTTTATTAGGAACCATTGCCTATTAAATTATATGTGTGAAGGTTCTATGACATACACCCATTACTTCAAAACGCTCAGAATTCTAAGGTAAAACTATAAAAGTCTGAATCAAGCAGAAAAGTGTTTCGGCTAGTGCCTTGTGCAGTGTCTTGTACTCTGATGAAGCCACCAGCCAAAATGTCTGTCTACTTGACTTAGCTCCCTATAGACTTACATTTTGTGATGCACACTATTTTTCTATTATTGTTGTTGAAAAGTTAATGGTTGAAATTCATTATGCCTCTTTTTAGTATGACCTGCATGGGGAGAGAAAAAAAGTCCTTGTGTACTTTTTATTATTCTTCTTGCACTCCTGTGCTACAAAATTGCAATTTTATTTTGTATTCTTATCTGTTTGTGCCTGGAGGCGCACTCCACAGGAGTCTGAACAGCCCTCCACATTCAAGCGCAGTCTAATCTGTGTCCTGTGCTGAATGAGAATAAACACACTGGATGCACCAACTTTCTGAACTTTTATAAAGGGAACACACAGTTTTTAATTCATTATTTTACATTAGAGGTAAGCCTCCTTGGCACTTTTTCGTTCAGGTCTTGGTTTTTGACTAAATCTTTAATTATTAAATAGAACCAAAATAAATCCCTGAGCAGGTCCTAAAGCATTGAATCATGTAATTATAGTTGCCTTTACCTTTTTTTTTTTAGGTACTATACTGCACAATTCTAAAAATCTCTTAATTCTGCGGCAGATGTCATAGAATGCAGCGTGTTAATAAATTGAGCTGGCTTCAGTGTTAATTTAAGCCTTCATACTTTTTTTAAAACTAGTATCTAATGGTCTGTGATTTTGTAATGAGAGTTCTCAAAGCTCTGACTAGATACCATACATAATCAAAGACATTGATAAAGACCACAAGTCATGTTTCTTGCTATTACTTATATTATTATTATATATATGTGTGTGTAAGGAAATGCAGGCAGCTGTACAGTACGTACACTTTTGATATATCTCAAAAGAAACACATGTCCAATTGTGAGGACATCAAGCATATATGTCTGTTGGATTGTAGGTCAAACTTCTTTTTCATGATACTAACATTGGCCTTTCCTCCTTTTTATTCGTTGTGGTCGTACAGCATTGCAAACTTTCTCCCCACAAACAAAGCAGTCATGAGAACTGTAATTGATTTAGCTTCTGCCAGGTTAGTGTAAGGAGATATTGGATATGTCAGAATTCAGTAAAGCCGGTATTGAAACCTAGCCACGACACTGGGGTAACTCTCCTGGTTTTCTCTCAGGTACTACCATTGAATTTTAATGGGGCTTATTAGCTCTTCTGAAAGACGGAAGCTTAAACTACACATTATTATTATTATTATTATTATTATTATTATTACTTGTTTATTTAGCAGACGCCTTTATCCAAGGCGACTTACAGAGACTAGGGTGTGTGAACTATGCATCAGCTGCAGAGTCGCTTACAATTACGTCTCACCCGAAAGATGGAGCACAAGGAGGTTAAGTGACTTGCTCAGGGTCACACAATGAGTCAGTGGCTGAGGTGGGATTTGAACCAGGGACCTCCTGGTTACAAGCCCTTTTCTTTAACCACTGGACCACACAGCTTCCACACAGGAACCATTGCCTATTAAACCATTGCACACACATGACCCAATAATACCATGCCCTGGAACGAAGGGGTCTGTCCCCACCCAACAACTGCATTTATTTATTTCTATTTGTTTTACATTGTGATTACTCATCCTGTTCCCTGATATAGTACATGGTTACTTATTTTTGTGTAGCAACAAGTTGACAGACTTCTTATAAAAATGTAATGTTCTCAAAACAACATCCATGAGAGATATACCATGTTGTTTATACTGGGTCGTTCAATTCCTTGCTTCCATTGTGGGTGAATCTGGTGGATACAGTACAGTATTAGTGTGAGATAATGACATTGTATATTATAGCTTCATCAAGACTGCTTCGGAGTGTTTATCCAAGGGTAGATCTTTTGTCCTAGAAAGCGTGGATGTGGAAATTGGATAGACTGTGTGGCTCAGGTGTAGAAAGTGTGACAGATTTGTTAAACACTCCCCTGAATAATTAAGTAATTATATTTCTAGTGATTGCTTTGAACTGTTGAGCAAAATTGAAATTGGAGTATGATGTTGTTTTAAGGCCTGGAAGCAAGCAAGGTCAATTGTCCTCAATTTTAGAGGAAACCCCAATTTTCAAGGAAGGCCATTAGAATCCATCTGGTTTGTTTGTGATTGATGGTTTGATTAATGTGGACAGATGCAGTTTTTTTCGCACTGTTAACGCTTGCCACAGAAAAGGATGGATTAATTCATGCGGAGGGGAGCTCTGCTCTGTGCATTATTCATGTCTCATTCATTACGAGCTGAAGAGGTCGCAGCTAAAAGAAAATTTAGAACATCGAGTGCCAAAACGAATTAATGTTTTTTTTTTTTTTAAATGATTATTTTTTCTTGCTTGATGGGGAATTTACAGTAGAAAGGCATTCTGGATGGGCTGTTGACTGAAGCTTTGGTAAAATTAGAGTGAGGTGGTTTTTGAAAACAATTGATTAATGTATCAGATCGATATATACTGTATACAATGTAGATTCTGTGTAAATACTGTATGAATAAAAGAGAAAAAGTTTCCATTGCAAACAATCATAACTAATATTCATCAGTCTGTTATTACCACAGGTTACACTGTGTTATTTTCATTTAAAACACAGAAGCTTTCTGATTTCTTATAAACACCACTGAAAGTACATCTTCCTGTGGTTAAGAATCAGGTTCTCCCAAAGACTCTGTAAAGTTCCTAAACTTTTGAACTATGCACTGCATGCTAACAAAGCACTGTATTATTTATAGTTGTGCATGTCCCAGTGGTCACGCTGTGTTTTCCTATTAGGCTACCATGCAATTTTGATAGCATGAAAAAAGAGTCAGTAAACATCCTTGTTTAATAAAGACTTCATATTTGTGAAACCTTGAATAGATCAAACCTACATTAGACTCGTAATACCTAATAAACCTTGCCATTCTTTGGAAAGTGTATCACAGGAAATCTAGTCAACCAATTGGCAGTAATTATTGGATTGGCTGTAGAATTTAAGGTTATACTGTAATGTGGCAAGTAAGCCTAATGAATGATTTGATATGTATAGTATTGTGACTACAAAATCCAATTCTTTACAAGATAAGTACAGCAAGCAAATATTTGGATTACTCGTCGGACAAAGTTTTTGTAAAAGTCTTTGATCATCTTGTAATAGGCCAGATACAATTCCAAGAGCGTTGTTTTTTTTTTTGTCGTCAGGGAAATGATATGAAACATTAGGTCTTAAAGAATTGACTGAGAATATTGAAGTCTATATAATTACATTTGAAAAGGAAAGGGGGGGGCTTGTGTTATGATGTAATGTTCTGGAATTAAGGAAGGCAAAAGTCTGTAGATGAGATTCTATATGATTATTTAATTATTTAGGAACTAGTGCACCTGCATGTTTTGCACTGCTTGGTGAAATGCATAGAATACAGTAGTTTTGCATTGCTGACCCCATTTAGATTTATCATATGCAGCTATTTCTCTTTTTATCCTCTAACAAATCCTTTTAATCTGTTCTGAAATCAGCCTGCCGCCTTTTTCAATAATGTGTTTTTCACGAGAAACGGAACACTCTTTGAACACCCTTTTACATATTGGTTCTGAAAACACAATATTTATTCCCGTGAAAATTAAAAATGTCAACGAAATGTGTAAGGCTTGATAACCACCCATGGCCTACGGAGAGATCTTCTTCTGAAATCATTCCAAGAAGATTGAGCTCCCCCAGCTGGACTCTTAACACATTACATCTGAATCTATATACAGCAAGTCCCTAACTAGTTCAGAAACACATTATACCGTAAGCATGTGAGAGCCATTCCTGTATTTGTACAAGCGTTCATTTATTTTCAGTGATAACTAGAGCGTGTACGAGGAGATACAGCCTTTCAAGTGGTTCTTATACTACTGATTTGAGCTCATGGTGACTCTACAGTATATACAGATGTTTCTATCTATTATATGACAAGTGCCTTGGAATTTTCTTTTGTAAGGTCCTGGATTTTAATTAAAAGCTAGTGTGCTGCTTCCACTTGCTGTAACGTTTTGTTCATCAAAATTGTGCAGTGTCCAGTTAACACGAGTGCTCTTCAATGGTTGGACCTCCAATCCCCTTCAACATGACTTGAGATAAAGGGTGTAATTTCTTAAATATTTGTAGTGTTCATATAATATTGAATATATTCAAGCTTCTGCAGTGTCGGGAATGCCTTCATAGCCGTGATCAAATTATGCACTTCATTCTGAACTTCGTCCTCTGTTCAGTCCCCTGGCATCTAATGCTTTTTTCATGTTCTGCATATTCCCTGCTTAGTGGCAGGGTCTACCTCAAAACTGATCTGTACTTGTCTTTTTCTCGATGGAAACATATATATGGTATATAAAATGAACATGGAGTATTGTGGGGGTTTTAAAGGTGTTTTTTTCTGTTTTTGGAAGTCAAGTAAGCTTCTCAAATACTATTTTAAATTAGATATTCAGATTGATCGTCTTCAAAATTAGACAACCAATGTGTATGAGACCTTATGCTGAACACAATGAAATATGACATGACACATTTTAAGCAGGCTTGTGCCTTTGGCAATCAAAAATAAAATAGTTTTACAAGCTGAGCTGTATGCGCCATCATTCCCTGGCTCTTAAATGGTATGATATTTGCATCAGTTTGGTTCTAAATATAAATCCAAAATGTAATAAACATATCTTAACTTTTGAATGATATCCATTAAGTATATTGCCTAGCCAATGTATTGCATATCATTTTTTCTCTGTATGGTAGAACGATGCTAATTTGCAAAGTTTTGAGTCTCCTCTTTAAATCAGAGTTTGCTTTTGTATTCGTAAACAATATCTGGAGTTCAAAAACAATTGCAACATATTGATGCATTGTGAGTCTACAAATTATAATTAGAAAACAGACTGGGACTTTCTCTGAACAAATAGGTAGGGGTAACTGAAAAGTAAAAGGCAAATGTAGGTGCGGTTGTAGTTTTGGGTAGGGGGTAGTCTGTATCACTTTTCTGTGTATTGCATAATAACCACTACTATTTGTCCTATGCTGTCCTTTGATTGGAGTGCTTGAGTGTTCCTGTGGTCTTAACACAGAGGCAATACTTAATACTGAAAGCACACTTGAAAGAGCGATTAGGATGTTATAAACATGTTATTGTTTATGCCACATGCCCCATTGAAGTCTGCAGACCATTAAAGTGCTGTAATGCTGTAGAAGCACCTCTCTGGGTGCCATATTAATCTCCTCTGTTTATCACCCAGAAACGCTTCCAATCAGGCATTCCACCCCTTCCCATAGGAGCAAATCAGCAATCCTATAACTGTATAATTTATACAGTACATCTTTCTCATGAATATCACTGAAGCCCACTCTTGCGATACATTCCCTTGATTGTTTTGGCTGTGCGCTGATTACAGCACAAGGTAAGTGACTGCATATCACTTAAAAAACCTAAAGCATTAATCAGGAGATAATTGGATTGCAAATTAGAACGACACAGTTCAGTATTCCATTACCTTGGTTTTAATCAACTGCCTTGGTGAATTCATTTTAACTTTGCATTTGTCTCATAGGTGATAGACTGCGCCCCATTCCAAAAACCTTAACTGACAATAGCTGTCACGGTGCCAATTTGGTGCTATGGTGCTAGTTTCTAGCATCAGGGTACCTTGTGTAGTGCCAGTAACATTAAATTATGGTGCCAGTAGACTTGTTTTCATTTCTGGACTACTCACATGACCATGAGATTTGGTAAATTAGCACCAGTAGGCTCTCTGGTGCTAAACATTCAAAACAGTTTAGAACCAATTTTCTAAACAATTTGCACCCCTGGCTGTGCAGACTCCGCTTCTGCCTCAGTCTTACATGGAAACTGAGTTAATTTAAACTAATGTAGTACCAGATATCATATTGCTATAATGTGTTTCTTTAAAAACGGCACATTTTAGACTCACTGTACAGCTAATAGCAGTGAAAAACGGGTACCATTTAATTATTATAAGCTACTGTACAATCACTTCAATCATAAACACACACAGAAACACACATATACATTGTATCTGAATGTTAATGTTGTTCCACACAGACCGTTTCCTTAAGCAACTTCCACATGACTGGTGTTAACTAAAAAGTCCCAGGGAGGAAAAATGGCAGCCACAGCATTCTCCATGAAGACAGGAGTGACACTTAACACAGTAACTGTAATTAATAGTTTACTTTGTCAGCATTGAAATATGTTTCAGTGCTGGTCATTGCTGGAATTTCCCTTGTGGAATGAAAAGATCAATAATGTGAATGTACTGTCGCCAGGACATTTCAATAACAAGAAATTGTATACATAAGGTTATGGTAATAGTTTGCTGCTATGCAGTTTAGGTGTGGTAAATTTGAGTTAAATAGCCTTTTTGTCCATGACATTTCAATTATCATTCTCTATAACATATCATTTTAAATTGGATTCAACATTGCTTAAACATATTTCATGATGAAATGAACAGGGTCACGTTCTCTGTTTCATTTTGGGTGAAATATGAACAAACAGTGATTTACTGCGGTGAGGAATCAAATGTATTTCACTTTTTCTCCAGTTAAAAAAAAAAAAAAAAACCTGGGAATTATCGCATTGAAATCTTAATTAATGGCAAATGAGTTTCCGCATTCTAATTGCAGCTCAAAGTATTTCACAAACGTTTTCTTCAGTAACATTTTTCTAATGTGAGATTTGTTTATCATAATCATGCATTTAATTTCTTTTTAATCTGCTTTCAATAAACTATATCTATTTGCTCTATTTTAAAACGTCCTGTTTTACTGTTGCTGGGGGCTTAATGGGAACCCCACGGGCCCTCTGCCTTTATGTGCCTCCTGTTTGTTTTGTTTTTTTTTGTTTTGGCCCTAAAAAAGTACTGCCCTAACACTACAGGGTGTAGAGCTTAGGAACAAAAGGAGCAAAAACAAATGCACAGATCAGCATGAGCTCAGCATCTCTCAGTTGGCAATAAAAAAACATCTTTCTCACAGTTCAAAGGCTATGAAGTTGTTGACTACATAAGTATTAATGGTAAAAGAAATGTGTAAAATTCAGTGACTAGAACTGTTTCTCAATGTCTGTGTGAGGTATTGGTAGCATATAATCGAATACAACCAGACTCTAGTTTCAGATCTGTTCTTATTAAAATGTTCAATGCCAATTTTCTCCCCAACAAGTACAAGTGTTCTGTATATGCATCAGTAAACTTTGTGAAGTCAATCGGTAAAGTGTTATGCAATTAAAAAAAGGATTAAAGATCAACACTTTACACTGCATAGATGTATTATTATTATTTTATTATTTGTTTATTTAGCAGACGCCTTTATCCAAGGCGACTTACAGAGACTAGGGTGTGTGAACTATGCATCAGCTGCAGAGTCACTTACAAATACATCTCACCCGAAAGACGGAGCACAAGGAGGTTAAGTGACTTGCTCAGGGTCACACAATGAGTCAGTGGCTGAGGTGGGATTTGAACCGGGGACCTCCTGGTTTCAAGCCCTTTTCTTTAACCATTGGACCACACAGCCTCCCATATTAATGGTTCAGTGATTAGAAGGGTGAAAGGAATGAGCTTTTTCTTACGCAGATAACGTGTCATATTTAGAGACAAGGATTAATGTTATGGTGTCCTTTGGTGGAGTTGTTTTTTTGCAAATAATCAAAGTATTGACTGTGCTAAAAAAAATAAAACAAAAGAACGCTTACATTATGCAGTATACTTAACATGTAATTGGTGGTTTTGAAAAATTGTAAAAATACAAATCAACAACAACAACAAAAAAAACAATAGTAAAGATTGTGGGCACTGTAAATTGGAACCAAGGATTAATTTTAAAATACTTTATACAAAGTGCATTTCCCACATATAATGTCATACCACTGAAATAACTATACAGGTTATCCCATTAGTCGTTGATATCAGTTTGTTTGCGATTAGGAACATACGGTACACAAATGGTGGCGGCTCCTGTCCTAACAAAGGGGGATGTGCTTTCTCCCCAGGATCCCACTGGATCCCAGTTAAAACTCCAACTGTGTGGTGCATCTCTAATGTACTACAAAAGCTGTTTAAATGTTCAAATTTTCATTTTGTAACAAAGGTAATGAAAAACAAAACAAAAAAAACAAGTAAGAAATCAACATGCATTTACATGTTTTATTTCTTTTCAGAATGCATTGTTGCCTGAAGCAAAAACAGTCCCATGATGCCATTCTCCAGGAAAAAGATAAATGTTGTTGAGCTGGGAACATGTTCAAATGATCCTACAGGCTTTTAAAATCTCCAACAAAGAGCTATTATGATTGTTAGCGTCACAGATTAGAACCTGATAGCATTTGATATACTGTGGCGGTTCACCTTACAATAAGCATATCTTTAAAGGAAATTATTTAGTTCTGGTAATGCAAAACTGTGAGTGGTTATTAAATGTAAATTTAAAACAATCTGAATGTTCCTTACTTTAGTTACTGTTATATGACTTTTGATGTTTAGTTTAGTCTCTAAATGGATCTTTTCTACAGAAATACGTAATTTAAACCACAGGAAAGAAAGATAGGGTTACATAATAATGATGATTACGATAATAATCACATTCTCACATCACACTTAAATTGGCTATGTATTTATCATGCAATAACTACTGTGTATCTCACTTAATAATATGGCTTTTTGTTTGTCCTTGCAATCATTTTAAACCTTACATAAGAGCATACATGAAACGAGACCATTCAGTCCAGTAACGCTCGTCCAGTAGTGGGTGATTGATCTCAAAACTTCAAGTTGGGTCTTACAGATCCTAGTGATTCAGCATTAGCACCATGGTTAACCCATTCCATACTCTCACCACTCTGTGTAAAGAAGTGTCTCTGCATGTATTCTATCATGTAGCCTAATATTTGGTAGTTTGTTGAGTTACATTTTATGTATACAATCCTGGCTATATTAGATGTATTTTTGTTTTGTGCTTTGTTGCAGCTGTCATCATTAACTGGGGAAAATGTCACTCTCTGTGGACTGGATACGGCATCGCTTTGGAAAACTGGCATCCAGAGAAGCCTCTGAAACAAACTCTGAGACAACTCCACTTCTCCGATCAACCGCCCAAAAAAGAAAACGGATTTATCCGCACAACAAACATATTGTCTTTCCAAACAATGGACTCTTTATCCAAGACTTTAAGAAGGTCACCAGTAATTATCCTGGAAATAAAATACGGACTACAAAGTATACTTTGCTCAGCTTTTTACCAAAGAACCTTTTGGAGCAGTTCTACCGGTAAGTCTCAATTTCTATCGTATGCAACTTTCCTTTCAGGCTTTGGTCTCATGAAACTCAGTTGAGGTGACTGTACAGGTAAATGTCTTTTAATCAAAGGTGTATGGTGACCAGCACAGCATACATACACATACACATTTCGTCCACTTTTTTAAACTTTTAAATTGTATTCCCTGCCTCAAGATGGCTTCCCATGTACCTGCTTGGACCTCTCAGAACTACATGTCCCATCATCCTCCTGCTCACTGGTAAATCCATCTCAGTTACATATGTGAGCAGGAGGATGATGGGAAATGTAGTTAGACAGGTACAAGGGAAGCCATCTTGAGGCAGGGAATGCAATTTAAAAGTTCAAAAAAGTGGTCAAAATGTAAAAAAAAAAAAAAAAAAAAAATTAAAACAATGCACACCTTACGTAAACAGTTGGGAACATGTAGCAAAATTAAATAAAAAGGTCCTTATGTACCCTTTTAAAGGGTCAGATAGCCCAAAGTATTTAGACTTTCTAAAGACACCTACATTTAAAGGGATAGAAAATGAACAATACATATAAATCCCTACATTACACCCACTAGAGGGTGTAAAATGATTTGAATTGTGACCTGCAGATTTAGATCTTCTGTTTTCAAACCTGGTATGGATTACATCAAAATTGTACAGAAGCTGTTGTATTGTGTTAAATGGCACTACATCACTCAAGATACTATATCAGTTGGTTTCATTATTGCTTTGATGTAGAAAATGGCAAATAATTAAACATTTTTCGCATACAAATGCAGTTTACAGTGCATGACTGACAGTACCCAGTTGGTGTCCTAAAAAGTAATCTTATTTTATTGTTTTTTTCTTTTTTAGGCTTGCAAATCTTTATTTCCTTTTCCTGGTGATTTTGAATTGGTTCCCCCAGATGGAAGTTTTCCACAGGGAGATTACAATGCTGCCCCTGGTCATTGTGCTGACTGTAATTGCTGTGAAAGATGGGCTGGAAGACTGCAGGAGATACAACTTTGATAGGAAAGTAAACAATGCGAGAACAAGGGCTTTTGACTGGTAGGTACATTATTTAGCATCATGATTGTTGCATAAATAGAAATGTATACAAGGTCTGACCTTTAGGAGGGTCAAAAATCAGCTTGTGTCGTACAGCACCTTATCCATTTTTGATGGCTCATGTCAATTCTGCTATATATATTTTTTTCAACACAACATTAACAATGTATGCAAAGAAAATCTAAGAGTAATGTACCACTATTACCCTGAACATACTGTGCCATTAGTTATCTCAGGCACCTGATTTTTGCCGGTTCCCAATCCACATACTGTGGCTCTTTCCATGTCAACCAGATTGAGATCTGATCGGATCCCAGATCCAAAATTTTGTATCTAAACCTCCTACATTTGTATTCTAACTACACCAATTCCTTCTCAGAAGATGTGATAAAGCTGCCAATGGATGGTTGTGTAAAATATATTTTTGACTTCCAAAATCTTGTAATGTGCATTTTTTAAAGTACTTCCAACTTCTGCCATGCCATCTGTCTACTTATTTGCACCATCTAAGCTTTTAAATATAAATAACAGATACCGAGTCCAATTCATATGACTAATTTAACACCCTGTTGACTCTTTGACATGTCGGTCATTCTTTTGAGATTAGGGCTGGATTTCTTGTTATCAGCTGTGTATTTTAAACGATGCTAGAACATTGATAATGGAAAGGGGGTGCTCCTTCTTAATGCAGAGATGCCAAGGAAAATACACACACCTGCCAATAGATTGGTTGATTTTATTGTTTCCACAGAATTAAGCATGCTTATTTATTGTTTGTGACATTGTGAGGTTTTTGTTTGCCATTGTTTAATACTTTAATTCCAGGTATTCATTCAATGTACTTACTGTTTTAGGCTAGTATTGGTAGGTAAACAGTAACAAAACTAAATCTGCATACATTACCGATATGTACCTAATGCACATACAGTGTACCACAAATATAATTATTGTTTTGGAGTACATACAGAACATTGAATGCATTTAATCTAAAACAGAAATTGTACTGAGCCCTAATACTTCTGGGTCAATCAATGAATCATGCTCTGGGACAAGCCTGTCAATTATCAAAGAGCCGTGATGTGTACTGGGAGGAGGTGTGTGTTTAGTCTGTTTAATCCGACCTTGATATCCATGGAATTTACCAAGAGTTACTTTGCAAAACTTCCTGTGGATTTTGCAACATTATCTCTACACTGCCTCCTGTGTACTAAGTGCAATGTGACACATTTGTATTTTAGCACAATCTCAGTTGTTCTAATGTTATTTTTTATTTATTCATAAATAAATAAATAAAAGTAATTTCTCTGCCTGTCACGCAGGGAACATGTCAAGTTTCCCAGTTAGAGACATGTTGCTGTACCCTCTGTCAGAAGTTTACAAATAAGTGGCTCAACTAATCTTACAATTGAAAAAAAACCAAAGCAAAAAATAAACTTGTAACCAGACGTAAGTGATGTGAATGAAGTGTGTGCATTAAAGGTGAATTAATGTACAATATATTACATCATACAATACATTACGATAATTTACTCATTTAAAAGAGCTGTATTTGGTTATATACATTTTTAGATGTTTGTTTGTCTCCTCATATATTGGATGTGTGACTTGTTGTCAGGGAGGGTTGCGATGCAGACCCTGTGGTTCTGTATAACACTAGTGACGAAGTTTGTTAACTCCCACTATGTCTAAAACATGCTCTTTATATCGCCTGCTATGTTAGTCCCTTTATCTTCTGAACTCAGGATCAGATCAGTTCTTTGACGAATGGTTCAAATGAAAATGTAATCACGCTCCACGCCCAACACATTGCAGTTGTTAACTTCCCTAGGAATAAGATAGCTGCTTGATTTTCACCAGAACCACACATTCTCAGAAAACAACGTTGGAAAACTTGTGCATTGCTGGGATACCTCTACAGCTTATGGATATTTTGGGTGGTTAATACAGGCCTAGGTTGAGATCAGCTAAAATCATATAAAATCTTTTCTCATTGGCAGACCGTTTTGATTTTTCCCTGGTTGTGTTTTTCTTCCAATGCTTCTGATGGATTATATGAAAGTCCTTTTATCTGAATTATCTTTGTAACACACATGCAGATAGTTTGTGGGTATTGGAAATGTCTGAATGCAGAGTCCAGCATTAAGAAAAGTAAGACCCACACTTCATATATAATTAAATTGGGCAGAATGAATTGCAAATAAATAATTTCCACTGTTGTCAAGTTAGCTTTTAATGATACAATATTAAGGCACCTGACTGATTTACGGCGCGTAATCTGGCAGGAGTTAGGACCCAGGTGGGGCTTGTCTGAACCTTCAGTAAGACATTGTAATAGGATGATACCTGGTTTGACGTTGAGGGCAAAAAGGTGTGTGAGAATGTAGGCTCCTCTGCGCAAAATAAGTTCAACAAAAACTACTTGATTAAGTAACGCTGAACTCTGGCAAATAACAAAAACAGTCAGAAGTCGCCAGCCTCCTTTAAATATGGTGCACAAAATATGCTGTTCAAGCTGCGACAAGGACTAACTTTTAACAAGATAAGTGTGGCTGCTGCTTCCAGCTATGGCTCCTAGGATACCAGAAAGCTGGAGTAAAATACTCAGGAGATTGAAAAAGAAGAAGGTTGTGAAAGTAAGAGAAGTGTTCTCCAACTTGCCTTTTGAAGACCGCAGGAAAGGGGACCAACCTAACCGGCACTATGATACCAACTCTATCAACACCACAAAGTATACAGTATGGTCTTTCGTGCCCCAGAACCTATTCGAGCAGTTCCACCGATTTGCCAATGTGTATTTTGTGGCAATTGCTGCCTTGAATTTTGTGCCGATTGTAAATGCATTTCAGCCAGGATTTTCCCTCATTCCAATATGTGTTATATTGGCCATTACTGCTGTTAAGGATGCCTATGAAGACTATAGAAGATACAAAGCAGATAAGGAATTGAATAATATGAGCTGTTTCCTCTACAGCAGGTAAACTGACAGTACTAATTATACCAATGTATGCACCTTTTCTTGTTGTTTGATTAGTAATATTATTTATGTATTCATTTATTTATGTGTTCATAACTTTTCCTTTTAATTGCATAGCAAATTACAAAACACTAATCTTGACAGTTAAAAATATGAAACATAAGAAACAAGCTAGCAAACTACAGTATTTCACCATTAATTCGTGAATAGACACAATCTAAATATTACACCTGTGTGTATTTAGTAATACTCTGCTTGTATTATTAGTTCATATCTTATCCAATTATCCATATCAGTTAATATCTTATCCAATTGTGGCATGTCTTAGTACAGGTTAATAAGAGCTTCAGAATATCGGTCATGTTGGGTGATCCACTAGTTTCTGATTGGTTTAGCTATGTATTCAGAACTTATGTCCAAAAAATGAGTGAAACTTTGAACAGACCTTGTTGCAAGACATACTATAAAGTCCTGGGGATTCCTGATTGACTGAGTTGTTGCAGCCTGTATCCCCGTTGACCACTTCTCCAGTTTTGACCTACTTTTTCCTTTTTTTTTTTTTTTTTTAATTATTTTTTTTCCTTTACATAGCATGTTGCTGAAGTACCTTGTTAATCTTTACTATTTTGTTTGTTTTGTTTTCTTTCTTTCGTTTTATGTGCATGTAAACCGGTATATCTGCTTACAGCTGTCTGTTTGCGTGTGTTTAGTGCATTGTGTCTAATTGCATTTAATCACGTAGTTTATTTTTTTAATTATAGCGCTCCTGTTCTTTAAGGTAAAAATACCTTCATCAGCAACGAAAATATATGTATAAGAGAAAGGTCAAACCTCCCTCCTTTATTGAAGTGATCAAAAATATGGCTTGAGGTTTCTCTTGGCTGTTTTCATAAAATCTATTTAAGGGGGCCCTGAATTTTCATTTTTGGAGCTCTGTATGAAAATTGTGTAAAATTCAATGAAGATTCTTGAGAAATCTCTGACTCTTATATAACAAAAACTATAACAATATATTACGTTTTAATTAATCAGTCTTCCAGACAAATGCTCTTACTCTCAAGGACAGTCCAGTCAATGCACTGTTTGAGAACCAAACCCCTGATGCTGCAGCTCCATTTGCAGACTTGATTGAGTAGAACCATTCCATTAGTGTAATGTCTGAATTGGTAATACAAGTTAAAAATTGTAGATGAAAAGGGAGGGTTTGCAAGACTGGTAATGAGGTCATAGTGCTGCGTTTGCTGTACATTTGAGTTTTTACTGATGTCCTACATTTATTTCTTGTATAGTCCTGTCTTTGGAAAAAGCGCAGCTGCGAAACTAGGCTTTGCCTAAATTGCACACATTTGTCTGTGTCATTGAAATAGTGATTAGAGCTGTGTGCCTGAGGATTGAGGTGGCTAATTTAGTCCCTTTTTGTGGAAGGATGTTGAAACATATTGCGGTTTGCTCAATGGATTAACAGAAAGAGCGTTTCGATAGATTATCGGATAACAGTGAGTGTAACACTCTGCTACATTTTTCCCTAAATGGGTTTCATGTCCTTCCTTTGCTTCTCGTTCCAGTTAATTAAATGTTTCCTTTTAAATATTTTATTGCTTCCTTTACCTAAAGTGAACCCATTCATTCATTCTAGTAAGTAGTTTATTTCCTGGCTATAAATTTATTAAAATGGTCTTATTTTACTCCCAAGCCATTACTTATTATTACAGAATATTATACAATGAGTTATGTGTTAATAAGTAGTATGTTTTGAATCAAGCCAGCTTGAAATTACAATGCATAGTATTTCCCCTTAAACCAACACTTCTGCAGCTGGTTTCACAAATCCTTATTTTAGCACAAAGTTTGGACTACCTAATGTCACCTTAAACTAGAGCAATATTAGTGCCAGCTGACGAATGGTAGCTGTCTTTACAGACCCTGATTAGCATTAGGAAGATCTGTCCAAGGTATGTGAAATCAGGCATATTCTCAAACTTGTAATCCTATTATTATTAATAATAATAATAATAATAATAATAATAATACAAGCCACTTGTCATATTTGTGTGCATCTGCAACACTCTGTAAACCTCTTTGGAGTCTCTCGCTCTCCAATCATAATCACTTTAGTATATTGTGTTGGTACAGCACTGCCTACATTAGAAAAGGTCACACTTTAATCAGATTACAAAGAAGTACAGTTATGTGAATGAAATTCTAAACTACACCTGATTTTCTTTTTTTTTTTCGATAAAGTAATTGAGAAGGAACTATCATGAAAGAGTACTTGTTTGGCATATTTTACATTTTCTTCTGTGATTTATTGTTATTATAAAGGAGTGATTTAAAGTAAACATGACACCATGAACTAATGAACAATAATTTAGATGCATTATGAATAAATAGTCTTTATTGTTCAAACTGTGTGGAGGTGTGTTAGTTTTCATTGAACTATTTTAGAGTACTAATAAGATTGTGAAAATATGAATTTCAAATTTGTGCTACACAACCAGTCCGTGAATGGTTAGGGCCCCCATTTTTAAGGAAAATCCCAATAAACATTTCCAGTACTCCTTGGCTCAAAGGTTATACCTGCCGTCCAGGTTCATTTCTGTTCCTTGTTTAACAGTTGCCTCCGGTGGAATTTTAAACGTCATTGACTTGTACATTTTGCGTGGCTTGGCCTATTGTTCACTGCCAGGAAGAAATGTCAGATCAAAGAAAAGTATAAACCATCAGGCTGAACCTGTTGCGTGTGTGTGTGATGTGTTTGTTTCTGTTTCTGTTTCTGAGAACTTTTTAGCTTTGCTTTGAGATTTTGCAATAGTCACATGATAAGAACCAGGCTTGAAATGAAGCACCTGCAATTTCTCAGCCTCCTTACCTAAGAAGACACCCTCACTTGTATTCTAGGAGTTTTTGCCTGTCAGAGGTCATTGGTTTTTAGCAGTGCATCTTAATAAATAATGGCTCCTTCTCCACAGGGGATATTAAGCAAAGGCACAAAAAATTGATCATTCATACAAACCTGTGCCATGTTTTTAATTAGTTTTATTGACTATTTTGTAAAATCCAGTTCCACTATGGACACTTGTTGAAAGGACATATCAATATAAGACTAATACTTAATAATAATTATATAATTAGAATATGTATTCCACCATATCAGCACAGGGGTTAGTACTGAAGGCGATTAACAGAAATTGTCCCACAGGTCTAGGATTTTTCATATTGCTGGGGAGATTTCAACATGGGAACAGCAGTTGTGACACGGAGACTATACTGTAGATGTGTGTCAGATGGACAGCCATAGTCATTCAGGAAGATATAGACCTGTATAGTGTAACGGTGACCCTGGATATAACCCTAATGTAGGGTTATCTCAAGGCAGAATTTAAAACAGGGCTTACAAAAGCAATGCATCTAATTTCATAACTCGTTTTATATAAGGTTTATCATGTGTGGGGTATACTGCTCTAGATTAAGGTTCCTGAACCAGCAAAAGAGAACTACTGAGATAAATATATTCTAGTGACTTACCTTCCAGATATCCCTAATAGATTGCTTCTGTATCTTGAATCTTGTTCTTAAATAATAATAATAATAATAATAAAACTTGCTTGGATTACAAGATGTATTCAGATTTTATTCGTATCAAAATCATTTAGTTTTAAAGCTTATTAAACACACATTTTAATAGTATTTTAATGAAAACGTCCCATTTACATTATGAACTATTGGGAAAAGCAAAACCAAAAGAACAATAGACTGTGCCTGCAACAGGCAGTGAGCCTAATGGATCATATAAAACATGGCATTTGAAATATAGAGAGACCTGCAGGTACAAGAATCGTAGTTGAATAATGATTCACAAGCTGCAAGGCTTCATTAAAATAAAATAAAATGAAGCTAACAGAACTGCTGAGGAAGAGAATGGTTGATCTGCAGGACTGAGATGCTGCCCTGGGCATTGCTTTATAATCAAGTCTTTGATGCTAAGCCAAGACACTAGCATGGAGTGTGTCACGTCTGCAGGTCACATATTACAGGAATACACACTAGAAAGTTAAAAGCCCTTCTGCAATTTGTACTTTCTCACAGAAAACAGAGATGAAATGCAGACGGCCAACGTCTGTGTAGTTGTCTAACTTTTCCACTCTTGCAACATCCCGATGTTAAAACAAACAAAATTAGTAATAGGAACAGCAACATTGTTGGGTTGTCTTGTGATGTTGACACTCAATGCTATATATATATATATCTATATCTACATTTGTTTTTTCCACTACAGGAAACATAAGGATTATGTAGAGAGATGCTGGAAAGATGTGCGGGTTGGAGATTTTGTGAAGGTGGTTTGCAATGAGATAATCCCAGCTGACATTCTTCTGCTGCACACCTCTGACGTAAACGGCGTCTGCCACATCGAGACGGCGAACCTTGATGGCGAGACCAACCTCAAACAGAGACGGGTAGTGAGAGGCTTCCTGAGTCCGGTAAGTGGGACTGTTTAAGGCTGAAATGTCAAAGGTTACCAATCAGGTTTTAACAATTCAAGTCGATATAGTAGACTCACTAATCTCAGCCCGTTGATGCTGGACCCTTTTCAGATTTGTTCATGGCGCTTTTCTCAATCTGTATTATATTGACACAGTTATATAATAGATGTACATGTTTTACAGGCATCATATTTTTATGATATGGAAGTTTGGTTTCTACAGCTGCTACCAGCATGCATTTCACTACAATAGTGTAGTTCGGACGACCAGGATCCGGATTAATGACAGGCTGCTGTACACTGAAATATTTTGCCAAGCTTAAAGTAACTGATTAAGTCAAAGCCTTCTGTCAACAGCTGAGCTGAGGAATTGGCTAATATACTGTGACCTAGTTAGTTGGATATACTGGTATATCATAGATTATGTACATGTATTTTATATTATGTATGTAGAAAACAGAGTATGAGCAGTACAATGTCCCCCTGCAACACTCTGCCTCTAGTGGGTGTAAAAAATACATCCATACGAAATTTTATCATTTATCATACTTACAATGTGCTCTTAATGGAATTTACTCCTATAAGCAAATATCTTTACTATGAGTTTACTATATGTTCTTAGTCAAATTTGCTCTTAAATGTAATTATTTACTGTATTCTTTATTTTGCTCTTATTTTAATTTGATCTTATTTTCTACTGATTTTACTATATAACTGCTCTTATCTGTAATGTGATATTGTGTAATGTGATATTTTGCAATTGTAAGTCGCCCTGGATAAGGCTTTCTGGTAATAAATAAATTAATAATAATAATAATAATAATAATGAAGCCCACGCTGTATCAGATGCACTTGGAGGTTGTACATTCTGAAAGCTCTGTTGTGTCCACAAGATGCTAAAGTATTAAAAAGTCACCAGGATGTGTTGATTGAAACAGAAAATGATACAAAGTGAATCTGAACAATAAGAAGAATATAACATTGCTGTTTCATTTCCACACCAAGTTAATAGGCTGCCTTTAAAAGTAACCCCTTCATGAAGTGATGGCAGTCTCACACCTGCCTATGAAGAGGAATTATCGTTGTCACATTAGTGAGAACTATTATACTAAATATGTGTATATGATTCATTGTATTCCTTGTGTTTGTTTGCATATTACAAAACTCATGTGCGTTTCTCCTAAAACGATAAAACCGATCCGCATCTAAATAAATCCTAAATAACCCTTGTGTTAATCTACAAATACCTTCAGCATGTGATGACATCAGCATAATGGAGGGGCATGTTTGATTAGTAAGGTGAAGAATGGGAATATAATCTCCCTTTCCAGACTTTTACAAAAGACTTTGTGAAGCTGTTATTGGCCTTATCACAGAACATAAATACCCTGCAATTTGTCTTGAGAGAAATGTCATGCAGATGTCAATAGGATGCTAAATTCTTTAATATGGTCATTTTAATTACATGTGCAGGAAATTGTGCAGCGTGACATTGACTTATTCAGCCAGCAAGGTCTTGTGTTCTTTATGCTTGGAAAATTGCAGAAAACAAATCAGCATGTTTGTCTTTCGTCTGTTTCCTTGTACATTCTGTGAAAATGTATTGGGCTAATTGCAGGTTACCTTGACCCCAGTGATTTCAGCATTGTCCCATAAAAGACACAATTATCCTCAGCATTGTTCCTAATTTAAACAGCAAAGTAAAATAATGCCTATAGACTGTAATATAATTTTGCATGTCTGATCATTCTCAAAGCAGTTCACTTCTCAAAGTTCTGTACCATGCATTGCTAAGTGATCCAATACACAATTATCAATTGAAAGTACGCTCATTAGTGCAGATTTAAAGTGTTTGCAAAAGTCTGAAGAATGAATAAATTAAGAGCATTTTTCAGGTTACCAAGTTGGAGAATGCCTTGGCTCTCACCAAGCTCTCTGACTCAAGTAGAGGAAGGAATAAGAGTAGTACCCGGTGGTGGAGACATCAAAAGATAGCTTGAACTGCATGCAGCCACTCCTGTAGTTAATAATAGTTAAGATAAAAATGACATTGCATTGTACCCTTTTTGTTTTTCCATAGTACAGTACAATACAATAATACAGTGGTAGGTGATCACAATGTATCCCTCCACCTGGAAAATAAACACTCCATTTCTTTTGTTTCTTAGTAATACAGCTTTAGTGATAGTGCACACAACATGGAACATAATAATACGAGTGATGTCAAAGCAGTTCACCGCATCAACAGGTTACACTTCATTCTAAGACTGGTTTCAGTAATAATATGCCACGAGTGATGTTTCAAAGGGGAAGCTGTCTTGTTATAGTTAAATGTCAAATCTACAGCTAAAAGCAACCTGAAATGTTGTATACCACAATTTTTAAGAGCATATATTACTTTGAATAACATCTTTGTCTGTTGCTACAGAATAGCCTTTTGAAGTTATTCTGAACTTAAAGAAAGTTACTACAGTACTATACAGTGTGTTTTATAATTATATTATATTATAAATGTAGGCTTCAGTTATAGTTATTGTGTAGTTTTAGGTGGGGTATGGGTCAAAATCTCAATTCCATAAGCCACAATCCCAACTCAATGAAGTCTCATTCTACCTATAACAAATAGAATAATGTTAGGTTCAGCATATATTATTATACAATAATATTTCTTGTGTTGGTTTTGGGCAGTAATGCACAAGTTGTTCTTTAATTCAGGAATTTACAAAACAGGTCATTAAAAAATACAAAAGACAATTGACAACTGATGGAAATTATAAAATATAAAAAGTAGGGTTTATGTCAGCAAGTGGTGTGTTTTTTTTTGTTGTTGTTTTGGATTATGCCATTCAGTAATTATATAGCAATGACAAACCAATAATTAGACAATACCATTTTAAATTGTATTCAAATCATCTTTGAAATTAAAATGGTTTCTTAAGCCCTAAACAGTACTTTAACATGAATACAAAGTTCTGCAGAAATTGCCGCAGGGATACATGACATTTAGCTTTCCTGTTTTTGTTTTGTAGGACTCTCCATTTGTACCCGAGCATTTCAACAGCACGATTGTATGTGAGAAGCCAAACAATGACCTCAACAGGTTCAAAGGTTACATGTAAGTATGCAAACACTGGGTAATAGAGGGAATCGCTACTTGCCATTTATATTTGCAGCCATTGTTAAGATCATTAAAACAGACTCATCTTTAGCAATTTCAGCATGATCTCCGTTTTAATCCTATCCTGAAGATCAGTTATTCAACTGCCCCCTTGTTAGTGCTAGTGCTTGTACACTATTGTATATTTTATACATTACATTATTCATCAGTAGCCTTGGGAGAAACAGGTCACATATTCAGTCTGCATTGAATCAGATGGTAAATTACCTGGTCCACTGACCTTGTCCTGGGTTAGTCTTGGTTTGCACAGCCTTTAGCTGAACTCAGCCCCTAGCAATGAAAGACCTTCCATGGACCCAGTTTGGAGACATTGGAGACTGGTGTTATGCATCAGTCTGAGAGGAGAGTGTCAAGGTCAACGGAAACATACTTAAATGAACTGAATTTGAATGACTAAGTCCCTTAAAGTAAAGAAATGTTCTAATTTGCTAGAACGCTTGTAAACTTCTCCCTGAGCATGTCTGTTAAACTTGGGATGAAATTTATAGTCTGCTGGCACTGCAAAATACTTAATTTGTCAAAGCCTTTCCACTCTGTGTGCAGAATTCCAATTATTTATCATTGCATTCCTGTTTGCATTAAGCTTCCAGAGAAGGCAGCGTGACCTTGCAGGGATTGTTCTTGACTGTTGAATCAGCCTAATGAGGAAAAGCCTTAAAGTTTAAGTTTGTGGAGAAGTTAGAGGCATCTGCTCTTTCTTTGACTTAACTTTTTGGCTTAAAACAGGAGCACTGTTGATACTCATCACTAACTACAGTACTACCCTCATATTCTAAGGAAAATTGTTTAGCAAAGAATGTATTTAAACAGTTATTTATGTAATTGCTGGGATTATAATTGAAATATACCCTCTGACCTGTCTATCGAAGAAATATGCATCATGATGTGGCACTTATTCATTATGACACAACCATAGGAAAAAAAACTTGCCAGTTTACATTAATTGAGTGCTTCATTCATGTTTAAATGAAAAAAAATTAAATGAAATGTCATATAATATGCATGTTAAAAAATGCAATCACTTAAGGCTAATGCTCAAGTTGCATTGGCTTTTAAAAAAATATCTATGGTATGAATAACCATGCCATATTTATAGTGTTCTTGTGTGTCAGTATGTTATACTACTGTATATGAAGAGTAGCACTCTGTATTTAGAATATTTGAGGTTCATTTTTGAAGTAAAAACAGTATTGCATGAGATTTCCTTGTGTATTATCAGGGCCTGTATAATCATAAAGTGTGTACAAGTATTTGAAAGAGTTTTCAGGGTCATGATATTCACTGTGGTAAGGGTCTCGTACTACAGTCATTTAGGTTCAAGCACTGCCTTGACCCTAAATGGAAGAGTCACCCCATGCCCTGCTACTTGGTATTTCAGACCGGCTACGTCATAGTGTTGATGTGCAAACTGGGTCACAAAACATTCACATGTGTGCTTGCCTTTTATTCCAGGCCTGGGCCCATGGGAGACAAATGACTAATCTGTTGACAAAAAGAATAAAAATAAATCAGAATTTTTTTTTTTTTAAAAAGAGGTTGTGTTTCTTTTGATCTGTAGGGAAAAGCCTGACAAGAAGAAAATTGGTTTTGACAGGAAGAGCCTGCTGTTGCGTGGGTGCACGGTTAGAAACACTGAAGAAGCAGCAGGAATCGTGGTCTACGCAGGTATTAGATTCTCTGCTTTTTATTGCAACTGATCTCTTCAGAAGAGCCCTGTTGTTTTATTCATCTTCCATTGTTTCCATATTATTCTTTTTGTTTTGTTTTGTTTTATTTTATTTTATTTTATTTTATTTTATTTTATTGTCAGAGAATATATTTATCTCCAGGTATTCATGTATGAGGTGCACAGTGTTGAATACATCTCTGCTACATTGAAAGCACAGAAATTCTGGCTATTCATTTTATATTAACAGAAAATTGTGGTGTACAGTGTGGACTAGTGTCAGAAGCCTAGAAGCAGTGATTGTCTCCTGCCAGCTTGCCTTGTGGCACCTGTGACCTTTCACGTCATGATCCTCTGGTTTAACTCTGGTTAGGGCTCTGGACTCTTGACTGGAGGGTCGTGGGTTCAATCCCTGGTGGGGGACACTGCTGCTGTACCCTTGAGCAAGGTACTTTACCTAGATTGCTCCAGTAAAAACCCAACTGTATAAACGGGTAATTGCATGTAAAAATAATGTGTGATATCTGTATAATGTGATATCTTGTAACAATTGTAAGTTGTAAGAAATAAATAATAATAATAATGTTAATTCTATACTGCGAGATTAAAAATAAAAAACATACTACAGTATACGGTTCCTGTGAGAACATACTTGTTTACAAGGCAATGTACAGTAATTCTATTATTGTGTACTCGATACCCAAGTCAAAAGATTAAAAAGGCACAGTTCACATGCACGCAACAAAAAAAGTTTAAAGGGAAAAGACTAATAAGAATGGAGAATTGTATTGTTTGGTAATCTTTTGTGTTGTAGGCCATGAGTCAAAAGCCATGTTGAATAACAGTGGCCCTCGGTACAAGCGTAGCAAGCTGGAGAGGAGAATGAATATTGATGTGTTCTTCTGTGTTGGACTGTTAATCATCATGTGTCTCATTGGAGCATTAGGTAAGAGATACTGAAGCAGCTTCAGAATCCGGGTTAAATCGGGCAAAACCCGAAAATCAGACACCCTACTTATAATGAATGCACATGTTCTTAAATCCAGACTTTACGAATCTGTTCAGTCCCATTTCATTTGGTATTTTGACATTCTACAGCATCTAAGAAGCAAAGCCAACAGGTATACAAGTCTGTTACTAGAATACATAAAGTAAATAATGTGAATTTGTTGAAATATGACTGTATTTAAACACCTTTTGTGGGGATGATAGAGATGCGGTTTTAATCAGGGTTTTGGCTTTTTAGGCCACATGATTTGGCTTGGGAGCTTTCCAGATTGGCCTCCTTTTGAGGTGCCAGACGAGAACGGGAAATTCACTTCCCCAGCTTTAGCTGGGTTTTACATGTTCTTCACGATGATCATTTTATTACAGGTAAGCATTACAGGGAATATTTTACATGCCTTTGCTTCAAAATATTTAACCTTCTATAACCTTGTACTCCTTCACTGACAACAGTATAACTGATGTCGTGGACAGGAGAGTTAGATTACCCATACAATACATATAGAAGTAAGATGTTTCAGTCTAGCCTAAAATCAAGAAGTAGTGATATTAAGGGTGTATGCTTTCAGTTACTATTAAGCCCTTTTTTATTCTCAATATGTGTGAAACTGTCAAATACAGATTTTTTTAAAGCCTTTCATTATTTATTGTTTGCTCATGTTCCAGGTCTTGATTCCAATCTCTCTCTATGTGTCCATTGAACTCGTGAAAGTGGGTCAGGTATTCTTCCTGAGCAGTGATATTGACTTGTATGATGAAGAAATGGACAAGCTCTTGCAGTGCCGGGCTCTGAACATCACGGAGGACCTGGGGCAGATCCAGTACATCTTCTCAGATAAGACTGGAACCCTTACAGAAAATAAAATGGTCTTTCGACGCTGCACTATCGGAGGCACAGAATTTTCCCACCAGGAAAATGGTAGGGCTCTTTTGTTCTATGTTCGCTTTGCTAAAAATGAAGAACAATACAAATTTAAAGAAAAAAAATTCCGGTCCCTTTTTTAATTTTTAATGAACTTAGAGTAGCTGTAATGTGTTCATTCAGTAGCATGTGTCAGCAGATAAGTGATGTCACCACTCATTGGTAAACTTCGGTCACAAAATCCAACTCAACCCATGTGCTGAACTGCACTAATTCAGTCATCAAATGGAGCCTTGTGTGATTTCCAGTACTGAAGTCAGCAAATGTTTTGGCCAATGCCTTTTATCAGTGATTTAAGCAAACTTTTTGTAACTGGTTGATTTAGTAGCGAATGTTTACAAAAATACATTTTAAAATTTAACCCCTGTAGTTCCCAACCTTGACCTAGCGCTGGATCAATCAGTCAATCAATATTTATTTTATATAGCGCCTTTCATAGTGGACCACCATCACAAAGTGCTTTACAAGATAGTGAGGAACAATGCGTAATACATTACATACAGTGAAATACAGGGCATAGTACATTAAATACAACATTTAAAAAACAATGCAAACACATTAAATATAGGCATTATACATTAAATAATTGCGGATGTGTGTGTCAAGCAGAATCATACAGATAAGATGGAGTAAAAAAACTGAAACAGCAATTTAGACAACAGCTAATAACAAATACTAGGCTTAGAGAGCATTAAAATCAATAGAGAACAAGTGGGTCTTGAGAGCAATTGTGGGAGCTGCATGCACTAAAGCTGGGAGAGAGTTCCAGAGTCGGGGCCAGGAAGCTTAAAGAGTGCTCTCCGAGTGTGGCCTGCTTTTGCTTGGGTATAACCAGCAGGCCTGACAATGATATTGTCAAAGATCACAATGGTATTTGACTAATCAGCAAGCAGGGTTTGTTATCCATTTTCTAAATGTTTTTCTGAGCACATATAGATTCACATAAGCTCTCTGCGTCAGAGGGACAATGTGTGTTTTTTGGATTTGTTTACTAGCACTGCGGTTAGCTGCCCATGGAGATGTGGACTCGGATGAGGAAGAGGCAGTGGGTCCACAAAGAGGACACCGCTCCAGGCTTCAATTCAACTCCAAGAACAAAAGTACCAGGGCCTTCAGAAGGTGTCATAGTGCCAAGGCATATTATTATGGCGGCTACGGCAGGAAAAAGTCAGAAGCCCGCAGAGACAGCGAAGTGGCTTTCAGTAGTCCTTTGGTGAGTATTAATAATACAACCTTTTGGATCTTGTAGGCTCAAACACAAACCGCAGCTCACAGTAATAAACTAATGCAATGTTACATAGATTTGTTTTACACATTTAACCATGTATTAGTTTTCCTGATGTATTCTACTACTGTATAGGACAAATAAATCTATACAGTACCGGAAATATACACAGCGATTTAGTGTTGTTGTTTTTTTTGTTTTGTTTTTTTGTGTTTGTTTTTTTAAATCCTGTGAGCATTAGTTTTTCTTCATGAGTGAATGAACATCAGGTATTGTGCAAAAGGCTATGATGCAGGTCAAGCTGACTAGGGAAAAGGAAACACTTGCATCAGAACAGTGTGGGTTCTCCTTTGACATAGTGTGTTATGGCCCAGAGGAGCAAAGCATGAATATAGATACAGTGCTGTGCTATGGCAAAAGGGTTGCATGATTGATTGATTGATTGAAAAGCTTGTTTTGAATGATATACGGTTGTTTTAGATTGATACAACTCAGTTGAGATTTGGATTCGCATAATGGCATTCCAGTACCTAGTTGTGTAGCTCATTCACAGAGGAGACCTCCTAGCTTTGGTGGGTTCATCCGAGTGAGAAGCAAACTACGAGGTGCGAGAGTGAAACAGCAAGTAGTAACACAATAAAATCCTTCTGCACCAATTTAATGACCCAGTTTGTAGACTTTAATTGTCTGTATATATCCTGTGTCTGTCTATAAGATGCACCTACTCTATGGCTGGCTCACATTTCTTGTTTATTCTTTAAATTATTTTTCCATAACTTTAAACAGTCTCCTCTTCAAACCGCTTGTCTAAATGTATTACTAACTTTCTTTTTAGTACTTCTGTAAATGATTTGCTTAACAAAGCACAAAGGAATTGAAAAATAACGAAAAGCTGCTAAAAAGATACATGTGGTATGCTTAAAATTACAGCGGATGCTTTTGGATTTGGACTCCACAGGTTAGCTCTCCTGACAGGCTGAACGCAGCTTGGGTCTAAGTCTATAACAAATGTACTGAGGCAGACAGGCCACCACCTGGCCAACAGACATGTATAAAGATCGCTTTAGGAACCTGCAAGAACAGCTTGATGTCATTACTGTCCTACAGGGGAGGGGGGGTTGGTTCTGTCTGACCTATGAGCCCATTAAAACTCAGCATGAAATGCCGCCCACAACTGGACGCGCCACTGAGACCCTATGCTGCAGCAGCTTGTAGAAATAATCCTTCTACATTGGACAGTCAGTGTGCCGGGTGAGCTTTCACTGCTGCAGAGTTCTGTATATTGATACTTTCAGATTGGCCTCCATATGGCCCATCTGATTTGTAAGAATAATTAAGATGGTCATGCAGTTTTTGATGTGGACAGATGGCTGAATACTTTCACACTGAGGGAAACAAAATGTATAAATCCACAATGTCTCATCATTCAATTACCACTATATTGGAAGATTTTATATTTAACCATCAGACTCCTAAGTTTTAAAGGTTTTCGTCTTATTTTTATCTGGACATTGATATACAACATTGTATGTGAGGTTCTCAATTTAAATCTTTGTGGCTTATGTCACTGTCACATATCGTATTATTATTATTATTATTATTATTATTATTATTATTATTATTATTATTATTATTATTATTATTATTATTTATTTATTAGCAGGCGCCCTTATCCAGGGCGACTTACAGTCGTAAGCAAAAATATATTTCAAGAATCACAGTACAAGTAATGATACAATTAAGAGCAAGATAAATACAATGACTTTGGTTCTAGCAAGTACAAGTATGACAAAATACGAATATTACTATCGTACTATCTGTGTATGATGAGCTTGTGGAAATACTCGCTGTTCATAAGAAAAAAATGTCTCACTTTGTATTTTTCAGTTTCAGTAACTTATTCATTTATCCTGACTGAAGTTCCCATTTGTTCTATCGAGGCATTGAAGTTTGATCAATTTCAAAGACCAAGAAGATTTATTTTGCTGTTCATACAAGTTAGATTTGCACATCTCCATTTTCCAATATTGTCACGGTTTTTTCCTCTGTTTATTAATCAATCTGTCTGAAGTGTTTTATATTGTATTCATAATTGCACAGATGAAATACTGTGTTCCCTCCTTATAACACTGTTGTCAGGAGCCATAGTTAAAGAAACCATGCAATTTGTATAATACAAGGGCCAATGAAACAGGAGACATGTCCATACTGCCCAGTTATAACATGTTCTATGCTAGGGTCACCATCATTTAATAAAATAAATAATTCAAAATAGCTTAGTTAAATGCTTAATCAAATGTATACACAGATGCAAGTACATTAACACATGATTTTCTATCTATATATCTATATATATATATATATATATATATATATATATATATATATATATATATATATATATATATATATATATATATATATCTGAATGGCTCCACTGCAGAACCACAGGTGCCCTATCAGCCACAGGTGTCTCTGGTGCACGGTGAACCGTGGATTCCCCTGCCGACCTAAGCCCTCCCTACCCGGGCAGCGCTCAGCCAATTGTGCGCCACCCCCTAGGAACCCCCGGTCACGGTTGGCAATGACGTAGCCTGAACTTGCAATCTCCTGGCTATAGGGCGCAACCTGCACTCCATGCGGCGCGCCACTCGGGAGCCCATTTTAAATATATTTATCAAGATGCATATGAACACATCAAAGAAACAAGGCAGAAAATGTATATTTATCAAAAACATTTGAGACTTTAGCATTGACGTTTTCTTCATCATTTTCTTTGTGATATTAGAAACTAACATATATTGGTTTTCACAGGCCTTGTATTTTAGGCTTGCCCTTTGGGAAATAACCCGACAAGCACGTCTATGCCACCTTTGACTTTCACTGAACGCACGCGGTCCTAGTTTAGATTGATGGACTCAAACCCAGCAGCAGCAGGGAAGAACATTAATCCACTGGAGTGCAAAGGTCCTTATTACACAGTTTCAAAGTCACCTTATTAGCGCTCCCACAAGCTCTTTTTAACTAGCCTGATAGCTAGGGCCCTACCAAATTCACAGTACATTTTCTTCATAACATTTTAAAAATCTTAAATTTCACGGTTTCAGCTGTTTTTAAATCTTAACGGCAACATATAAACATTTAGCCCTGAAGTTAACAAAAGCATGTGACTAACAAAGTAGAAACACAAAAAGAAAATAAAACTGAAATCCAGAGAATCACTCTATGATTGTTGTGTTTCTCTTATTGTTGTTATTAAAAAAAATAAATGTGCTGGTTTTAAATATCATTGTATGCAACAGTAACTCAAACTATTCTGAAATGCTGTTTTTTCCCCTGTCTCTGCGGTGTCTGTATTGAGACACAGCTCTCTCTGCATCCGCAGAGTTTTTTGGAATTGACAGACTGTGTGCCGAGCTAGGGACGAGTCTGTAGCTGTACAAATAGCTAAAAATAGCTAAAATAATATAAACGTGAAGTCTCTGAAATTACTGACATATTTATTTAATTTATTTTTGTGTCCTGTGGTGCTTTTAATGTATTTTTCTGCTCATACTACTACTTTGTATATATTTGGCTTCCAAATTATTTTGCATGATCCGCTGCAGTAAAGATTTATAGCACTTTTTTTTAATTTATTTTGGACACTCATTTTAAAATTTTAGGTACGACCAATTAAGATCCGTAGGTCATACTAAACCCGCCCCAGATGCCCGTGTCTACCAATCAGTGAGTAGAGCCCAGTTCTTGGCTGTTGTCAAGTGTCAATCAATACATCCTGTCCAGTTCATGATGAGCTTTCTTTTTTTAAAATGAAACAAGCTAACAATCGCATCAGGAACCTGTAACGGTACATATAACTTCATTGGATTTTATTGCAGGTTAAAAGTGTACAAAAACAGACTAGATTTCACGGTGCGGAATGAATTTCTTTCATTCATACTTAGAAATTCACCTTGGAGACGTCGGCTCTTTACTGTTCCAGAAAGCCCCTCGGTTTGCTACAGTAGGTACATCGGAAGCTGTTATTAATAGGGTAAAGGACCAAGATAATGAATTGCTGCCATTGAGCAAGTCCCTGGACTTTAAACAAGAAATCCTCAGTGCACACATAGACTTAATGATCTTCTTCTGTCACCAGAGGAATACAACGCATCTCTGTTACCCAAACAAAAGTGCTTGACCTTGTTAACAAATCCTGTAGCTTATTCAAGGTGTGGCGTTGATGTTAGAACATGCAAGTTCTATACTGTGGTTAACTCATTTATAAAGCTGTTGATGCGGTACGGAGATTCACAACAAGGGATAATTAGGATTTATTTTTGTGTTAAATATTAAACCTGTTCCTTTCAATATAGTTAACCCATGTACTAAATCAGTTAATCAAATAATTATTTACATTGCTTTTGGGGAACGGGCAGAGTTTGACGAGTTTAACAGACTACAATTGTAGCCTAACACCCCTTTATTAACTGTGCTGTCACACACACCCCTCCTTGTGTCTGTTAAAGGTGTTGTTAACTTGGACAGCCTGGACTGTGTTGCACTTTCATCCACCTGCTTTTTTTGTGTCCCAAGTGATATTGCTTTGGTACAATTTTTCAAACAGCTGTGACAGCAGGAGGCAACATGAATAAAATAAATTGCCAACATCTGTACTCAGCAGATTAATGAAGCAAATAATAAGGAGACCAGGCCCAGTGGAATTGCAACTGTCAGTCCGAGGGCAGTCTAGTTACAGAGACAGGAGAAAACCTCTCCCCAGCCCCAAATAAATCGCAGGCTTCCTGTGGGTTTCCAATCCCTGATAACTATTTATTTCGTTTTAATCCTCTATATACAGATTTGATGATTTTAAGTTATTCCAACAGAAAAAAAGCATTACATTATTAGGGGGATTTTTTCGATAAAAAAAATCTTTGTGACCTGACAGCACTGTTTTGTAGATTTAACATGTTTTTTCAAAGATCTTCATTCTCATGTTTTTGAAGGCGTGGCTTTGTATAGTAGTAGGTCCCAAAATAATGTACTACAGCGAGTTCTACAGCATATTTTATGAGGTACATTCTGCTTGATAGAAACAATGACGTAGGAATTTGGATAACAAGCTTAAGCAATTAGTGACGGGTGATAACTTGCATTTCAGGTTTTTCAATTGTCCTTTCTTGTTGTTGAAATATATGACGTTGAGAAATATGAACACCCTAAAACTGTGATAGACACCATTTATAGAAAATGTCAATTAAATACTGTTTTTATTTTGTATTATTAGGAATCTTTCTCAATCAGAAAATCAGACATAAAGTTGAATAATAAACTCTAATTATTCACATTATTTTGAGAACATGTTCGTGTCTTCTGGTAGGAAACGGATGTGACTCCTGATAAGAAACTAATGAAGATTGTGAGGGAGGCTGCCAACCAGATGGAGACGTGGTGCGAGGTCAGGTACAGCTCCGACAGTGCCTCCTACATGGATTTCTTCCTTGCACTGGCCATCTGCAACACGGTGGTGGTTTCCACAGCAACAGAGCCAAGACATAGGGTGAGTAAACAGATAACCGGTCAGCAGGAATGTTTATTTTGTGGGTAGAAAGATAGAAACTAAAATTACACAATTTTGTATCAAAAGCAGTAAAAGTATAACAAACAAACTAGAAGTAAGCTTTGAAGTTTAGTACAGTACTTGTATCAACAGAGAGGAGAATTCAGGTCATGTTTTGAAATGGTAATGAAGGAGAAGCAGGGTTGTAGCCGGTACAGAGGAAACATTAACAGGTTTGTTTTTTTTTAGCCCCCCCCCACCCCACCATTTTGGCTCAATTAAAGGCAATGTAATTCATATTTGTTGATTTGTTTCATGTTATTTAACAGTTCTCTTTTACAGTACCAAACAGAATTTAATAGTTCCTTCTGGTAGTTAAAATTGTTATCGATTCGTGTTAGCTTGTGATGCCTTTTTTCATTGATTTCAAGTTTCAGTGTGGCTCTATCTCTATTGCCAGTTGTGAAAAATGTGGCGACATGCTATAGTATACAGTGTGTTCTATAGTACTTTATACATAAGTGCAGTTTAAATTAAACCCTTGTCATAGAAAGCTATTTAAACAATTGATATTTATAGATCATGTTTAATCTTCATGACTGGGCATTAACCAGAGGCCTGCGTAGAGGAAACCAATTACATTAGACCAATATTTCCAAGATTTAAGATTTCTCAATTTGATGAAAACTCACTATATCAGTGATGGTGTGTGTATTTTCATTAGGGTTCCCTGGGGACAATCATCTAGGTACTGTAAAAAAAAAGTGTGGCTCCTAGTGTAAGATTGATATCATAATCATGAGATAGTCCTTATGAGACAATTACTTTCAATATTGGCTGCCTGTGTTTTGTATTTTAAATACTGTCACTTTTTTACAGTTCTTCTGGATTTTACTTTACATTTTTGCCTCCTTGACTTCTTTCTAAAAAATCTGTAGGTAACTGGCCCTTCCCTATTGAAGCCATCAATTAAGACTCTAGAGAAACTGCATTCATTTCTTCAGAAGTTGAAACCGGCTCGAATCAGTCAAGTCTTGTCATCCATTCAGTCCAACTCGGACCAGACTGGCGGAACAAACCAAATCAGCCCATCACCTTCGGGCACTTCTGTGAGTGAGGAGAACGTGGCTGGAGGGAGCAGCTCCAGTGTGTCAGGTGGCTCTAAAGACAGTGGTGTGAGCAGCAAAGCAAGCATGGACAGTGGAGTTTACGTAGAGGGGGTGAAAGTGGGAGATGAGATATGCTATGAAGCAGAGAGCCCAGATGAGGCCGCATTGGTCCATGCAGCCAAGGCCTATAACTTCACCCTGATGTCCAGGACCCCAGACCATGTGACCGTGCGGCTTCCTCAAGGTGTATTGTTGACTTTTGAGGTCCTGCACACATTGTCTTTTGACTCAACCAGAAAAAGAATGTCAGTGCTGGTCAGACACCCTATCACAAGGGAGATCATTGTGTACACGAAAGGAGCTGACTCGGCAATAATGGATTTACTGGAAAACCCATCACTAGGTAAATATGTTCATGTATTGAATATATTAGGATCGTCCTTGATAACTTTCAAGTGTTCAGCTTTCATTATCATGAGAGATTAAATGCCACGAGTGTGGCCTGACCAGTTCAAATCCGTGTATTAAATCAATCACTGCTTTTTTGGGGGGTGTTCAATAACGGAGCATGCTTTGACAAAGGAAAATCAATATCTAGTTGACAGCCTCTTCATTATATGTAGCACGTCTAGAAGTCGGTCAAATGCTGGACCCTGACCTGTGCAACAGATTCCCATTTAGGGGTTTGAGTGTTTTCAGGACCATATTAGTTCTGCAGTAAGCTGAAAGACATTATATTGTCTTTCACAACTTGTATTGTTTTTGCCAGACTTCAATGTCTTCATTTTTACTTTAGTGTCCCATTGCATTTAACCTGAAAGAGTAAGAAAAGACACAGTGATGTTATGTTCTTTGCATCTTAAATATCGGTACCTGTGATCAGATTATCCATTGAAAGGATAGAAATTTCACTTGGCTGGTCACATGTTGGCGAGGTGATTATCACATGTGCGACCAAATATAAACGCGCTCCACAACGCCCACACTCAAAGGATAAGTTAATATATCCAATTACAATATTATAATGGTCTGTTTTTTTTGTGTGTTTTTTTTTAAAAAGAAGTTACCATGGATACCAGAGAGAGAGAATTAGTTCCTGAGGGATGTTGTTTATATAAAAGGAACACCTGGTTGGCAATTTTTCTATCAGGGTGTTTCACGTGGCACTAAGCCCCCTTTTTTGATTGGCTCATTATTAAGCATACAAAAGTTCTAAATACTTGAAATATCTCCTGTTATCTTTCTGATATCCTTGCTTTCAACTGAGAGATATACAGAATAATCAATTTGTTTGACAGCTTAGAGCTATCAGTAACACTCAGGTTCCCATACCGCTATCAAACCTTACTTAGAAAGACAGAGTACACTTTAGCAGTGCCGGAATCAACACAGTGGCTTTTGTAGATTGGTTACAATCAAATTTTTACATTTTACCTGAAGAGCAGGTTGCGGGATACTGAAGAAACGGGCTGCTTGTATAGTATCTGTAAATTTATACTGGTTATTTTTCATGCTTAACGAAACATAAACACCGTAAGTGAGTAACAAAAACGTTATTTTTTTTTTTTTTTCTTTTTAGAAAACGGGAAAGAGAACAAAATAAATAAAAATGCTTCAAAGACACTAAAGCACCTGAACTGGTATGCCAAAGATGGATTAAGAACTCTGTGTATTGCTAAAAAGGTATGTGTTTTGTCGGAACAAGAGCTTTTTTTACACATACATTGAGGTTCTTTGTTTTTGTTTGTTGACTGTACAGTAAGACAGTGGGGTTGCTGTGCCCAGTTCCTTTTAATTCATTTTTCCTTTCTCAGGTTTTGAGTGAGAAGTCATATGAACAATGGTCCAACATGAGACTTGAAGCTGAAGCAGCAATTGAGAACAGAGATGAATTGCTAATGGAGACCGCTTTGAACTTAGAAACCAACCTTACACTTCTTGGTATGGAAAATTGTGTACACAAAACATATAGGATAGGATTGAAACTTGTTTTAGATGAGTACTTTCCATTACATGTACAGTTACTGTATACGCAGGTTATCCAAAACACTAAACCACTCATTTAAAGTACTGAGTACTGCCCATAGAATTATATAATTCAGGTGAAAACATTGTACAACCCTTAAACTGTGTCAGCTGGTGCCTAGGCCACTGGGCTGTAAGAGGGCAGCAGCCAACTGTGGCTTTAAGTTAGTTTACCCCTTATTGAGACTAAGCGATTCTTCAATACCCTGTTTGGTGTTTCAGGTGCTACTGGTATTGAAGATCGTCTGCAAGAAGGAGTGCCAGATACCATTGAAGCACTCCGTGAAGCTGGCATTCAGATCTGGGTGTTGACCGGTGATAAACAGGAGACTGCGGTTAACATTGCATATTCCTGTAAACTGCTGGACCAGAGGGACACTGTCTTTACTATCAATACTGACAGCAAGGTGTGTGTCTAAAAACAGCTCTCTCTTTAACATTATTGAGATCATCCTTAGTTTCAAATAAATACATAAATACCAGGGTCATGTTGCCTCATCAGTCAGCTACGACATTTTATTAAGGGTATGCGTTTCACAGTTTGAGCCGTCAATGATTACTGACAGTTGCTTTTTGTATTTGAAAACTTAGCTTTTCCCAGTCGATATTTGTAGAAGTTGACATCAAGTTCAAGCTCAGTTTCTGTAACTGTGCTAAGCAACAGCAAATGGAGAACATTTACATTTTTTTCTTAAGTGATTCCCTTGCACTCCTGGTACTGAAAATGTGAATATAAAACACAGAACATGCTGAACTAGTTTGCTCGGTTTGCAAAGAAGAAGGAGGAAATAAAAAAAGAGTAGCATTAAAATTTAAATCAGTTCATTAAATACGAATGATTAAATATTGATACTTTCTCAATTGAACACAGGCTTTAGGCAAGCCATAGCAAGCCCTCAGACATCCAACTTCACACTCTGGTTAATATATTGTGGGTTTGATAAAAGAGATTGACAAATGAAGTGACTGAGTCTGGAATTACAAGACTGCAGTTATCAGCATTACAATAGTGCAAGCCTTTCAGTGACTTGGAAACATCATTCCATCTGCAATGCGGGAAGATGGAACAAACAGACACATACTCCCAGTTTTCTGTGAAATGGATTGCCAAAAAGATGATATCAAAAGAGTATAAAATAGACACCTACACCTTAGCTATCCTTTTAGGAACAATGGCACAATGAGTGAGCAACTTTATTCAAGCCTAGAGACGATATGGGACTTTCTGACAAAAAAGAGGCAAACTCTAGAGGATTTTTCTAGGTCATGTATTCAGAAAGCACTGCTAGTCAGTGCATAGGGTGCCAATACTTTTACTGGCATTATTAAGTTTTAAAAATACAAAATCATTGGTGTAATCCAATAACTTTTACACATGATTAAACTTAGGCACCTGGCTCACAATGATTCCCTTCAATCTGCAATGCCATTAGTGTCATCAAGTTATTGAATAAGATGCTACATAACACATGGCTTCTCCGCCTCCAGATTCCACGCAGGCAAGACATTCGCCAGCCATACACAGTTTTGTTTCTTCTAAACACCCACTCTTTGATGACTGCAGCCTTCTTTCTAATAGCTTGAGCACGGCCCCTATGATGGGAGGAATGCTTTTTGTGAAACATGATGCCTTGCGCTATAGAACAGCTCTCTCACACTTTTTTTTTTTTTTTTTCTCACTGTGGTGGTGAAAGGTGTCACATTGTCATCTCCTGTGACTGAAGACCTCTGTCTGTGCAGGTTCAGCACCCAGTGCTCTGCCATTGTGCTTTACTACACACTGCGCATTTTCTTGATTTTTATTTTATTGCCTGTTTGATGTCATATTATGTGTGTTCTATCGTAATCTGGTTGTTGCAGTATTTCTGTTCAGATCAGATTAAAACCGAATCTGCTTCTGAAATTACAACTAAAAGGGATTTAATAATTGATCACTATGGATGTACAGCTGTAATTTCTGTCACCTCTTTAACTCTGTGTGTGTGTGTATATTACAAACTTTTAAGTCTTTTCAGAAGCAGACATTAGTTGTTGAATAAGTAACAATGATCGTAGCAGAAAAAGCAATTGTGAAGTGCATAAAATACTCATGCTAGGATATTAAACAGGTATGAAACTGAGTGGGCCCTACAGATAGCAGGTTCTTCTATATCAGGTGCATCTAGGAACACCAATGGTGTACAGAAGTGGCTACTTGAGCTTTTTTTTAGACTTGCTATTAGTTATTTGTATAATAGAAGTTGTTGAACTGTTCACAGTTGAGGCTTACCCACGGTTTACTCATTAAGTTTTTTCTTCACGTTTTGAGTAACCTTCACATTCTGGTGCCAGAAAAGTCACACTTTCTAATTGCTGTGTTTCCTTGTTGGCCTGTTCTGTTTAAGGTATTCTTGGTAGAAGGCTATTGATTCGTCACGTTATTGACTGATAGTTTGTCCGTGTTTGCCTGAGACCTGTCACTAACCTTATGAATACAAAACACATGTACTAATCCATTGAATGCCTAAAGGCGGTTTTGTTCAAATTTGACAAGTGGCCAAAAGCTTGGTCATTAAGAAAAATCAGCATATTGGTAAAGGTTATGCCACCTACCTTATGTTTATGGGATCTCTGAGGCAAAACACCTGTTTATGCCTCAGCACAGCGCCACAATGTTAATATTCATTCTCTGTGTCTACTGTACATATGTGGTTGCTGATGTGAGCTTTTGCAAGAAAAATATAAAAATTCACCTGCTATGCTACTCAGCTAGAATGACCTTCAGCTACGCAGCCTCCTTGTGGCTCTGCAGCTGAAGGATGGAACCCTTTTCAGATTTCTTCAAGCGGCAAAAGACTAATTAAAAAATCCAAACCCTGCATCGTAAAGCACAATCTTTAAAGGCGCTGGCCGTGCAGCAGATTCCTGGTGCGCCAGCCCTTGATAAAGAGTATGCTTTCCGCTGTTTAAGAACGAGTCAAGGATCATGTTAATTCATAGGCTAGTCCAAGCATCGATCTGGATCTTTTAATGCCATATTGTTTCTCCATGGTGCAGTAAATTGAAACCGAGGAGGGGAAAGCCATCTATATTTGCAAAGCCTATATAAAGCCTTCTATTTCTGGAGTTCTGTTTGAAAGATGGCATGTGAATGTATAAATTGATGTGTCATATAGAACCAAGTAACCTGTAATAATATGTTTGTAGGACACTTTGACTGTTAGAACCCAGGTTTTATAAAATAGCTTGGAATTGTACCGAAAGCTTATTGGCTTTTTGTTGTTTTAAAACCCACACCTTAAAAGCAAAAACAGGTAATACGCAATTGACATCATTGTGCTTTATAAAAAAGCCCATCAGTGCTGTTTCCAACAGCTTCAAGAATTTGATTGCAGGAAGGGCCAGTTCTGTTTCACCATAAAAAAAGTGTATAAAACCAGTAGGAAACAACTTGGGCTTATGAGTAAGTAGCGGGGTTCTGAAAAATATAGTGTTACACGTCCCCATGTGTTGCTACAATGTACATGTAATGTTTCTTTTCATTGTTAACATCCTGACGACTTTTACACATATAACTTTAAAGTCTGTTTCAAAGCTCTTTTAAAAATGTCTGCTCTGGTGCACTGTAAGGGTTATTGCCCACATTGTCAAACAGGTAACACAGCAATAATGATCCATGATGTGGTATGGAACAGAAAAGCCAGAGCACTTGTTGTTATGTTTTTTTTTGTTTTTTTTTTAATTATGTTCTTCCTAAAGTGATTTAGAGGACAGATCTCAACCCCAGTGCAATAGAGCGGACATTTTGGAAAGAGCTTTTAAACCAGACTTTAAAGTTAGAAGTGTAAAAAGTTGTCAGGCTGTTAACAATGAAAAGAAAAATGACAGGTACGTTTTTTAAACAGTTGTAGCAACACATGGGGATGTATAACACTATTTTTTGGAACCCCTCTACTTACTCTTTAAGTAGATGCACTTAAATTAGCATTCTCAGTAGTTACTGTGATGTCGTTTTTCTACTGTTGCCACAAAAGCTGGGTTTATTTTGTGGTATTGTTGTATAATGTAAGTTAAAAAGTTATTTCGGGGCCCAGTAAGAACCCAGTTGAGTTAATAAACACTGTGCAAGTGGAGCCTCCATGAAGGTTTTACTGACAGTCAGAAGATACAAGAATTTTGTATGCAAGGTATACCCATTGTTTTGCTGTGACAAGAATTATTCTGACAATACAATGGGGATTTATTTATTGAGTTGGCTGTTGTCATGGGTATACAGTACAAGCCCTAAGGAACAAATTAAGCAATTGTGATCCATGCTGAAGGAGTACATCCCTCCTTCCAACATCCTAATTTAGACCTTTAAAGGACCTTTGAAGCATATGGGATATGTAAAAAGGTCTCCATCATTATCAAAAGGAAACACGCATGGTCTTTCTCCTTATATGTGTATGCATTTTAATGGGGTATTAAATGTCTGTGTTTTCTCTCTTTTTTTATTTTGCCTCAAGGAAACCTGTGAATCTATCCTTGACTACACTATAGAGGAAGTGAAAAGGTATGCTGCCGTCAAAAACACACGCACCAAGTTATTTAAAGTACCGGTAGACGTTGGCACTGTCTATCCCTTAGAGGGAGCTGGTCCCACATTCGGCCTGGTGATTGACGGCAATACTCTCAGCCTTGTCTTTGAGGGGAACCTGAAGATGAAGTTTCTGGAATTGGCGAAGCACTGTCGAGCCGTGCTCTGCTGTCGTTCCACGCCGCTGCAGAAAAGCACAGTTGTAAAATTAGTGCGGGACAAGCTGAAAGTTATGACCCTCTCAATAGGTATGAAAATCTGATATTATTATTATTATTATTATTATTATTATTATTATTATTATTATTATTATTATTATTATTATTATTATTATTATTAATTGTATATGCATATAGAATATTCTATGTTAACATATGCTCCATATTTGTTTTTATTTTCTTCAGGTGATGGTGCAAATGATGTCAACATGATTCAAGCAGCTGATGTTGGAATTGGAATCTCTGGTCAGGAGGGAATGCAGGTATTTTTTACGCGTTGTTATTCCATACATTCAAATATTTTCTCATTTGTCAAACTTTTTCTTTGGACGGTAAGTTATTATAATGCAATATTTAATAACCAAATGCCACTATGCTCTATATAAAAAATAATATATATTACAATGAAAGATAAATGTAATACCTGAAGAGTTATTGGCCACAATTCATATGTATTTCCACATTCTTAGTAAACATGAATTTATTGGCTTACAAGTTACAAAATTAGGTTGAATTTAATGGGTTCTGTTAAATTGTAAAACAGAACTATGGCAACATTTAAGTTTAGATTAAGTCCTTAAGAAAAGTGTGGTTCTCTTAAGATAATAATGAAAGATATTATTTGGTTTCTTAATTTTTTCATTCTTAAATCTGTATTTATGAATCCATACATTTAATGGTTCTACAGTATATGTGTGTTTCGTGCACATTTAATTTCTGGATCGATTGATAGGTAGAATGATATATAGATGGATAGATAGATAGAACAATGCTGTAGTCCAGCACCGTTCTTATTCTCTTCAATGTTATTATTATTATTTATTATTATTAATATTATTTATTTATTAGCAGACGCCCTTATCCAGGGCGACTTACAATTGTAAGCAAATACATTTCATGTATCACAGTACAAGTAATAATACAATTAAGAGCAAGATAAATACAGTAGGAACATCAATCTTGGTGCTTTTCCATTAGCCCAAACCCTCAAAGTCTGACTAGCCCTAGAAAGGTCATACCCCATTATTTCACATGGCAGTCTTGCTATGGTAAATATAATGTATCACTTACATGGTCAGTCTACTGTGAAATTTGGATCTTCTGCTTAATGCAAAGTGTCATCTGGACTTATTTCGTGGTCTTTATTCCCATACAAGTAAAGAAACCGTACTCATCGCTGGAAACACCTTTAGGAGATGAGATTGTGGTCTGTTCAGATGATCTAAAAAGTATAAACAACATTCAAATCATTGAAATAAGCCTCTTCCATTGTATATTCTCATAAAGCTAAAAATACACTGACATATAGAATGGTGTTCATTTTGAAACCCTTATTCTTAGCCATCAGTAGTATTCACTGTCTATAACAAAGTTGCTTCTCGTGTTGAAACTCTACTCTTTTTTTTTCCAGGCAGTAATGGCCAGTGATTTTGCAATCTCTCATTTCAAACACCTGAAGAAGCTGTTGTTAGTTCATGGTCATTGGTGCTACACTAGGCTGTCCAATATGATCATCTACTTCTTCTATAAGAATGTGGTAAGTATTTTACAACCTTTTTTGGTTTTTTAAATTGTATGTAGCAAAACCCTTTGGGTACAGGAAGGTTAAACCATTCTTCGTTCTTTCTTTCTCAGGCGTATGTGAATCTTCTATTCTGGTATCAATTCTTCTGTGGATTCTCGGGAGCATCCATGATTGACTACTGGCTAATGATATTCTTCAACCTTTTTTTCACATCGCTGCCCCCTATCATTTTTGGCATCATGGATAAAGACATTTCTGCTGAAACGCTACTGGGCTTACCAGAACTCTATAAAAGTGGCCAAAACTCAGAAGTAAGTAAATAATGGTATCTGACCTTATTGAACCATCTTCATTTTTTGAAGTGTTCCATGCACAGCGCTGATTCCTGCTGGCTGGCATATGTTATAAAAGAAAAGGCAACACAATAACTCACAATGACAAATGTTCCTGAGCAAGTGCAATACAAAAAGTATACTTTCAATTGTGAAAACGCTAATTCAGAAATGACGCACAGAGAAATGAGTTGGAAAGATTGTGTGCTGTATTACCGATTTTGTATGTAGGTTGAGTTAACAACAATCCTTACACAGAATAAACTAGTAGAGCGCTGTCTAAGACTGTCCTGGAGGTCTACAATGTATAGTTTGAATGGTAGAATTAAATAAAAAAAGTTGGTGTGTATTTTGTTTGACTTTCAGGGGTACAAATGGTCTACATTTTGGATAGCCATGCTGGATGCCTTTTATCAAAGTCTTATTTGTTTCTTTGTTCCATACCTTGTAAGTATACTCTTTTATTTGTTGTATTTAAAAAGTACACCATGCAGAAAAATGCTGATTGATAGATAGATAGATAGATAGATAGATAGATAGATAGATAGATAGATAGATAGATAGATAGATAGATAGTGTTACCCCATTATAATGTGGTTGTCAGGTGCATAATTAGGAGACTTCGTTATTTGTGTTTCATCTTATAACGAATATGGGCATTTTTGTTCCCTAAATGATTTACAATGCCCACAAGCCAAATTAATCTTGTAGCGTACGGTGAAAAATGAAGGAAGGAGACACACACAATTTGCAGATACTCGAATCCACGGTTTATTGGACTTATTCCCGGGCCCTGTTTAGAAACAACAAACAGTCTTGCACTCTAACACAGCAGCTTGTCTCTCTCGGCTATGCCCTTGCTGATGTGTGCACTCCCTCCCCCATATGCTTTCATGTCCCCGCCCCCCTGCTGAAATTAAGCGAATAAAAAGAGTCTAATTCATTGTCCTTTAGCGCAGCGCATTTTTTTTGGCAGCCCTCTTTGGAGTCAGTCTTACCAAGAAAACCGCTTAGTTTGTCTTCATCTTTTAACCATCCACACAATGTAGATTCGGCAGCATTTAAATCTTTTTTGAAACTTCTGCTTGAGTTTCACCTTTTCTTACTCTGTCCACCGCATCGAGTTTCACTTTAACAGAGAAAGATTTTCATGTTTTGCTGTCTGCCATGCTTCATACTGTATATCTGGAACATTCACCCAACGTTTGCGAGTCAAATTGCATTATGTGGGAAATGGGAGCCATGACCTTACCGTGTTATTAAAGATTCCGCACTATAACAGGCCGCGTTATAATGGGGTAGCACTGTGTGTGTGTGTGTATACACTGTGTGTATGTGTGTGTGTGTGTGTGTAAATATGGATATATGATATATATATATATATATATATATATATATATATATATATATATATACTGTTAACTTGCTGTTTTGTTTTTATTTTGATAGACATACCAAGGTTCTGATATTGACATATTTTCCTTTGGGACTCCCATTAACACACTGGCCTTGTTTACTATCCTTCTGCACCTGGCCATTGAAATCAAAACCTGGGTAAGTAAATATGGGAACTGATATACTTCTATTAAACCTTTTCTCAGTTTGCTGAGAATGCAGTGGTTTGAAGTTGAGAGAGCAGTATTACGCACTTGAAGCAATCTGTCTATAGATCAAGCAGCACACATTAAAACAGAGTTGGGGATGCATGTTTTGTTTCAACCCTGGCCTTGCCTGGTTCCCTTTGCATGTCACACCTGTGTCTCACTTCACTTCAAGACCAAGATCTGGAGGTGCGGTTCAGTCTTGATAATCCTGGGCTGGCAGACTGGCTTTATACTAGTATGACAATAAGACAGCAATGTAGCTTATATGTTAAACATTAGTGGTGTAACAATGCATCTAGAAAAATGTCAAAGTAAGTAGAGGGGGCTCGTATATCATTGATCAACGTAAAATAAACGTTGTCTTGGTTATCGGCTGTGACAAGCAGGCTGTGACGTCACACCCGAAAGAAACAGTACTGCAACGTGAAATGGTGAAGGCGCTTTCTTGCAGCAGTTTATTCTAAATAAAATAAAAAGGTTTGATACAAAACAATGCTCACAGAGCAAAATAATAAAAGGTTTAACACAAAACTGACACCAGCTCGACAAACCGGGACGAACACTAAACAAGAGTAGCATCTGTTTTTTTTTTTTTTAAATTCTTTTTTTCCTTCTCACTCCTGTTCTTTCTCCCTGAACACACAACCCCGAGTGAGTGAAGTGTGCCTCTCTTATGCAGCTGTACCGAGACTCAATTGCTAATCAATCATTCAACTGGAATCTTGGTACATCTGCATATTAACTAAGGAGCCTAAATACAATTCTACATTTTAAAACACTTGTGCTACACAGACCCATTTATATCCTGTGCACCTATTATTATTATTATTATTATTATTATTATTATTATTATTATTATTATTATCTATACACCAACATTAACACACCACACGCAACATACACAAAATACACACAGTGACGGGGCACACTGCCACATTGTCATACATAATTTTTAAAACTGTTATAACGAATGTCTTTCTATTGATATCATGCACTCTCATATATACTGAAAACATGAATTTGAACATTTGTTCTGTCTTTTGTCTTCTTTCAGACCGTAGTTCACTGGGTTACAATGATTGGAAGTGTCATATTCTACTTCATAGTGGCTATTGTTTTTAGTGCCACCTGCATTTCTTGTAACCATCCTTCTAACCCTTACTGGATTATGGAACGAGAAATGGCTGATCCTGTCTTCTACCTAGTTTGCATCATAACCCCAGTGCTTGCACTGTTACCAAGGTAACCTAGTTTGTAGCGGATCATCAAATTAGTTCTTTTTGTAATGAAAAACTGTGCATTTGCATTTCCAAACATAACCCTAACGCTGTATTTGAATCATTTCAGATATTTAATTCGCATCATACAGGGAACCTTTGTCCTGTGTCCTCTCCTGAAAGCTCGGCAGCTTGATAAACTAGACAAAGAACAAAGAGATGAGGAGATCAGTGAATGGAGGAAGAGAACACGATCAAGAGAAGCAACATCACCAGGCAACTCTGGACATCCTTTAGGAAGGACATTGACCTTCGGGGCACCTTTAAATGTTGACCTAGGCAATGATGGAACAACACCTCCTGGGAGGTCTATGCTGAATGGCACAGAGATTGAACATTCCGATACTCTTCACATACAGATTGCTGTAACTGAAAACATATATACCTCTATACCAGTCTCATCTGCTGACAGGACTGGAGACGGTGGCAAGAAAGCAGAGGATAACAGTGATGCTTTTTCTGCAGGCCATCAGCGATCCTTTAGCATAATGACTATTTGAAAACCAAGCGTCCTGAGGATCTGATTGGAAAATGCCATATATATTTGCCAATAGGCAAAAAAACAATATCAATAACCTTGTTCCTTGGTTCTATATTAATCCCATATTGGGAAATATAATTTGTTTGTTTTCCTCCCAAAGGTTTACTGAAGAATTATCTTCATGTTTACATTTTTTTTATTTAAAAGAAATTGTAAAGTATCTTTTTTTTTTTTTACATTTGCTTTTATAAGTAAACATTTCAAAATGCCTGCTTGCGTAATATTATGGTGATACAGTAATGTACTGTTCAGATTATGGTAAAGGAATTTATAAACTGAAGTGGTACATACCTCAACATTGGCAGAATTAAAAATGTTAAAAGGACCATTTTAATTCAGTATATTCAGTGCATATAAACCAAGCATGGCCTGGGTGTTTTATACAGAGAGTAAAGAACAAGCATGTGCCTTGCTGATATTGGATTGTAGTACTTTTAATTGTGCTCTGCTTACCGTGACACACTACTGAAGGATTTTTAAAAAATAATTTGGTATCAAAACTACCTCTGTGGATAGAATTGCGTAATTGAGGAGTCAGGTGATTCTGATCCCTGATTCACCTCTTGTGTGGAGGGCGAGCACTAGAGTCTGTCTTGAGTACGCTCTCACTACTGTATTGAAGCCCTGTGTGAAAGCAATATAACTCTACTTTGATAACTACATGGGTCATTCAGAGAAGACATTGCACCAAGATGCATATTTTTAGTGCAGAATTGATCCCGATTTCAGTGAAAACTAATGTGAATTTTACATGTGTGTATTGTGACCAATTCATACCTGAAATATTTGTATTGGATCAACCTCTTTCATAACATGTATTTTCCTTTTGTTGTATACAAATGAGAGATAGACAAATGGGGAAAGGGCTGCAAAACTGGATTACCAGAGGTCACTGTAAAAAAACAGTTACAAAATATGTATATCTCCAATTTGGCACAGGTCCTCATCACAGCCTTATTAACATAGAACATGTAAGGACATTGCGAAGAGTTAAGAAGATACAAAGCACATATTTTCCTGGAAGGATCTCAGTTTTGTGAGTTTATTAACAGTTTTTATAATGTAATAAAACATTGCCTACAAACAATCAAACACTGTTGCTTTCCTCGATGTTAATGTCAATGCTTGTCAAAGAATGACATCTCTTTTTATTATTACAAAATGTTACAAAATGTAATAAGTAAACATAGAAATGAAAGGAAAACTGTTCTGAAATTAAACCAAACGAGTTACACTTTAGTTAATACACTTTTAAACAGAGTTCCAGCCCTGAACATGTCAGCCAATGCATGTTTCACTGATCCCTTGACAGTTCAAACACTAACTAGATTATTTAAAGACCAATGCTTTTAGCGTGTAGCAGTTCCTGCCTCAGGTAGCTGTATATTATTATCAGATGGTTTAAAGTGGTCGTTTTGCCATTGAAGCATGCTGTCATTATTAATGCAATTAAACCTGAAACCAATGTTATGTTACAGGTTGGATATAAAGACCACCTGTCTGCATTGTTGTTTTGTTTTCTAGCTCAACCCCAGATGGTATTTTTAAATACAGATTCCACTGGGATAAACATCCTAATCACCACATAGACTGGCTATATAAAGTACAAGCCACAGTTTAGCAGGCTGGGTCCAAAGAACTTTACATGTTTTATGTTCTTGCAGGTATAGTCACAGATAAGTATTGGCACCCTAGTCTTATTCTATCATAATTCAAGGTAACAGATTAAGGACAAGCGTTTAATAAACTATCCACTTTAAAACCAAAATTCACAATTTCTAGTAATTTAGGGAGGCTGTGTGGTCCAGTGGTTAAAGAAACAGGCTTGTAACCAGGAGGTCCCTGGTTTAAATCCAACCTCAGCCACTGACTCATTGTGTGACCCTGAGCAAGTCACTTAACCTCCTTGTGCTCCATCTTTCGGGTGAGGCGAAGTTGTAAGTGACTCTGCAGCTGATGCATAGTTCACACACCCTAGTCTCCTGTAAGTCGCCTTGGATAAAGGCGTCTGCTAAATAAACTAATAATTTAACAACTAATCTTATCACAAAACAAACATATTTCATTTAAAGTATTCGTTCATGACAATTGGTCCTCTGCTTTAGTATTTTGTGTGTTCTCCTTTTGCTTTTATTACGGTTTGCAGGTATATTTGATCATTCTTAACGAGTATCTCACATCTTGTTGGTGAAATCTGGGTCCAGTCTGTCTTGCATATTTAGACAGATTGGATACACAATGTTTGGCTGCAGCTTTTTTTAGATCAGTCCAAAGCATTTCTATTGGATGGAGATCTGGTGATTGCGAAGGACATTCCAGAACTTTTATCTTCATTTTTTTCAAGAATTCCAGAGTTGCTTTGTCAGCCAATCAGCCTACAAGCAGATGGTATCATTGTACTTTGTAGAATGTTTTGATACATGGATGCATTCAATCAATCTTCAATCATATGAATGTCTCCAGTCCCTGAACTGTTGAAACAGCCTTGTGTCATGATCGAGTTATTATCGTTCCATTACATTTTTACATACTTTTAATGTAAAGGTGCCAATACTTTTATCATGAACAAATATTTGAAATTGTTTTTTTTTATAAATATTGTTTGTTAAACTACCAGAATTTGTGTAATTTGGTCTTGGTCATATTAATTAGTGGCTAATGTTCACTGAATGCGTGTATTTAATTATCTTATATTAAGTGTAGGGTGCCAATAAGTTTGTCTGTGACTGTATTTAAGGGTATTGAATTGTTTGAAATTCTATTGACACTGTAAGGTCAGTTTGTAATGGAGTATTTTGAATGAGTAGATTCAAAGTCTGCGGTAGATGTAGCAATATGAATATGTCTGGGAAGAATGGCATTTTTTGACAATATATTTACATTGCAAGGTTTCACCATTCTGTGGCCCCAGCAGATTGCAAAACCTTTGTATTAAATGATAAGAATTTCAAAAATATTTGCTCAGGAACTTAATGCTGGTGACATTCTGTATAGAACACTTCATAATATGGTACTAAGAATGAAGTGCATAACTTGAAATCTGTTCGCTGAAAAAAATGTATCAGGTGACGTCTTCCGTCTACTCATTTCTCAGATATCTATTGATCGTGGGAGCACAGTTCTTACAATTTTTACAGTATTGTATCTGTCTTGTACTGTGAAGATTTATGAAATCACTTTTGTATACCCTAATAAGAAGACTACCCAAGGCAGTTTTTTGTGATTGCTCATTGCTTTGTAGATTTTACAAATAACAGCATGAACAAAGAAAAATATATTCTGCTTGTGTCTATCCCGGAACAAAAAAGGAGAAAATGAGATTTTCTTTATTGCCAAGGTGAAAATATATGAGAAATCTGAGTGTGTTTGCTCGTCAAATGCAGGTGTACAACTAATACCATATTTAAGAACAATTTGTTTGTTTAAGTTACTGCTTAACCCTTGCAGAACATTACAAATGCGTATAATGGACCCTCTCTTGCAGTTTATCCAATACTGGGTACTTCTGAGCCCTGTTTTGATAAAATGAGAAGTAATTCCACATTGACTAAATGTATATAGCACACACACACGTGTCCCTTACATTTGTAAAAGAGTGCGTGGTCTTATCATGTAGAACATTCTTCCAGCTCAGAAAAAAATAATAGCCTCCAACAAGCCATTCAAGTTGGCAGTGCTTTTGGGTTGATTTCTAATATTTTCAGTTTGTCAACGGTCATTGCTATCTGATGGCGTGAATAATCATTGATGAAAATTGCATATTGGATGATACTAGAATCATACTAGAATGCTATGGATGAGACTGGACTTTTTTTGGTGATTAGCAGTGATGCCAACCTGAATTATACACGCGGTTAATTTGTTTCATACAGATCGATAGCAGTCAGCTTTTCAAGATTCAACCCTGCCGCCTTACATAGCAAATGCTCTGTTCAATCAACGCTGTCTGATAAAAATCTGTCTCCATGTATTTGCTTTGCAACCAGAATAGACAGATGCCAGTCTTTCCTTAATCTCTTCATTAAGACAGCCAAATCAATATATCATCCCACACTTGTGTATTGTAGAGTAATGTTAAAACACATTGAAATCATAACCTGGCCTGAAATAAGTTAAGACTCTAGTTCTGTAACGTCAGTATTCAAAAATGTCCCATATGTAACTTTAATTGATTTATTTCAATAGAGATGAAATAGCCCACCAGATAATATAATTTACTTTCTCAGTGACTGGATTTCAGGTAATGCATAATGCAAAATGTGCCCAGATTGTTTTTAATGAAAATGAAGAAACGCAGTGACCCTTTGTATTCAAACTATGTTCTCCTGTGAAGGTGATCAACTCAATTTAGAGAGCATCTCCATTTAGGACCTGCTACCAAGCAGGTGCTTTTGATCCTTGAGGCTCCTTACCTCCATACAAAGCTGTTAAAGTTAAAAATCCAGATGGAGAAACTACTGAAAAAACTGCCTATAGCATAACTGAGCTGGAAGCCCTGGAACTGGTATCTTAAACAGGATTCGGAGTTGTCAATAATGTTTTATTTGATCTCTGATGACTAGACAAGGCAATGATGACTAGGAGGCAGTGTGGTCCAGTGGTTAAAGAAAAGGGCTTGTAACCAGGAGGTCCCCAGTTCAAATCCCACCTCAGCCACTGACTCATTGTGTGACCCTGAGAAGGTCACTTAACCTCCTTGTGCTCCGTCTTTCGGGTGAGACGTAGTTGTAAGTGACTCTGCAGCTGATGCATAGTTCACACACCCTAGTCTCTGTAAGTCGCCTTGGATAAAGGCGTCTGCTAAATAAATAAATAATTGTTAATCTCAGGACAGGATTATGTTTTTGGATTGCTGCTTGTAGGTCAGTGGTATATGGAATCAAGGGATTGATTATACTTTTTTCAGTGGTATCTGTGCAAGCAAAAAGTGTAAACAAATAGATACTTTTTATTGATTCACTCTCCATTATAAAATAGTAGTACCTGTGCCCAGAAAAATGTGTTTATTTAACATGATACTAAAGTCTTGCCTGGTTTCCTTCTCAATATAAATAATTAGGACACCAAAGTGAGTAATTAAAGAGCAAGCCAACATATTGTGGCCGTTCTGTTACTTGAGGGACGTCCTTTATTCAGCTCCCCATAGTACACCAATTATAAAGTGACCTACAGTATATGCCTAAAGCTGTTATTTAGCCTAGTTTACGAGTGATAAATAATGCTTCATGTGTCGGTCATTAGACCAGACCTAAGGTGGCATAAAAATGCCAGCCCATTAACTGGCCTCATGGGGAAGCTATAAATCGTAGTGGCATCTCTGGGATTTTTTTTTGATGGATATAGTGGTGGCAGAGTCAGTTTTGTTTAATCCAGAATAATATTCTTTCTGTTCAGTGCATGATTGGCCAAAAAAAAAAAAAAAACATTTGAAACTCATCTGGTCTGCAATGTATGCAAATGTACACAGTCAGCAACACTGATGTCACTTCACAGGGGGCATGACAGTGGCTGCCAGTGCAACCTCTATGCAGTGGTTGCATTGACCAACACTGTGACCTGAAAAAGACGTGGTACAGTGGTCCAAATCATGGAAACCTCCAACACGGGGCAAGACACACCTGTCTACACTCAAACAATGGGTCAGGAGCTACACGTTGTGGTCTTTTAATTTACATTCCTTCGATGTTTGTTGACGTATCTGCAGACTGAAACATTGTGTTGCTTGTACCGCACATGAACTGTCAATGATGCTTTGTCTGTGCAACCTCAAGAACATAGTCAGCATCACACTGTAGACTATAAAGATGATTTTTCCAGTTCATGCTAATTCCCTGGGTGAACAAGGACATCAATACAGGACTTTCTCTGCTTTCCCCCCTCCAGTTGAGCACTCGTTAAATCCAATGGGACAGCGCCAGGCAACCTGGACTCCACCTGTTCAAGAGTAGCCAGCCCCTTGTCTCAGCTGACTGCAGCATATTAGGCCTTCTTACAGCAGTGATGGATGGCGCTGAAATTTCAAACACTGGCTTCCCCCTCCCCTCCCCCCCCGAACGGTCATTGATTGTGAAGTGGAGAGCAACACGCTTACAAAGCATTGGCTATAACTCATGTCAAGTGAATCAGGCGACTGGATCACAGATGTTCAGCATGATGAATTATTTCAGAAGAATATCCCTTTCACTTGAGTGAACTTCAAAACACAGAGCATCCTGTACATGGGGGGGATTCTTGTTCTGTAAACAAAACAGAGATCATATTTTGGTTAAGCTAAGATATGTTGAAGTAAATGCCAACTTTATTAACATTTATGCCAGTGAGTGTGCATTAATTTACTTTGCCCATGTACAAGCTTTCCATTATTTGATTATCTTTGGAATGTTGAACAGTAATTTTGCATATTATATGCGTTTTTTTATCTTTAAATAAATTATGCATCTACAATCTACACACCTTCATTTCCTGTAGGTTTTGATGATTAAGGCAGTAGGAAACTGTCTCTTAAATCCACACCATATGCTTACCTCTTCGCAAAGGGAAAGGGCAGGTGTATGACAGCAGTGTGGAGTAGTGGTTAGGGCTCTGGACTCTTGACCAGGGTTGTGGGTTCAATCTCAGGTTCGATCCCAGGTGGGGGACACTGCTGCTGTACCCTTGAGCAAGGTACTTTACTTAGATTGCTCCAGTAAAAACCCAACTGTATAAATGGGTAATTGTATGTAAAAATAATGTGACATTTTGTAACAATTGTAAGTCACCCTGGATAAGGGCGTCTGCTAAGAAATAAATAATAATAATAATGACTGGTTTGCTAACTAAAGTACCTCAGAGCTGCTTACTTCCAGTTAGAGTGCTGCCCCTTATTAAAGTTTACTACTGTATTTTGCACTTTTCCCATATTTATACTATGTATTTATCAGTTTGCCATGTTTTTAAATCTGTGCTTTACAATGCTTACCTATGCTTTACCATGCTTTCACTGTGCTTTACTACACTTTGATGTGGTTTTAATATGGGACACTTGAGTGTTAAACACTAAATCAACATATTTCTTAGTGTTTTCTTACTAACAAAAGTAACAATGATAGAATGGTTGGAATTGAATTATTTGTATTGGGTTTTATAGTCATATTGATTGTTTATGACTGTTACGCATACTTAGTTCTTAGGAATAGGATTTTAATAACACAGCAGTTGGTAAGCAATTAAGTGTCAGACTTGGCATTGACTTTATATTTAACAGATATTATATTTAACACAGACAACATGAATTTAAACCTTTATGGTTCTCAAGCTGAAGACTAGGAAAGCATTGGTGAACAGATGTTGCATCTAAATAAAAATATATTTCTGTCACTAGTGAAAGATTGACGAGGTCAGTAGAAACAAGGTTTTTCCACCCAATAAAACCCAAAGCATTTAACACTGATGCACTAATTAACTGAAGTACAGGTTGGATTCGCTTTACAATTCTAAGACCTACTGCAGGTTAAACAGGCTACATCTTTTTATTTATTTTGTAGCATTAAAATCGAATCATTTTCTCTAAAAACATACATTGATTACTATTAAAAATATGTGTGCTACCCCCAGAAAGTGTAATCTGTGAACCACTGTAACCATGCCTTAGAGAATTCATCATCTTTGAATCCATAGCTGTGAGCGTGTTCAGCGATTGGATTGGGCTCTCAACGCTGTCAATATATGGGTGTTTTGCATTATGCAGAAAAGATTGCAAGCAATATGTCTACACCACTCACAAACTGCAGCGGTGTGAAGACTAAGAGATCAATTTGATTAACTGCAGGGATTAGCCCATGTTGATTGTATTAGAGCATTTTACAGCCCAAGGGCATTGCTCTAAATTGCATCAAATACCTTTTTTAGGGGTAATTCTAGAATGACCACTCATTCCCCAGTGCTGTGTAACGTTCTAATACAATCAAGCTTTTGTGGAGGTTGAATTCACATAAATCGTACAGTCTGAAAACACTATGCGCAATACGATTGCTTTCAAACAAAGCATGCAGAATTATTTGAGATGTGAAGAGGCCTGAAATTTAGCGGAAACTTTGCAACAGTGTATGGAACTTCATAAACCGAAAAGAATACGAAAAATAAATCCTGTATCGGTATATACCTGTATGTTTGCACATCCAAACAACATCCATCTTATCTTATTGGGGTATTTGTAGAGGCTTTATCAAATCCAGTCTCAGCAGCGCATGCAGAATGAAAAGAGATGTTCACTGCCAGAGCCTAAGCATATATCTTTTAACTCCTTTTCAGAGCTTCAATTAAAGAACATACTATTTGAAGATAATTATTAATACTTTAAATTTAGCATGTCAGGTATAGTAATTAAGAAAGAAAAAGGATAATCATGTAGGAGGCAGTGATCCTAACGCTTGTAGTTGATGTAAACGGTGTATTTAATGTATCCATCCAACCTACACACATTATTAAACCAGCATTTATTGAGGGTGTTGAAATCCATCTCTAAGAAAATTCAGTGTTTTTTAACAGAGCACGTTGGAGTTGCCATTGTGTATGGATGTAAGAAAATACATTTTCAAAAGCTAGACGAGGGTATATTGCACTCTTGACTCACCAGGCTTCAACTTGGGCCTGCAGACACGAGAGGTCCCAGTCTTTGCTTTCTGAAAAGATTTCATATCTGTTCAATTAGCCCCCGGGCCGCAACCTGCGAAATGACTCTGTGAGTGGAGAAGAAAGATATGCTATAATCTTATGTACGCTTTCTACTGTGTAGCACGGAAATTGAAAAGTAAATTATGCCCTGTATGAGTATCTGTCACTGGCATCGTCGCTTCTGAGAAACCAACAAGGGGAGTCTAAAAGTCTGGAGGCAGCCAATATATGCTCTGTTTGAGTTTGTTGTGAGGATGATGTCAAACTCTAGCATATCAGTGCACTTGTTTTTCTTTGACCTTGGCGGGCATTTTAAAATTACTTTTTTTTTTTCTTTTTTTTCTTTTTTTTAATAGGCATGAGTTAGTGACTGTTTCAAATGGCAAAAGAAAAAAGAAACATTCTAAACATATCAGCTGCTTACCATACACTGGTCAGGGCTTTAAAAACAAACACACAGTGTACATCTGAAGAAGCTTATAGCTTTAGTGAACCTGCCAATTGTTCAGCTGGAACATTTCAGCCTCACTAACCTTGGTTACACAAAGCCAGAACAGCGCCTGAACTAACATCCCTTTAATCAACAAGCAGGCTTAACAGTTCTACCCATTTACTTCGGAAATGGAAATGGGTTGCCATACAAATGAGTTGTGTTCCTCACATTGTAGAGGCGCAAGGGAAATAGGCTGCCGAAGAATAAGCCACGCTGTGATTTCCAAATGACCATCCTTCTATGGAAGCATTAGTAATGTGCTCCTGCAGAATTTAACCAGTAAAGGCTCTTCTGCGTAGAGGTTGAGCCATGTGATCATTGGCTCTCGGGCTTGGATCCTGGTTGTGCTGTGTTGCCAATCTTGGCTGAGGGTCCCTGTGGTGGGGTAATATGTGTTTACTGATGTGTGCATATACTTATATGATGAATCTGACTAGGAAAAAAACACTTTAAACAACACCAGAATAAGTTCAACAACCACTTATTAAATATTTACACACAGATACAATAGGATATCATCTTGACATTGTTTTCAATGGTAACAGACAGCTATCCTCATTATAGCAGAATGCAGGTAATTTTTCTATGACAGCCTTCAGCATTCTCCTTATTGAGGGGGATTTTTCTCTCTCTCTCTCTCAAGCCTGTTTTGGCAAGAACATTTGTTTTCGTAACGTTTCAATTTGGGAAGAATCGTTGTGAATGCCAAGCAGCCTGCCGTCACGTTTACAGACATTTTTAAAAGCAGTAAGCTAATTGCTGAATGAGCTCATATCATCTCCATCTCAATGTCACCTAACGGCACAGATGGCTGCGTACAACTGTTTCTCTCGATGCCAGGGCACTGCGGGGCATCTCTTGGGGAAGCTGTCATGTCTTCCACAGCTTTCCTTACACCCCGCTAAGATGCCAGTGTGGGACTGAACGACAGGACTGTGGAAGCATTGCCCCAAGATAAGGGGCAGGCAGAGGCCAGTCTTTGAAAACCATAAGAATTCAAAGTAGCTCAGGTAAAGAGCAGTTCATTTGTCATTTATGACAGCACTATTAATCATTGAAGGGACTGTGTGTGATGGTCCTAAAGGCTGGTCCACCAGTTAGGGTAGCTTAGCAAATGCAAATTTAGCGATCTGCATTTACCTAAAATCGCCATCACCATTCCCAAATGTCATATCATAAAGTATACACCGTTTATGGGATATCATTGAAATTACCCTGAAGAACCACAGCCAGGCTACTGCATTATTCACTATTGCTCCACATTATTCCATATTGCTGTGCAATATGGAACTATTGCATAGTGACACTGATATAGGTACACATGGTTCTGCAGTGGAACTGTGTGTTGGTTCACACTCTGTGTGTGTATTGAAATGCTGCCACTAAGGTTTCCATTGTAGCTGCCCTTTGTTACAATGACCCTTCTTTTTGATTGACCAGCAACACAGTACAGTCGTGTACAAGATACTTCAACACAACAATATATATTGGAATTGGTAACCTTTGTACATTACCATGTAGAAAGAAATGTAGTTTGGATGAACAAATCTGTCAAAATGAATAAATATTGCAACAGATTTGTTGTTCAGTGAAAAGCAAGTGACTTGACATGATTATTATTGTATTTGATGCTGGTCAGGTTACAATAAAGTGAAATCCATTTGTTTTATGGTGTGGTGTGCTTCTCTGCAACACTGGACAAGTAGTGTATAACTGCTGATTGATTTTATAAATGAGTCTGCATGACTAGAAAGATTTATAAAATAAGGCAACCAAAAGAAATAATGAACAGAGGTAACAATAGCATCCAATGTAATCATATATTCTCTAATTGAAAGAATATCACTGGTCTTGTTACAGAATCTGCAGAATTGCAGCTGTCCTTGAAAACACAGTTATGCAACATGTACAGTATGAAAGACTGTGGGCTAGAGATCTGAGCAAGACGCACACACGAAGGCTCAGAGAAACACAAGGGGATTACATGCAAGCGCATCTCTTTGAATATCTCGCTCTGATTATATGGGATATGTGGGAATGATTTTGCTGCAGAGTTTTGAATGGTAATGATCTCAAATAAGGAACTGGATAAATGACCCTTCTACTCATTGGATTTCGAGACCCCCCTCCCCCCCACCAACTTATTTTATTTATGGCCCAAGTAAAATGTTTTGTTTTAAAATGACTCACCACTGGACCTCTAGTCCATTGTCTTGCTTCCCTATGTCTTGAACTTATTGTAGCTGAGTTTTTAATATACTCTACAAAGGGGTATTGTGCCATCATAAGCCCAGTATTTCGTTACATATCTCCTTGCATTTGAGTTCTTAGATAACACAGGATTTATTCCATTACAGTCTTGCAAAGGCAAGGTGAACCTCCAAGATATGCACACTGAACAAGGCACTCTCCGCTGATACAGTAGGTGATAAAGCACATATCCTCGCCCATAAAACATGATGCATTTCTTCATTATGCTTTGTGGCAGAAGTTCTCATGTGTCTTGATTTTTCAATGTCTTTGGTGAACCTTTTCCAGGTGTCTTAGTCACCAACCCGTTTTTATTTCATTTTTATGATCAAGTGTTGGTACTCTTTAGAAGAGCGGTACTATTTATCCAGAGAGCAGGGATAGCACCAGAAGATGTAATGTGAGCTCCCTTTATATTGCCCTGTGACCAAACTGAGATCCATTTCACTTGTTCCAGATTCGCCTATACGTCTTGTTGTAGCGTGCTCTATTATACTGTATATGCAAGACATGTGCTTTTATTTATTAGTGCACATCCATATATATATATTTTTTCTTTCTTTTCTTTCAAAATGGTAAGATTTCAAAAACAAAGCTACTAGTTTGAGCTATATGTATATGTGTTACGAAACAGATATTTCATTCTATGAAGTTATCACATTCCTCCGAGTGTGAATTCCTTGTTAATGACTTCTCGTTAATCTTTTAAGCAGTGCGGTATTTTGTGACCTCCATTTTATGGATAATTTCTGCCATCTAGTGGTCGGCTTTATGAACTACAATGGCCAGTGTTCTGAGTCGCTGTATTTGATGGTTTTCTGTGACTGTTTAGTATTCTCCACAATACGTGTACTGCACTGCAGTCATTGTCACAAAGGAAATCTCTTTTTAAAGAAATAATTATTTAAGTAACTGTAGCTGTTACTATTTGTCATGATAATGTGGAAATGTTTGCAGAGTGTTTATAGTTTTGCTGCTAGAAACTGATTTACTTACAGAAGTTTGAAATGCTTCAGTGATTATTATTATTATTATTATTATTATTATTATTATTATTATTATTATTATTATTATTATTATTATTATTATAACTGTTTTCACAAATGCCTGATTTTGTGCTGGGATGGTACACTGTAACCTGTAACCTGTAACCTGTATATACTGTACCTGTCAGATACTGATTACTTCACTAGAATAACACACGTACTTAGTTCTTCTAAATGATCTAAATGGTACTTAATCTACTGTATTTCAAGTAGGTACTGTTATCTCTCTCAGCCTAGTCTACAGCCTGGAATTGAGATCCATTGATTTCATTAAATAGAGATAGTATCTGCCTATCTGTCTATCCTTATCACTCCCGAGGGAACTTTTACCTCTGTAAATATTTGGAGATGTGACACTGTCCTTCATTAGGCTCACTTAAAGATTGATTAGTGTGACTGGTATTTCAAACAGCAATCGGACATAGCAAGCAATGAGAAATATGTATTGCCTCGGCTGTTTTCCATACAGTAGGAGATTCATAATTTGCATTTGGCTATTATAGTATGTATCTGTAACAGGGCGAGGTGCCCTGTACATTGTTTTGTTTATTTATTTTAGAGCGGGGTCCCCTCCGCCCCTGTGTTTATTTTGTATTGTTTATTTATTTTATTGTGGATGGGGCTTCCCATCCACATTACTAAACAATAACAAACAAACGGCTACGCCGTCATTTAAAATACAAAACAACCGGCGCTTCGCCGTCATAAATATAATACAATAAAAATAAATAAACAATACAAAATAAACACAGGGGCGGAGGGGACCCCGCTCTAAAATAAATAAACAAAACAATGTACAGGGCACCTCGCCCTGTTACAGTATCAAATACAAATGCTTTGTGGGCATCACAGCACATGCAGTGATGTTGTTTGCACGCCCGGTTGGGAGTCGATACTGTTGCGCTGTTGCCTTTCAAACCGCATTTATTTTTTATTTTTTCTTGTTGCTGCTAAGCGCAGTGCCAAAGTCAGATCTGAATTCTCATCACACTCCAAACCCTCAGTAGTCTGTGTGTGCGAGATGATCAGATGTAATAATGCTTTTAAGAGAGGCCAGGATACATTCGGACACATGAGTTTGGACTGTGCCGAGAATATGGATTCCTTCTTCAGCCCCTGCAGTTCAGACACACAGTTTGCCATTGCTGTAGCTGTGTTCAGTTCCTCCCCTCGAGGGATTCTTTAGTAATTGCCTGGCAACAGAGACATGCACATGCCCCATTCTCCAACAGCACTCATGCCCCCATCCTAATGAGCGTTTTCAAAGAAATCATTGGAATTCTCATTTCCTAATGTAATTGTTCAGTCTCCGGAGGTCATCTGAGTATACAACCAATCCATCAAAAAAAACCTAAGACTTTGATTAGTTTAGAGTCTGTAAAAACACAACAAAGGCAAAGGCTGTCCATTTTAATTAGCGAGAAGCAGATAGTGCTTATCCGTGTTTACGTTACACAGAGAAACGAAATCAGAGAGGACTTTTTTTGTTTGTTTTGTAATCTCACTGTACCAGTGTTGCAGAGTGAGTAATGAATACCAAACTTCGGGCTTATTTACATTAGCTCACAATATAAGACCCTATGCACAATTAAACTGTACCGGACAAGCTTATGGTTGGTCTGAAAATACATTGCAATAGTACTGATATAAAATCTGTTTGTTAATTAACTGCACATTATGTGTAAAACTGAAATCAGTAACAGTACAGCTGCATATAAGAAAGGTTAAGATGCTCGTCTTGTCTGGTTCCTTACAGTTAATTGTTTCCAGAAACAGCCCTAGAAATTCAATTAGACAGCACTTGAAGGATACCAGTGAATCAGCATGCGCAACATGTCTTTGGTACACTTTCCTTACACCCACCACTCACTCACGACTGTGTGAAAAGGTGCTTCCTGATACCCTCTGTCCTGAATCCACCTGTACTCAAATTCCAAATGTGTCCTCTGGTCATGGTCTCTGTGCTAAATTTCAGATTGTGTTTGGTTTGTCGATCCCTTTTAGTATTTTATAATTGACTCAAATTAAGTTTGGATTGTTTGGCCAATTTCTAATTAATGTTTTTAGATAGCAGGCTGCAACAGATACTCATCGTGTTGCCCTTTTTCAGAATATTGACATTAAAAGAAGAAAAAAAAGTGTTAAAAAGGTAATCACCTTTTTTGTTTAGAAAGCAACTTCAGCGCTGTGTGTTTCTTAAGACTTAGTACTGATTGTTCCTACTCACTGCACTTATCCTCCAATAGAAAATTAAAGAAGAATTAAGGCAACCTAGTGTGTGCCTAAACTTTAATTAGTTTTCCGGTTCAATTAAATGTTGCAACATCGTAACTGCTGTGTAATTAATTCAGAATGTAATTAGCGGCTTGCTGATTTTGTAGGGGCATGGCCAGTGCCCACTCATCCACCATCCATTTATTTCTTATAGTTTACTTACATGGACAGTCAGTGGCCCTTACTATACACCTGGTTGATATCTGACAGCTGTCAGAAAAGGCAGGAGCCCTGATTAAGAGTAATGCAATGCCCAGCAAAGACATGGCCAAGCAGGGATTGAGATGCCTCTTTTTCTGCATATTAAAACATACAGTAACCATATAATCCCATATTTGATCCTTTCAGTCCTCGAAAATGAAAATCATTTGTTTATTCATTTAAAGTGAATTAACCTGATTACAGTGACAGTTCAATCCAATCAATCCATCAAGGCACCATGGTGAGAAAATGAATTGCTATACAATTATCCACCTGATGGAGCCATATACTGTATGTCTCATTGAAACCCAGAATATTTTGATTTATAGGTAGAATATCCCATTGAAGGCTTTTAAGGGGTTCAAAATAAGTAATAGGTATAACATTGGACATCTTTGGTGGACATTACATTTAAAATACACAATTACGGGAAACTAAACTTATTGAGAGTCACAGCTTGCGGCGCTTACCTTTCATTCAGTCTGTGTTTGCAATTTTCTGGCTCTTTAAGAGCCCACTGGTTGTCGACATGGCTCTTTAAGCTAGAAAGGTTGTGGACAGCTCTGAATGACTTCATGAATTACTAGCAGGCACCACTAATCCATCACTTGACTGTGAGAGGCCTGTACGATGTCACCCAACGGACAGGAACTAAGAAGCATTGCATTGTGGTTAAATCATGTCATCCCATGACACCATGGTGGAGCACCACTCACTGTATAGTAGACACATGACACTACAGCTACTAAAGCACAGTGTATATAATAGCACTCATTTAAAAGCACTTTTAATAGTTAAAGCAAGCACAATGCATGTATTCTCTATACATGGTAATATAAGAGGGATGCAGTATGATTTTGAGAAGGACGCACAACATGATTAACCTGGGAACATCTTACATTCAGCATCATGCACTGAAATGATGACCTAAGATAACGTATTGCTTGACCTTTAACATACATATAAATCTGTGAAGATAAAAATAAATGTCTTTGATCAAGTGGAAGCCCATGCCATTTCATTTTCATTGATGAGCCGAGCAATTAGGACCTATAACAACTTATTTAGACCTCCATTGAACAAGACTTGAGGTTGAGTTAAAGACTGATGTGTTGGAGTTGTGCAGAAGATATCACTGTGCTGTAATAAGGTATTAGTTGTAAAAGTTTGATTATGGCAGTTGTTACTATTAAAAGCAATGTGATTTACTTCGACAAGAGCTAATCTTCTGTTCAGCTTGACCAATCTGTAATTATTTTAATAAATGTTAGTTGTTTTAATTGTGCAAGATTAAAAAGGTCAAAAGGAGTAACGAGGATAAGAATGAGTGTTGGATATAGCAGAGGATGTTTAAAAAACTCAAAAGGTTTTAATCTGTCCGTTGCTAAGATATACAACGAGAATAGTAGTTAAAGCAATGTCATTTACAAAAATAACAAAATAAATCAAACCCTATACAAAACAAAGAGAGACACAAGCAAATGCTATCACATTAGAAATGCAAACATGGCAGTGCTTACTGTGCAGTATAGCCAGTTGTCTAGAAAGATGTAGATAGCCCAGTTGTTGTGTCATAATGTATTGCAGCAACATGCAAGTGTGTTTTAAAGCTGTTTAAACACAGTCTCTAGGTCCTCGGTCCATTCCACATCTAACTTGTAAGTAAGTAGGGGCTAAAGGGGCTTAGAAGTATTGAGAGTGTATTGTGGCAGCATACAGTAGGTTTGCCAATAAGCCTCTTCACTTAACCCTAACCCTAAACCACTGTTTGGAAAGGGGGTGCCTATCCTTCAAAATGGCCTGATTATTAAACAAGCAAATGATCAGGCAATCATACATAACATTGCTGTAACACATAAGTAGATAATACAATTACAGTATTAAATAAACAGAAGATTATAGTATTAAATAAACAGCAGATATATTTGATGCTGTTAAAGATGGGGGCTGATAAACCCTCTTTAAAAACACTTGAAATGGGTTTCATGAACTGAAAACTTAATTTAGCTAAATAGGCTTTGTAGTCTGTAGGGACCGATATTTCAAAAATGAAACCAGAAATGTTTTTTTTAAGCTTTCTGGATCCCCTGATTTAGTGTTTAAAATGAAATGCAATATTCAAATCTTTTAAATCTGATCTATAAATTAAAATAAAAAAAGTCATTATTCTTTATGTATTATTTTCAAACTACATCCCAGCTTCACATAATGTATAATTTCATAAATATTTGACAACCAGTAGAATATGCAATGCTGGCATTTAGAAATCCAACGCAAAACTATAAATTATCAGTAATTAATGCAAATTGGCCCAAATATGTGCTTTTTATTGCCAACAGAAATGTTGACTCACAGGCCGGTATCCTGCAAGCATAACCAAATCATTTTAAACTTTGCTTTCTGCTGGTTCTAAATAGCAGTCCCTTTGTAACACCCAGAGTGAAGCTACAATTGAAAAGACTGGTAAGAAATGAATTCATGTATCAATCGCTGTGGAATATTGCAGGCAATCAATCTGTAAATATATTGCTTGCATTTGTCTTTTGTCACTAATATTTGCCGGGTTTGCATTTCTCTCATTGGAAAAATATTCAGGCATATTCAAAACAAGACAGAAAATTTCAGTTCACTAGATTTATTTACGATTTAAGCATGGCAAATCAATAATATAACAACTATTACCTTAACAGTGGTAATTGAATCTGATAAATAGCTGCTGTGAGTGTTTTGACATTCATATTGCTGTGGGTTTTTTTTTAATATTGCATATTTTATGGAATTTACATGAGCGGCAATAACTGCTTGAATAAGCTTCCCACAGTTACAGTAAAGCATATAAAAAGCACAGGGGCTCTCAAAGATGCGCACCAACATGGAAGAAAGGGCTACTGAATTGTTATGGATTTTTCTTTGTTGACTTTTCCAATTAATAAAATACATATCTGAAACGAAAAATTGAACTGCTTAATTATAAGGAGTGCTGTGAAAATTAAGGAACACAGTGAGTTGTTTTCTACCATCAAACATTAGTCACTATTAAAGCTGAGCCAACTTGAAGTCTGACCTTATATTGTTTAAAGCAAAAGGGCATTACAAATGTACAATGCAGATCTTTAAGCAGGTAGCTCAGCTTTCATATATGTTAGACTCCGACCTGTACAGTTGTATAGCAGAACAGTGCTGTATGTTGCAAATATAAACAGGTATCTTAACTGGGCTGTCCTGGGTGAATAATATTTGTTTTGTGATTGAATGCTATTGCAGGTTACAATATAGATATGTTGCTAAAGATACTTTTCATCTGTGTTCTGCTTACACTTGGTGAGTATAGTGTTTCCTCCACTTTGAGAGCACTGAAATAGTTTTCCCTCTGTGTCTGTGTTTGTGTTGCTTCAGTATGCTACGTGCTTCTTCACAGAGCTAGCTAGCAAAGCCTTTACTTGCAACTACAGTAGCACAAGGATCCGTTGTTTAGGATATGGCAACAAGCTGGGATAAACCGAAGGTGTTTAGGCCTCAAAAATAAAGTTAACGTGAAAAATTAGTCATATTGAAAATGTAATAGAGCTTCAGGGTTTTTGTTTAGGTCCTTGTTATGTATTTGCTGAATCAAACATTTACATTGTGTAAAGGTTTTGATGTTTTTAATCAGTTTCCTGCAAAGTGATTTAGAAAACGCCAAGATGTTATCCAATGAGATCACAGGCAAGTGTTTTAATAGATCATGTTTTGAATCTGTGACAATCATTTCTTGCAAGTGGTTTTATGACTCCTCGTGGGAATATTGAGGAAGCAATATTTTATTAGCATGATGGACAGGTCTCTGGTTTTGTGTGGTGGTGTTTTAGCCAACCACACATTTCACAAAGCCCAGCCTCTTCCATTATATGCAATAGTATAGCGTTGTCTTGTTCTTGCTTGTTTACGAAACGCTTTTTATGTGAAGGTCATGCCAGTGAAAAAAAACAAGGGAAAAGGGGAAAAGGTGATTCTGCCTGTACCAAAATAGGAGGCATATGTCAAAGTACCACATATTTATGTCCAGGAAGATATCTGCAGGGCAAATGTGGAGGGGCGTCTGCACGGCAATGCTGCTTACAAGGTGAGTCTGAAAGAACGCCCTGTGCTTTCCTATACTTTATAACATGTGCTCTCAGTTCAGATTGCATGAACATGAGTCATTTGTTTGCAGTAAACATTCACTCATCCAGTCCATTATATTCAACCCAAGCCATTTCTGCTACAAAGACCTTTCTGTAGCAACTTTAACAGTTATCTTGTTTTCGTTGTATCTAATTGAATAAAATGACTCAATTAGGGAATCATTAATTAAGAAGAATCTAAAGACATGATTGCCGCTGTTTTACTTTTGATAAATGCATCCATTATTTGGGATGGAATGTATTTTAAACAGACACAGACTCTGAGAAGTGAGTCATGTTCATATCCATTAAACATTCCACCTGGATTGCACTCACACAGCAGTAGGCTCTGCTGCTCTGTATTTCTCTTCAGTGGTGTTTCATTCTAGTCTTGTCTCCAGATTCAGGAGCATGGGACAACCTGTGTGCTGGTCATGTTTCCTATAGAGTGAGAGGCTGCAATAAATATGGCTGTGGAGGATTCAATGCTAAAAGGTACATTATTGTTAATTGTTTTATGTCTTTCAGAAATAATCTATTGTGCCAGACTCTGGAGGATATGAGTGATTCAATGCGCAGGCCAAGTCGAAGGGAACTTGGCAGTTACTGGAGAATAAATTAAACAGCTTGTTGATTATTCCCAGTGAGGCCTGGGCGTTTAAGCAATAGCCAATTACTCATAGAGAACTGATCAAGAGAAAAAAAAATATCATTAGCTACGATCACACTAACACCAATGACATGCTGTTATTTATAGCACAACCTTATGATTAATCTTACTGATTGCAGCAGAAATGTAGTCACATTACTGGAGCTCTATCTGCTTGGGTAATGTACCTCAGTCTAAATTAGAACATTGCCTAAAGTCTCTTAGCTTACATAATACTAAACTGTGGCCTCTTTTTATTAACACTGTTTAGCCCCAGGGCACAAATTGGACCAGTTTTTTTTGTTAAAAGAAAACACAACAATAATGTAATGCATCTAGTAAGAATCAACTTGCTTGACTTCAGAACCCTTAATGAACCTTTCATGCTCGTTTTGTTAACATTGATTCCTTTATTTTCCGTAACAAACATGGTTTGATTTGTTTGATGATGACATATTCCCTGTAATCTTGTGTGTTATAGCAGACGCAGTTCATAATGCCAAACAGTGCTTTACATCTTCTTCTATCTGCTGGTTCCACTGGTATTCTGGCCGAATCCTTTGTGGAGCTTCAACAGTGCAATCTCATTGATTCCTAAGGGTAGTCGAATCCATAGAGGCGTTGACGTGGTGTGTGACGATTACTCCATCGTGTATGCTCCTTTCACTGGGACTCTGAGGGGACGCAAGCACCATTGACGATGGTGTTAAACTCTCTAACTCAGGTACTGAACCACTGTTTGATGGATCACGCTATCCGAATTTATAAGAAGCTGTCTCATCATAGAAACAGAAAAGTGGGTTGTTTTAAATGGAACTTAATGCTGTAAACTTTTATAATGGACTGTACTGGTGTTGTGTTTGTGCTGTGACCTGAATCTTGGAAGTGGACAGTACCAGCTGTTGGTAGCAATATCTGAAATCCATGGGAATGTGAAACCCACACAATCCAAACTGAGTACCGGAAGCTCAGCAAATCCCTATATTATAATGTACTACATATTAGTTAAAGATATATTTAAGTAGATACTGTGCTGGTGCACATTTTAATTAGCTGAACCTGCAAATAATAATGAGTATGGAACTCATTGCACAAGTTAAGAATGGATGGAGTCCATACTCCCAGAGCCATCGTGACCGAAAGTGGTAATATTCTCAGCAGAGGGGACCAGCACACACACATTTGCTGTTAACGATCTTCATTAGGGCTGTAGCTGTAAACCCATTGCTTCTCTCACGCATGCACAACCTAATGATTTAGTCATGCAATCAATGTAAGCACTGGGGAAAAAAGCATTCACAAAAAGTTTACCTACATATGCAGGCAGGTTGAGATGGTGCACAGGACACGAGTTCCATTCTCTCACATCATGTGAGATTTACCTCCACTGGGATTGAAATATCTTTGGACCTTTAAAAGAAAAAAAAGCTCCATAGGAGACAGATGATTTCTCAGTAGTATCACCCTCCATCTGAGGTGAAACCCAACCATTGCCCCAGTATTGTGTTGAGCACATTATTTAGGAGTTGTATACCTTGTCAACAAAACAATGCCGCTATAACACAGATAGCAGCTGAACAATTCACTGTAACAATGACGTGATGAAAATGTGCTTCGATTAATATCATTTCTTTTGATTTTAAGCTTACTGTGTGAAGATCTTCTATATCCGCCCCTACCAGTACAGCGGACCAATCTCGAAAGGCGACAAACTGGGATATCTGCTCCCAATGCAGGAACAATATTTGGGTGTGACCTCTCACCTTCATCTCCAAATGTGTGACAAGTCTGACCCCACTCCGTACATTTAAGCAGGCTTGTCGGTTACTGTGAATGAACACCGCATTCTATGCCTGTTCTTGATTCTCTTTCTAGACGTTAGTTTGCTATAGCGTTTCAGAACCTTTAAAACAAAATGCTTCTACTACATTTAAAATGAACATTTGATTTTGACAGTTTGATATGTCAATTACTATAAATCAATCCTAAATCTCGCCTCTGTAATTATGGAAGCTGTGTCTGTATTTAGCGTTAGTCTCTATTTAGAAAAGTACCTTGTTTTAAAATGAAATTGGAAAATTGCGCAAATAAAAATAAAAATAAAATGTAATTATGCTTGTAATTGGAAAAGCGTTTTAATGTGACATTATTCTCTATGCAAATTGCAAAACTGCACGTCATAAATGACAGCTTAGCGTAAGATAGCATTGTGTTGTGTTGGTAGAAATGGTACAGATTTAAAGCTAGCGCGGTCGGTAGTTTAATCTTAATTAGAAGGAATTATACATGCTTTAAAATATGATGAATTCACGTGGATAAGCTCAAGAATAACATCATTGCCAAAAGGTGTTACCACTCTTTGTTTTTTCCGAGTTAAAACCAACAGTGGCCACGGTGAACTGGCTCTTAATGCTAAAAGGGAATACTGTAGCCAAAGGATGGTATAGGAACTCTGCACCACACGAATTGCTACAGATTCATATGAGCGAGATGGAATAACATCTGTTGCATTGTAGCTATAGTTTTTCAGATAGAACACACTTACACTGCAGATATAACGCCCCCCTTTTAAACTTAATTTGACACTTTAAAGAATATTAACATTTGATCTATCAGTTAATTAATGCGTAATTTATTTGGTTAATTACGGGATAGAAGAACAGACTAGTTATTGCCATCTACATGCTTGGATGGAAAAAAATACATTTAACAAAACATTTGGTTTATTTTGTAAACTATTTCCCTTTCACTTGATTACTAAATTTAAGTTAAAATTCTTAAAAATCAACTGGAAAAAAGTTCAACAAAAATAATTATGGCGCTTTCCTTTAAAGAAATAAAATGCAATAATTGCAATGTCTGCAATTCACCACAAGATGGCGAACGCTGCTAAAACAAGGTACTTTGAACCGTAAGTCTGCAACATTAACATCAATCTCTTGTCCGAAAAATATGAAATGTCGCATGTACTAGAATTAGTCACAGTTAAAAACATGTTGTCATGTTCAAATTCTACATTGCAATTATTACCAAAAAGAAGGTTAAAGAATGTTTATTATGAATATGAAGTGTGCAATCCAATAGAAAATGTAATTGGTCAGTTATAGATGTGTGACAGTGTGCAGTGCTGTCAGGAGGCAGTGTAATATCTGCTGACATCATGTGACAGAACTATAAAAATGCAAGCGGGGTGATGATGAAAGATTGCACTTTACTTTCTGTCCTTCCAGACATTGATCCCTTAACTGTTATAAATTAGAAACATGTTCAAACTATATTCATCTCAGCAGTAAATATCCCGAGTGAACAGGATTCAAATAAAGAACCAGGGAGCATTGCTTGTTTTACTTCTGTTTAATACAAAGCACTGCTATGCTTATAGAAGACACCAGGTATCAAAATGAGCCAAACGTAAGAGATATACAATCGCACAATGTTACAATTTAAAACTGGAAAAAAAATAATTTGTGTGGCAATCAATAACTTCACATATTCCCAGCATTTTGCTTTCATGTGGAATAAAACCCTGCAGTTGCAAACCTTTAATATTAACTTTTTTTTAATTATTTTTCCTGGGCAAGAGACAAGCAGCTACATTACAAAGACATTGCCATGTTCATAAAACCAGTAGCTGATAAACAATGTCTAACAAGATGTTTAGAACAAACACACATTGCAGAAACAGTTCTTAGTAATTTAACCCAAAAGCAACCAATGTATATTTCTCCTGGTCTCTAAAAAATAAGTCCAGTAAATTTGTATAAATCAAAATGATCATCAAATTGTATTGCATTTGGAGTAAATCTCAAAACTGCATTTGACATTTTGATTTTTGTATATTGTACCTGATAATCAAGAACATGTAAGAGTGATTTGCAGCTGTACTTGAGCTGCACAGCAACTTTATAACGTGGTGACTTAAACACAGATTAAAGTCCAGATTCCTACTAGAGACCAAGATACTTGTATGTGTCCTTGCCCCATCACATACTGGAATAAAAATACATAGCTTACAGGATTTTAAAAACAGCCCAAAAAGAAAATACATTTCGTACATGACTAACATATCAATGGAGAGACATTTAGTTTATTCCCCTTTGTTCTTTGGCAGATCATTTATGAACAAGTTAAAGAAATGTAATGTACTTTTGCATGTGGAAAGAGGATTCGGTGCTCCTGACATAAAAGATTTGGGTAAAACAGGGCAGGGCAGGGTTGCAAATACAATAAATTGAAAAAGTTAATTTTCGGTCATTGCAACAATGCTCTGGTACTGCAGCAAAAGTGACTCAGCTCTCTATTCAGACACAGTGCAGTGTCTTAGACAGGGCTTCCTTCAAGGAGGAACCAGATGTATAAATCTTAGTGTTGTTTTCATATATGTGGAGCTGTGTGTTAAAAAGAATACCGCCCTGTGACAAGATGGCTGCAGGGAGGAACTCAGACCAGAACTAAAAACACACAGAGCAGACAGAGACTTGGGGTTTTGGTGAAGCTGATCGCGCTCAGCATTTAATAAACAAAATAATAGAACACAAAAAACAGGACACGGCACTTTCGCCAAAAATAAATATATAAACAAAACGGACTAAACAGTAACAAACGGTGGACGGACAGACACACAAACACGGTGAGTAAATAAATAAAACAAGTATCGTGCTGGTACTACCAGCACGCGATAGCAATTGTTATAAATATTTCTTTCTCCTCTCTTTCTCCTCTCTCTCTCACCCATTCTCCACTCACGAACACCCAACCCCGAGTGAGTGAAAACATGCAGCTTTTATGCAGTTGTACCGAGACTCGATTGCTAGTCAATCATTCAATTGGAATCTCGGTACAACTGCACGTGAATTAATTAAAGTGCAATTCCCCGTGCTCACATATTATTACTTTAACCAGCACGTGAAGTGATTTGTGCCCTCCTCGTGCCTAAATACAAATCTACATTTTTAAACCACACGTGAAACACAGACCCGTTTATATCCCGTGTACCGATGACTATACCCCAACATTTACACACAACACGTAACATATAATACACAGGGGGGGGCACTTTGCCACATATACCCCCCCTTGTGCAAAGCACACATGGCCTCAATGGCCACCTCCCCCCTCAGTCCCAAAGTCCCGGAAGAGGGGGAAGCAAGTTGTTTCTGGGGGTGGCCATGGTGGAATGTCCGCACCCCCAATTCTTCGTGGGCTGGCAGCTCCTCTTCCGGGCTTCAGCCACACTATCTCCTGCCGCGAAAGTGCAGCTGGGGAGCTGGTCTCCTGACCTCCCCCTTCTTCATGGCCGGCAGTTCCCCTCCGTGGGGCTCCGACCACACAATCTCCGGCAGCGAAACTGCTGCGGGGAAGCTGGTCTCCTGACCTCCCCTTCTTCATGGCCGGCAGTTCCCCTCCGTGGAGCTCCGCCACAGTGTAGCCACCGAGGCAAAGCAGAGGCCCCGCGACCCCAGGCGAAGCAGGATCCCTGGCGACCCCAGGTGACGGCAGCAGCAGCGACCTCGGGAGGCGACGGCAGCAGCAGCGACCCTCGGGAGGCGACGGCAGCAGCAGCGGACCTCGGGAGGCGACGGCAGCAGCAGCGGACCCTCGGGAGGCGACGGCAGCAGCAGCGGACCCTCGGGAGGCGGCAGCAGCAGCGGACCCTCGGGAGGCGACGGCAGCAGCAGCGACCTCGGGAGGCGACGGCAGCAGCAGCGGACCCTCGGGAGGCGAACTCGGGAGGGGAGCCCTGGCCATAGAGGCGCAGCGGAGCTCCACTTCTCCCTCGCACTCTGCACCCTGTGTGGAGCGACAGGCAGCCCCAGGCGATGCGGAGCGACAGGCAGCCCCAGGCGATGCGGAGCGACAGGCAGCCCCAGGCGATCGCGGAGCGACAGGCAGCCCCAGGCGATGCGGAGCGACAGGCAGCCCCAGGCGACGCGGAGCGACAGGCAGCCCCAGGCGAGCGCGGAGCGGCTGGCAACCCCAGGCGAGCGCGGAGCGGCTGGCAACCCCAGGCGAGCGCGGAGCGGCTGGCAACCCCAGGCGATGCGAGGCAAGCATCCTTGGGCGGCGAGGCAAGCATCCTTGGGCGGCGAGGCAAGCATCCTTGGGCGGGCGAGGCAGGCATCCTTGGGCTGGCGAGGCAGGCATCCTTGGGCGGCGAGGCAGGCATCCTTGGGTGCAGCGAGGCAGGCATCCTTGGGCTAAGCGAGGCAGGCATCCTTGGGCGGCGAGGCAGGCATCCTTGGGCTAAGCGAGGCAGGCATCCTTGGGCGCAGCGAGGCAGGCATCCTTGGGCGCAGCGCAGGCAGGCAGTCAGGACAAGCTGGGGTGCGGGTTTTGGCCCTCTTCTCGCCACTGCGCCGGGCGGTTCTTCCTCATGCTTTCCTCAGCAGCCTATGCAAGGGCTGCTGAGGACCGCCAGCATCTAGTCCTGGTCCTTCTGGTGACGGGAGAGGCAGCTCCTGCTCCTCTCCTCGTGACGGTGGGGAAGTGATACCAGCAGGCATTCATCCTCTGCTGGTGGGGAAGTGATACCAGCAGGCATTCATCCTCTGCTGGTGGGGAAGTGATACCAGCAAGCATTCATCCTCTGCTGGTGGGGAAGTGATACCAGCAGACATTCCTCCTCTGCTGGTGGGGTTGGCGGAGGCAGAGGCAGCTCCTGCTGCTCTGCTCCTGCCGATGGAGGTGGCGGAGGCAGAGGCAGCTCCTGCTGCTCTGCTCCTGCCAGTGAAGGTGGCGGAGGCAGAGGCAGCTCCTGCTGCTCTGCTCCTGCCAGTGAAGGTGGCGGAGGCAGAGGCAGCTCCTGCTGCTCTGCTCCTGCCAGTGAAGGTGGCGGAGGCAGAGGCAGCTCCTGCTGCTCTGCTCCTGCCGGTGGAGGTGGCGGAGGCAGAGGCAGCTCCTGCTGCTCTGCTCCTGCCAGTGGAGGTGGGAGCGGCGTGTAGTCTCCTGGCGGCGGAGGTGGGAGCAGCGTGTAGTCTACCCTTGTTTCAGGGGACTGGTGCGGCCCTCCCCTCTTGCAGGGGACTGGTGCGGCTCCGCCTGGAAGGGGAGACCAGCAGGCATTCACCCTCTGCTGGTGGACAGGGACCCAGCAGGCATTCACCCTCTGCTGGGGACAGGGACCCAGCAGGCATTCACCCTCTGCTGGTGGACAGGGACCCAGCAGGCATTCACCCTCTGCTGGGGACAGGGACCCAGCAGGCATTCACCCTCTGCTGGTGGAGGAGGCAGAGGCAGCTCCTGCTGCTCTGCTCCTGGCGGTGGAAGTGGCGGAGGCGGGACCAGCAGGAATTCACCCTCTGCTGGTGGAGGTGGGAGCTGCAAGCAGTCCTCCCATGGCAATGGAGGTGGAACCAGCAGGAATTCACCCTCTGCTAGTGGAGACTGGGGCGGTGGACGCCTACCTTCCCCTTTTGGGCCGTGGACGACCGACTCCTCCCTCTTGGGCTGTGGACGCACCGACTCCTCCCTCTTGGGCTGTGGACGCACCGACTCCTCCCTCTTGGGCTGTGGACGCACCGACTCCTCCCACTCAGGCGTAGGGACGCTCGGGCTCCTCCCACTCAGGCGTAGGACGCTCGGGCTCCTCCCACTCAGGCGTAGGACGTTCGGCTCCTCCCACTCAGGCGTAGGGACGCTCGGGCTCCTCCCACTCAGGCGAGGACGCTCGGGCTCCTCCCACTCAGGCGTAGGGACGCTCGGGCTCCTCCCACTCAGGCATAGGACGCTCGGAGCTCCTCCCACTCAGGCTGTGGAGGCAAAACCAGCAGGCATTCTTCCTCTGCTGGTGGAGACTTGGGCTGTGGACACTCCGCCTTCCTCTTCCCCTTTCCCCTTCTCTGCCTCCTCCTCACCTTCCTCTCCTGGGCCAGTTCCTCCTCTCCTCTTGGTAGGGGCAGTGCACCACTGGGTGCCCGAACTCCCCACAGGCAAGGCACCAGCCTTGGTCCTCTAGACCACCGAGGAGGACCTCCAGATCCTGGCAGCCATCTCTCCAGTTCCAGCCTTCCATTTTTCCCCTTTTTAAAAAACAAAACAAACAAACAAAAAACTGCGGTTCCCGCTCTGGCCTGAGTCCTGAGGCGCTGTTTTCCGGTTCTGACACCACGGTGACAAGATGGCTGCAGGGAGGAACTCAGACCAGAACTAAAACACACAGAGCAGACAGAGACTTGGGGTTTAGGAAGCTGAGCGTGATCGCGTCAGCATTTAATAAACAAAATAATAGAACACAAAAACAGGACACGGCACTTTCGCCAAAAATAAATATATAAACAAAACGGACTAAACAGTAACAAACGGTGGACGGACAGACACACAAACACGGTGAGTAAATAAATAAAACAAGTATCGTGCTGGTACTACCAGCACGCGATAGCAATTGTTATAAATATTTCTTTCTCCTCTCTTTCTCTCTCTCTCTCACCCGCTCTCCACTCACAACACCCAACCCCGAGTGAGTGAAAACATGCAGCTTTTATGCAGTTGTACCGAGACTCGATTGCTAGTCAATCATTCAATTGGAATCTCGGTACAACTGCACGTGAATTAATTAAAGTGCAATTCCCGTGCTAACATATTATTACTTTAACCAGCACGTGAAGTGATTTGTGCCCTCCTCGTGCCTAAATACAAATCTACATTTTTAAACCACACGTGAAACACAGACCCGCTTATATCCCGTGTACCGATGACTATACACCAACATTTACACACAACACGTAACATATAATACACAGGGGGGCACTTTGCCACACACCCACTTACCAAAATAAACACATTCATGAATAAATCATTGTGGAACACCTTTCTAAATGGGTCAGAATCAGAATCTTGTTTTACAGGTTTTCTGACGCAACTGCATTCCTATTTATGGCCCACAAAACACATGTGTTATTAAATACAGATTTAAACTAAGCTCAGCCCAGAGAGACTGTGAGTGGATTACAACTGCTGTAACTCACAGACTAGAACCAGCACAAGCACTAGTCTTAAAGCTCAATTAAAACAAAGTTTATTTTTCCAATGCAAAACATAGAAAACAGTACATCTATCCATGAATTGACATACTTCTAAGTTTTTAGGGATGACTAAAACTATGCCAATTTTGCACTTCAGTTTGATCCTTGAGAATACTAAAGAATGCTAAATGAAGCTGATCAGTTGTGGAGCCAAGCCATCACAGAGTTTCTGTGCTTTTGATCTTCTGCGAGTGTCCTTCCAGCAACTTAATGCTTTAACTACTTCCTCTTGTGTTGTCTCACACCTTTAACTTACACATAATATAAAGCGGACCATACACCAGAAATATTCTCGCAGGTGGATTACCAAAATATGCATATTTCACCAGCTGCAAGAAATAAAGCATAGCTTTTTAAAACATGTATTTTTTGTACACTATAAGCACTAATTTATATAATGCAACATTTTTTACTGAATTACAACATTTTATCAAACAGGCTTCCAAGTCATATAAGTAGAAGTAGCAAAGATGCCTATTAAATACCATATGAATTCAATACTTAGCATTTCAACCATAGAAAAGTCAAACCCTGTTAAGATAACAGGCCTTAGCTTTCCTATAATCAAGTTGATATGTTATCTACCATTTGCCCTTTTAATGAGACAAACAATCCTAAATGAAACACGTAAAGAGCCCGACATGCTTTTATATTTCTAAGGAGTTGGAACAAAACCTATATATATATATATATATATATATATATATATATATATATATATATATATATATATATATATAACACTATCTAAAAAGTGTGAGTAAATCTCTATCTGACATAGAAGTTTAACAAGGAAACTACACTAAAACATAAATACAACTCTTTTAAAAGTAAACTCCCAGTATTGGTATTTTGTCTCATATATATATATATATTGCTGGGTTTCCACCTTTATTTTAAGTCTTGCTTCCAGTAAAATAAGTCTTGGTTGATGAATCCAAAATAATTTTGTCAGAAAAAGTGGAAAGAATCAAAGGTCTCCCAAATAATGCAATGTCCAATTGGAGACTGTCTCTGTTGGGTGGTTATGTACAGTCTGAACAGTCTACCATGTGGGCATCATGTCTGGAAACCACATCCTTCCCAGGTGTTTCGAGACCTCATAGTGAATCTGCTCCACGCTGTACTTGCTATCTGGAATTAGCACCTCCTCCATTATGGACAGCTGGCTGAGCCGTCCACCACACCTCTTCACAAACTCAACGAAGCCACTGCAAGTCACCTCGCACTCCCCGAGACCGATAGCTGTCAGATTCTTGCAGCGGTCAGCAATACGGATGAGCTCATCGTCCAAGGGCTGGAGGCCGTTGGCGCAAACTACCAGCTCAACCAACCTGGGGCAGTTCAGTCCTATACGACCAAGCATCTCTTTGCTGACAGCCCGCCCAAAATAGAGGTGCGTCACGGGGGTTTCCTCGCGGAAGAAGGGGTCGAACTCCTCCTCGCACAGGAAGAAGTACATGACAATGCTGACCTTGGGGGAGTGTTGCACCAGAGCGTCCCAGCTGCTCTTCTTGATGGAGTGGAACTGGGTCTGCCCAGGGTTCTCGCTCACAACATCAATGCGCAGGTGTTCCAGGAGCACATGCTTCTCAGTGGACAGGGCCAAGAGCAGCTCATCACTCAGCAAGTAATAATTCAAAGCAAGCTCCCGAAGACCATGACACTGATCAGCCACGCATAGAATCCCTGAGGAAAAAAAACAAGAAACACCCACCAAAGATAAAGCATATTAGTGACTGCTACTGACTGCCACTGCTACACCAGAGTATCGGATCAGGCCCGCCAAACTAAACGAGTTTGACAGCCCTGCTTTAGACTGTACTTTCTTCAATTCAAGGAAGGTAACTGAATAATAAGCAAACAACAAATAAAATGCAGCGTCTGCTTCAGTGAATGGTTTCTTCAGATCAGAGTGGACACCAGCTTTCACTTACCGGCAGGGGAAACATGAGGGCAGCTGCTCATCTTGAGAAGTTTAAGAGTATCGCTGTTGTTAGCGACAAGCACTTTTAGAGACGGGTCATCTACAGGAGTGTCATCAATCTTTATGGATGAGAGTGATTTCGAGTTCACAAACACCACAGTGAGAGCAGAGACAAAATGGGACTGGGGAAATAAAAGAGATGTCAATTGGACTGGTTTTAATTTTAACAGGCATGTTAAAGAGTTCTGAAAAGCTTCATGGTAGACAGATGCTTCACAGTTCAAGTAACAGCAACAAAAAATTGAAATAGCTAAGAAAATCAGAAAGTAATGTTTACCAATAATACGTGTGACTAGAGGCTATTAGCTCTTACTTTTGCAACATTCATGAAGCTAGGCCTTGCTGTTGAGATCAGCCCCAATGTCTTGATTGTACAGTTTACCAACTGTGAAAGAATGTCACAGGCAGCCTCAGCAGACTCTGTGCAACTATCCACCTAAATCATAATAAAAACACATGTTTTAAACAATGTTTGTATAAAACCATGATTCTATTCAGTTTTAACCTACATAGTAGTAAGAGATACAGTCACTTCCTCAATATCACGTATTAAGAAGCTGGTATAACCAGGTTGACACCTTTATCAAGGGCTATACATTGCAGTGGTCTTTCCCTGAGCTCCCACTCCCCTCAACACACCTAAAGTAACAAGGTGTAAACAGTTTGACTGATTTTGTAAAATGATTTTCAATCAATCAATCTTTATTTTATACAGCGCCTTTCATAGTGAATCACCATCACAAAGCGCTTTAATCGGTTTGAGGCTTCATAAAAACATTCCCTAAACCAGAGAGATGAAGGAACACCCTGGGAATCCTTTACCTTGAAGCTGACGTACTGCAGATGTTGAGCGTGCTTCTTTATAATCTGCTGGATCAGCTCGGGGTGAGTGGATTTCAGGTACGAAGTGGCTGGCTGGTTGAGTTCAAATTCGAATCTCCTCCAGAGGTCAGGGATGTGGAAGACTTCGTTCCACCTCCTGCACACAGAGGAGGCCCGGGCGCGGTCCACCAGGGACAGGTGCTGGAAAACCTGCAGCACCACGTGATGAGGCAGGTTCCCCCAGTCTTCAGTGGGGTTCTGCCTGTAGGCCATGCTCTTAAAGAAAAGAGCAGAACCAGATCTGTGCTTCGTGCTCCCTTTCTCCGAGACAGAAAGACCGTGACTCTCAGGATTGATGCTTAGTCTGCCTCGCTTCATTCTGAAAACCAACACAAGCATTGCTGTGGCTTGTGAGGATGTACCCAGATGCACCAGTTTATCTTTAGTTTGTTTAAAAGCTATCCTAAATTTAAGTAAGACAAAAAGAACAGCCAGAAGATTTCCAGCACAATGAAAGGGGGCTGTAATCATTTTAATGAAGCTATAATACAAATGAGATATAATATATATATATATATATATATATATATATATATATATATATATATATATATATATATAATTACATCATGTATTTAACAACAAACAGGTGGAAGCACCATTTTTCTAAAACCATGTAAAATTAAATTTCACAAAACCTAAACGAAAAAATAGGTTAAGATCTGAAACACAAAAGTAGCTTGACCCACATCTCATCAGCTGGTACAGTCACTCAGACACCCAATCAAAAAACTAAACTAAATAAAGATTGTATATTCCTCCTGAGATCCACACATCCTCATGTTAAGACACATTTAGCCACAGGGAGCAGCTGTTCTTTGTCCAAAGGACTTGTATCAGGATACTGATGACCTTAATGCTTAAGATACTTACCTGTGCTCAGTCATCATTTCACAAGATCTGTACCAAAGCTTTGTATGTAGATCATGTTTAGCCACAAGACCTTGAAAATCACATTCTGTGCTGTGTTCATTGTTCTTACAGTAAGCCCTGGCAAGGTTGATAATGCAATGGCATGTGTGCATATTAATTGCAGTCTAACAAATCGTCAGAACAATAACTGAATAAGGCACACACACCTACTCTTTTTTTTTCTTACAGCTGCTTTCATTTTACCTTTAAAAAAATGGTAACACAATTGCAACACTGAGCAAAATCTTAAATAATTTAGCATACCATGTAGGTTGTTATGTGTGCGTGGGTACTTCCAATTCCAGGTGAGCGTGATATCTCTTGTGCACTCTGCTGTGACAGGCCCGGAAATGAGATCTACACTGTTGGCAAAATGATAAGTGTAGTTACTGCCAATAGGTTCCAATGGGGATGTGACTACATCTACATTTCATAATGATACCACTATATATATATATATATATATAAGGGTGGAGCCAGTCAGGAAAGAAGCTTTCTCAAGACTCAACACCAGCGACTACATACACGCACACTCTAAGCCACACATGCTAGCAATGAAATCAGCTTTTGTCAACCTGTAAAGACATATAATTAGCAGATCTGTATGTCAGTGATGCCACCCATTTACAGTATGACACGGTTACCTCAAATGTTACATTACCTGTTTAAAATGGTGCCATACCCAATGTTTTTGTTTTGTAGTTAATGAGTAACAAGAATGCAAACACTACGAATCATCTCTAAATGAATTACTACCAAAACGAACAAACTCAAATCAAAGATGTTTGCAACTCTTAATACCTCATTTAACTTGATTAGCAAACAAAGAAAAAGCAAAACACGTGGCACACAACCACGGCTTAATTAATGAATACGAATACGCCTTGATGGACCTAGCGATCGTGATGAGGACAGCAAATAGCTAAAACATTGTCCTTCTTACCTAAAGAACGGCTCTGAGTTCTAGCTCACACTGGATGGATGGTCTGAGGTAGCAGCTGCCATGGGTATTCACCGGCCTCCTTCCAAATTTTCTTCCTAGCTCAACAAATACGTTGAAAACAAACGCATCAGAATGTGGAACACATGTCACACTGCATACCTGTAGGGGTTGGACAAAATCAATTAGGTCACTTGTCACATGTTGCAGACTTGTGTAAAATGGACTGTTCCTTGTTTAACTGATTCTGCAACGACATGTACTGTCTGTGGTTACTGCAATCTGCGTCTGTACATGACAGGGTTTAGGACCCAGGGGAGTCCTGTGGCAGGCATGCTTTCATTGCGTGAAGCAAGCGCACATACAGACACAAAATACACACACACACACACACACACACACACACACACACACACACACACACACACACACACACACACACACACACACACACACTATAGATAGATAGATAATGTGTGTGTCTGTCTGCCCAGAAAACCAGCGCTTTAATAACATCTTCTGTTGCCAAAGGAAAAACAGAGATATAAAAGTTACTATGCAGAGTCCTTTACATCTTGCGACAAGTTCAGCAAATCTGCAGTAGACATGTTGCAGACTCACAAATTGCAATGCAGCTTATTCTGCAGGAAAGCCTAAAAGTCACACAAATAGCGAAAGAGCGTTTCTATTACAATTTCATCATCAACACTGCTTTATAAATTCAGTTTGATAATATGTGTTCATATACAGCAATAGTGTGTGAATTTAAAATAGAAGATAGCTGACAATGAAATGTTACTGACAGTTACACACAGCATGTTAACTCTACTTGTAGGCAATCCATTAAGTATTTCACAGCATGTTAACTCTACTTGTAGACAATCCATTAAGTATTAACTAAAAGCTTCCCCATGTTGTGTTTGTTTTCTGAAAGAAAAAAAGAATATGATATTTTCATTTCAGCAACAATTGGTGTCAATATTTATGTCAATGCATTTTAATGGAGTATTTCTAAATGTCACTCATGTTTTCTCAGGTGTACTGACCTTGCCTTCTCTGTATTGCACACCTTCACAATCGTTATGACATCACACAAGTAAAGCACCTTCTGACTTTGAAACCTATTGTACGCAGATATTTTGTGCATTGTGAATTCTTGTCTGAGATATTTAACTCAAAAGAACAAAAAAAAACGAAGAACGTATGTCATTTTATTGACAATATGATATTTTTCATTTCAGCAACAATTGGTGTCAATATTTATGTCAATGCATTTTAATGGAGTATTTCTAAATGTCACTCATGTTTTCTCAGGTGTACTGACCTTGCCTTCTCTGTATTGCACACCTTCACAATCGTTATGACATCACACAAGTAAAGCACCTTCTGACTTTGAAACCTATTGTACGCAGATATTTTGTGCATTGTGAATTCTTGTCTGAGATATTTAACTCAAAAGAACAAAAAAACGAAGAACGTATGTCATTTTATTGACAGCCAATATTTTAAGACATACTGTATTGTCATAATAGGAACATACATATCTATTTAATTTGTTTTACAATTGCATGACTCCTATTAATGGATGTTAAAATAATGAATGCACGTTCAAAAGTAGTCATTTATGAAATTTCTCGTTCTCTCTCTCTCTCTCTCTCTCTCTCTCTCTCTCTCTCTCTCTCTCACACACACACACACACACACACACACACACACCAATAGCACTATAACATATATTTATTCTGCTGATTTATATATTTTTTGTAGTTCTGTGAGATTTAGATAAAATACTAATTATTATGTTTCCTCTACAGAAGCTCCACAACGCTTACCTTTATTATGACGCACACTTTAAAAATATATAACTCGTGTTGTTGTTGTTTTCTTTTAAGGTTACATAAGCATAAGACAATCACCATACACTCCTGACATCTTACCTACACGGCGTTGCGCAGTTAGTAAAACTGGTACAGTGAACTGATGAGACGGGAACAGAAGCCATGTGGGGTGTTTCACAGCCTTTCTTCAATATCTAACACCTTAGAAAAATGGCAATGCTGTTTAAATAAAGCAAAACAAAACAACAGCACAAAAACCCCAAAATAAAAACCTTGCCACACCAGACCAAGAAGAAAACAGTAATTTCAAATCCAAAATGGAAATATATATGTCGATCTATTACACTAATTCAGTTTAAAAAAAATAGAATACACACACCCAATAAATACAGTGCAATTGTGTATTCCTGTAAGAGCTTTTTTTCGACTCTGCCCACAATAATCGGCAGCCGCTGTGTACACAGACTTGATAGGGCAAGCTTGATTGGCATCCACATCTACCAGACACAGGCGGCCTCAACCACTCTGATGTCTGCTATTGGTCAGTGAAATCGCTTACATCGGAGACATGGGGCTTTATGCCCAAAATGGAGACATTTGTAGCTGGAGAAAATGTGCTGACTGTAAAATTATTGAAACAAAATGGTTGCTTGTTACAACAGTTGGAATTAAACATGTTTTTGTTTTTGTTCAGAACCAATGAATAATAGAAACACGTTGATTCATGTTTTGGTGATAAAAGATACATCAATAGCTGTACCCTGCTTGATGCTACATTTAAAATGCAAAACAAAACAAAACAAAACAAAACAAACAAACAAACAAGCAAACAAACAAACAAACAAAAACATAAAGAAATGGTTATTGTAAATATATACCAGTAATATATTGTACTATTTACCAAGTTTTGTAACACTGCAACAGCTACGTGTATGTAGTACAGTACAATAAAATCATACTGCAGAAGACATCCTGTAGTGTTTCCTGTACTATATTTGTACACCTTTGTTAAGAAAGTGATACGGAGTTGAGTTGCTCTGATAACTTTCATTTTAACTTCCAAGAATAGCTGAATAGGCAAGAGCTGGGGCCTGTTAACCACACCTTAAGAAAATGTGCAGATATTGTATTTGCTTACGAAATAGCCATGGCAACAGTCAATGCAAAACATCTCTAATGGAACGTGATTATTTTATAAAGGTCTGTATTTAAGAACCATGCTTTACTGCATAGTGCAATAGTGTATTGCTTTTAAGTTGTTTCTGCTAATGTTATTTGGAAATGCCTACGTACCACCTACGTACACGTGTCTAATGCTTTAATTACCTACGCACACACACTTCATGAGCGCTTAAGCACATTGGAAAACGACGTCCCTAAAACACCGTACAGGCGTCAGCTTACGTGCATAATTTGACGTATTTCTTTGTGCTTTCATCAACAGGCACAGCTTGACATACTCATTGATGTCACTGACACTGAACCGGGTTGTATGGGTTTAACTGTGTGTAACTGTTCACCCTAATACCTGAGGAAGGCGGTGTCACCTGTAAGCAATGTAATGAAAGGGATTGTATTTATTGAGAGTTCAGCAGCCGAATCCATCCCACCCAGCACAGATAATTTAGTTGTTAGTTATCCAGATATAAAACACACAATCGGAACAAATTTTTTAAAAAGGAATACAAACAGTTTATTTTATTTTTATTTTAATTATTTTGTATTGGTTAACCATACTCTGAACAGAATTTTAACATCCAATTAGGTGTTTTGCAGACGTATAGATAACGATCTATCAATTAAAAACAAACTTTGGTGATGCAAATATGACACTAGTTTTAATTTAATTTTATAATGCATGCCCATGTGTGTTTCTGTGGACCAGGAGCAGTGGCTGGGAAATAAAAGCAAAGCGAGTATACTTTGAGTAGTTTTGACCAAGCAGACATTATTTATACACATGCATTCCCCACTATAAGCCACTAGAGGGAGGATAAACTGTCTTGATCAAAAGCTGCATGCAGTTATTTGAAATGTCGAACTCAAAAATAGGCTGCTGCCTTCAATATAAACCAACTGCATGAAAACGTCAGTTTTCATCTAAAGTTACTGTTGTCTGATAATGAATAGATTCAAGATTCCTCCAATGGGGAGCCGATTCCCTGTTATTTGTAGATAAGTAGTTTGCTGTTAAAGTACACGTGTGGCATGTGGGATACCAGTCTGAAAAAGCTACAACATTTGCAAGCTGCTGCAGATTCTGATTTAGCATTGGCACAGACAGGTATGGCAGAGCATATTAAAAACACGCACGCCATGTTGATCATGGTAACTGAATAGTATAACCAAGGGGAAATTGCAAAAGAATATGCAAATATATCATGTTAAACTTTCATTAGGGTTGTTATGATAGTTGTGGCGTGGAACAATGCCAACACAGAGCCAGAGTGAGACAACCATCATTTTTCTCCTAGAGTGAAAACATTTTGCTGCAAAAGGCAGATCAAGGCCAGTTGGAATGCCAAAGCGCGTCCCCTTTAAGTGTTTGCAGGGCTGGTCTCTCACGTGGTGGTGTAATAATCGAATCTCCACCACCAGCTGGGATAGGCTGATAGTTTGGGGGTGGCGGATCCTCGGGGTTTCAGCACTGAGCAAGGAGTAACGAAAGATCAGATTGTATTTGTTGCAGATGTTGTTTTGTGGTACATGTATGCAAGAGCAACACAGCCGTAGTCAAATCCAGGGCAGCCGATTGATATCTGGCCCACACAGATGGTAGTGTTTGGATGTGGAATCTTTGGAAATCAGGTCTGATCTTTGCAAAACCGGGATTGTACAGTCGACTTTTTGTGAAGCTCTGAGGAATTACACAACCATGCCCCGACGCAGTATACAACAAGTACACGTGCAAGATGTGCAGAAGAGGAGGAACCCCAATAAACATTATGTACGTAAAATATCGTTATTGTTGCTTAAATATGCAGCGTGGCCCCTCTTAAACTTAATGTTAAAATCTCTTCATTTGTAACATAGCTGTAACTGTAAACACGGGTACAGACTAGTATAAAACACAAACAAAGTAGTTAGATTAAAATCAAAGGCTTGTATAAGAAATTGAAACCTTTTCCGTTGCATTGTTTATAAAACAAACTTTGCTTAAATGAGTTACTGTGTCCTGTATTGTACCCACTAGTATAGACATTCCTGCTGCGATCTTGAGAACCAGTCAGTAGGTGGCGAATGTAGCCACCGTATGTACAGTATCAGGCTGTGATTTGGGTCGAATGTTACTGTGAATTGTGAAATGTTTTGAATCTTACGATGTTTTATTTTTTCCATGGCTGATCAACAGCAGCTTTTTTTTTGGTTGTGTGTGTGTTTTCATTCCGGATAGTTAAAGCGCAAACTCCCTGTGTACTTAAAGACGCATGTGCACGCAGGAAACAAAACGTTTGTGAACAGATGTTTTGTTTCGTGCGTTCGATTGTTATTTGTATTTTTTATGTGATGGTAGTGTTAAAAACAAAACAAAAAAAAAACAAAGAAACAAAGAAAAAAACCTAATTACCTCTTGCGTGCGTATTGCTTGATAGGCTTACCTGGCACATTAAGACAGAAAAATACCGAACAAAAAGTTCAGAGTAGTCGAAGTGCGGTCCAAGTGGTTCTAACTTCTTGCCGAGTGATGTTAAAACAGTAATGTGTGTTTTGGATTTCCAGGAACTTTGTGCTAAATTGGGTCTTGCATTTAGCATTACAATATCATTAATTGGTGTTGCATATATGAATCTGATATGAAGCTTATTTCAGCAATTACAGCTTTTACCCATAAGTTTAAAAAAAGAATAAAACTTTCTCGTTTGCGTACACTATACTTGTACTATTGTCAAACATTACATAGTATGTCTATAATGCTGGGCTATCTTCACATAGAACAACATGGTGTTGTCTCCAGAACTCGTTTTGACATTTATTCACATACGTTTTAGTTTTGAACCCCAGCGCTTGGCATTGGATGATATACCTGCTCTGGGATCTAAAGCCTCTTAAAAATATACAGATTTAACATAAGGGGTGTTTAAAATAATATTAGAATGACAATACTGGACAGTAAATGCTATACTGGTAGGTTTCTATTGGTGTGCAGGAAGGCTGACAAGAGCTGCTGATGTAGACATTTATAAATGGTAGCGCCATATGGGGCACATCCTTTTTCATAGTCATAAAAGTGGAACCAGAACCGGAATCCGGGCATTCCTTCTCTGCAAGAAGCCCAAATGATCAGATGTTTATAGTGGCGTATCTATCACCTAGCTTTCCTTCTCTAAAAAGCACAGCAATAATGATAGAATTCAAAGGAAAGTACTACATTCAGTATTAGTCAAGTATACACATGCTTTACACACAATAATATGGCTTACAATATGCAGTAATTAAAATCACAACTGTTATGACATAATCCCTTATTGATAGAAGTTCGATTCTTTATTATTATTTTTTCTACTGTGTACTAGTCTGGAAGGTTAGACGCTATTTGAGAGATGCGGTAATACCACACCCAGTGAACACTATGGATGCTGTCATCTTCCATGATGACTATGTACAATATTGGTAATACATTAAAAAGAAATCATAAGAATTGCTGATTGATACATCGTTTAATGTAAAGGAAAGTCTGTAGCTTGAAAGAATGGAAAATACCCAATAGACTTGCTATGCCTACTAAAGTACTGTGTTGTTTTGATTGTTTATGTAAACAGTACTATATTATTGATCAAACTAGGTCAGCTGGAGGTACTGACATTCTTAACCGTAATTAAATGTCATTATAAAACAACATGGTATAAACTTGTTGCACAAGTCTGGATGTAACTTCGTTTTCATATTGTGTTAAAAAAGAAATTGACTAATTTGATTTAAACAACATTCTTATTTTACAGGCTATTCATTATAAAGATAATGACTGTATAAGAAATCAAGAGACTGGGCATATAATATCATATAGCTTATAAAGATAGGGGGCCATTCCTTTAGAAAAACTAGAATACAACATGTACTTTATTTTTGCAAAAGCTGTTACTTAACAACTAGTATGCAACTTTTAAAGAACAGGCTGTTATTTCGAGATATTTAATGGACAGCTGTTGTTGCCTAAGATGATGACTGCATTTTAATTATACGTCTTCCATAGCAGTAATATTTAAATAATTCTACTTCTATAAACCCACCTGTCTAACAAACATACACTTATCACAAGCTTATGCAACAGTACAGTGTGTCTTATGGTTACATACACAGTACACCCTATGTACAGTGCTGAGGTCTGTGACTGCTAAAATGTCTGACAGCCATCACATTCAGAATGGGGGGGGGTCTGGACCGGCCAGGAATGCTTGCGATAGAAAAGCAATTTTATACAAAATGGTTTGATTCAACTATTAAGTTGCAGATTGGCAGTAAAAGAGAAATCCTTTCTGGTCTTTTTTTAAAAATCACTTTGAGAAGAAATAGTAAAAGTATAAACACAAAACTAACACAAAGTATACTTGGATGCTGATGCAGCCAGTCTGTACCGCACCAGTATAAACCATTTTACAGTGAACAACCCCTGGATTGTAGTAAGCACTTATTTTTAAGGGGAATTCCTGGGATAACCACAGATGGGTGGCTGATGAAATCCAAGGGGAAATGGGGGTTTCCCCAATGCTGTAAAATTCCCCAAAAGGAGGGTAAGATTGATCACATCAGCCCCTTAATCTGGTGTGATACTGAGCTTAAGTACCGTATAAATGTGACACTCATTTAACAACTAAAAATGGATATTGGGAGTTCTAGTGAAAGGAATTCAAATTGTTTGGTGCTGCCACTGTCAGCAGTTTCTTTGCCTTGCCTGACCCTCAGACTTTTGGAATGGAGTGTACAGTACTCAGTGGTTTTTTTTTTCCTAGCCTGCTCTAGTGTAATTGCTGTTACAGTAGGGGGTGGCCAGCTCTTCCTGAACTCTTCCCTGTGCAGCCTTGTTCTCCTGGTGCCGGCTCTGGCTTGGAGAGAGGCTTGGCTGGATGCCAACAGAAGCATGAGCCAGACACAGCCATTGTTTAATTTCCGACCGCCTCCCTCCTTGTTTAGTAAAAAAAAAAAAAGTGTTTGCTGTGCTTGTATATTTGCCAACTGTTCATTATTTTAGAACAAGAACCCTTTAGCTTTTATTGCTTATTTTTCTGTTCGTGCTGAAAAAGCTGTAAATTTAACTCTGAGCAAATGGTAATGCATTTTTATTCTTAGCTTTGTATTATCTTTTTCTGGCACAGAGTTGTGATGCATGGATAAAAAGATCCCATGCTTTTGTCAGAATCAGGATTTTATTAAAACTGTTTCAAAGGTAATAGACTTTTTTGTCTAAGCTGTTGGATGATGTCAATGTGTGTTTCTGAATTCTAGTACTATTGCCTGATACCCAATGACCAAGTTACAAATGAACCAATCTACTGCACAAGGAGATTGCTCAGACGTATAGTCATACACTGAATACTGTACCAGTGTACACAAAATGAACAATTTCCAAATTTAAATTCAGACCATCTTACTAAACTGGCTGCTACTTTCAAACGGCTGTAACTTTTCATCTGTCTAGTTCTCTCCAGCGTGGTAAGAACACTTTAGCAGAAGTATAGGCTCCTATATTAGATCTACTCTTCATTTTAAAGTATAAATATTACAAAATGATCCAATTGATTGCCTTGTACTGGGCCAAATGGCATCACTGACGTGGACTGTTGCGGAAATCTCATCAGTTTGGAAGACTAACTTTGCAGCTGTCTACCATTCAAAATGTAATCTGCATAGGAAAAATAAAGCTGCAGCTATGCAGCATTCCTTTTTAATTGTATTTAGCCAAATCTATCAACTGCTATGCCAATACCTGCATCAACACATCAAACAGTGTTTGGATAATAAAATAACTGAACCATATTATTTTGATTATCTGATCCCAGATTCTGTTGTTCCGGAATAACTTTGCAACTCGTCTAATGCATCTGCACTCTCTGAAGGTGCATCTCTTTCCCATCCTATCCCTGTATCTCCTCCATGCATTATTTGCTTGAGTTAATTTATCAGAAGCACAGAGGACATGGACCAACATGGAGGAGATGGCATCGTACCTTCAGAAAAACTATATATAAACTCATTGGAAATGACAGGAAGTGGATTAAGAGCAAAAGCGGTTTTACATTTTGCTTTTGTATAATGAAAACAAAGTATAGTACCTCAGGTACGATATGAGCTAATGCCATTTTCAGGTTTCAGTATGGTACAAAGGAAACATTATCACCCTGTCAAGAAAACGTCTTTAAATTGAATGTAATTATATTCACCACTTCTTCCTGGGGAGCATATGATGAATGTTTCCGCTCATGCGCCCTGGTATTGCTTTCCTAGTATGGTGATGCTCTGAAAACCAAGCAGGAAATGACCAAGCAGACTTGCATCAAACCTCATGCAAGTGGTGTGAAAATGAGCCCATGTGGACTAAAAATAAACCTCCTGCAATGGATTTGAACTTGACCACACATCCTTTCAGTCACTAGTCAGTCCCACAGTGACGTCTTTGTTGTAATGACTTCATCCTTAATAACAAACAAAACCTGTAGTTCATGGATTTCCTGTATCCTCCCCTTTTTAAAATCTCTGAAATGCTTTGTGGTTGTTCAGAGTATCCTGTTTAATAATGACTTTCCTTCACAGTTCTGGCAATAATAATTCAAACTGGCTGGACATCTTTAATAATCAGTTCTGTTATGTATATAAATATAGGCATATTGAAATCCCGGGACATCTTCCTCAAAACCGGGACGATCCAGGGAAAACAGGGATAGGTGACAACCCTAGTCATAAAACGGACAGTCTTTGAGCTGAATGATGTTCTTTTACTATCCTCAGTTTCTCCCTTCTCAGCCTTAATGAGAGTAAAATCTTGTTCAACCACATTTTTGGTTGCACCTTCATGTTTAGACAGGTTTTCAGTAGTCGTTTTGGATAGTGGCATGGTCAACTTTATGCTCTTTGCATAGCAGTATGGAAACCCATTTTTCCTAGGGAGGAGAAATTGCATACAACACCATGAAATTGCATACAACCATTTCCTTTACAGTCGAGTCAAGTATGTGTCAGAAAGAATTACAAGCCACTACATTTTCTTTGATAAATAGCAAAAGTAGGCCACATTTCAATGATATAGTAAGAGGTGTTTAAAATGTCTTTGGAATGGATAGTACAGGAAACTTCTTTGGCTGGTTTTGAGAGAGAGTGTTGTGAGATGAATGTTAGAATTGGTTCTATCGAAGGATCGAATAAAGCTTCAAAATAAGCTTGCATTTTTAGTGTAACACTGATGGTATTGGGTAATATATAATTGCACTAGGAAGCACCTGAAGTAAAAACGTCACAGTTGTCCTTTTATTCAGTAATATTACAGTATGTAGTCTAGAGTAAGATGATAGCATATCCCTATGTTCAGTCCATGTCCAGTTTGATTTCAGGCAGACTCTTCCAGCCCAAGACCATGGGGTCTGTTTACAAAGGTTATGAAAATCAAGCCTCTCGAAGTGCGTGATCCACCACTGTTTAGATCAATTGATTTGACCTTTTTCCATCTGTGCTCTTAAATATTGAAACTGAACAGTCCAGGCGTATGTAATTGAACCCTCTATTGATTAACATCTATGGCCGGGATTGTAACAAGCTAGGAATCTGCATTGCTTGTAAACTAAACAATTACTATTTTTTCTGCAGGTATATATCATCCAGGTTTCCTGGTCTGATGGATCTACAGAGAACATATACAGGCGTTATAGCAAGTTCTTCGATCTGCAGGTAAGGTTACCAGTATTTATTTTTCTATTTTTTTTCCACTTTCATTGAGTATTGGTATCAGTGTACCATGGCCAGGGATGTGTACACATTACACCATTTTAAATGGTATTTATTTTATCAGGACAACCCTTTAGATATACATCCCATTTCAAAGGGGTCCTGGCAAGAGAAGGCAACAAGAAACAACAGTATAAAATCAATGGCAAAAAAAACAACAAAAAAAACAGACCATTCAAACAGGACAAAAACAGTACTACAAAATAAAGGCATAAAAAAGTTAAACAATTGTAATGTATATGATCCTGGTCATACTCTGTATTTACAGGATTTGCAACCCTGGTCAGGTTTAAAACATTTGAGTAATATGAGTTTAAACAAACAAACCAAAAAAAAACCAAAAGTACTTTAAGTGGGTCTGTTTGAATATGCTTGTAGCAAAACTTAACCTCTAAGCCATCACTGATCGCTTCAAACTTTAGAATTGGTGTTTTGTAAAGTAATATAAATGTAGGTATAGAGAATGCATGTTACTTAATGACACAATCCATCTGCCTTAACGTGCTCTGTAGAGTAATGATTAGTATTCCTGAACAAAATAAATGTTGATGTGGCATTTGGATACATTTCATAGTTGTTTTATACTGCCCCTCCCCCACAGGACAATGAAAAAGGCTTGGTGTTTGTTTAATTAATGTTTTAAAGAAGCAGATCCTTATTCAATATTACATCATTCTTAAAATAGACTCTCTTTTTTTGCTGGCCGGCACAGAGCAGTTTGACATGAAATATATGAAGATATAATCAGATTTAAAAGCACCTTAAGATCTGTGATCTTGATCAAGTGCCCAAGGCTGTAAAACCTTCAAGCCAAGGGCATCTTGCCTGAAAAACAGTCCTCCAGTGAAAAATGTAATTTGCCATGGCTCAGCACACAAGTTCGTTGAGCGTCTGCATTGCAATTCAGGGAGCTGGAATCTCTGGCTCGACTGTGTGGAGAAGAGTTCAGAACTTAATCTTGGACCTCGAGATTGTAGAACTTGACTGTGTGAAGGTGGGGGGCCGTACCATCTCTCTAAATGATTTTAGATATATTGCAACATTTTGCTCCCAAAAAATAAACTAAAGCCACATGCTTTTGGACGTTTAAAGGCCCTAGTAATGGCAGGTGTATCATCATAAGGACATATGCACAGGGCCTGTGATTAAATTAATTGCTTTCTTTTTTTATCCAGGATAAACCCATTGAGATTTACATCTCGTTTCAAAAGGGGAGCACTGTAGCAAAAACAAATGACCCCCAATTCTCTAAACCTTCCTGCAAATATAATAAACAAAATGTCACACCCAGTTCATATAACCGTACTGGGTCTGGGCTATTCAGTAAGCTACTTTATGGTTAGATAGTCCAGTGAAACAAATTACCTTTGGGTAGTAAGATTGCCATTAGCTTTCATTATTTACCAGAGTGGAGAGCCAGCAAATACAGTAATTCCTGACAAAATGTTCCAATAGTACAGTAGCTGTTCAGGAAGGGGCAAGACATTCATATTTGCCACATTCAATTAGGCCATAAGCAAGTTGGAGAGATGTTGTGTTTATCTATTATTATTAAAATGACTGCATAATGTATTGTACACAGTAGCAATCTATACTAAAGTAGTTCGGATGACCTCTAATCTGAATCATGGTTAATGGATAGTATGCTGATATAATCTGTAGAAACCATACTTCAGTATCTATAAGTGCATCAGATATTTACATCTGTCTGCATTTTTTTTATTCAGAGGGTAGGTACTGATTTCTGATTCATTATCAAAAACACAAAACAAAGCCTAGACAAGACATTTTTCGTATGGTACTAATTACTCTGAACAAAAAATAATCTAAATTCATGCTGGGCTGCCTGCCAGCGATACAATCACTATGTAAACTGATTTCTATATGTGTGCCAAAGCGTGCATATTGTATGTGGTGTGGGTAAATGAGGTAATTACAAAAACAGAAATAGCGTTTTTATGAACACGTGGTGCAAGATCTCCTGTTGAAATGGATAAGCTATGGGTACAAATCTACAAAGCATTCGATGAAAGTGAGCTCAGATACGGCGTGGCAAGACCAACACACAACAGTTTTTGATTTCCGTGAAGACTCTCTGTGCTTCCTGCAGGATTGCTGTGCCCACATGGGCATGGTTAAACAGCTTGCCACGTCCAGCAAAGGGAAATACGTCATTGCTCTGTTCAAGCCCGGCATGCTTGCAATCAAACCGCAGAGACCAGAAATCCGTCTTGGTCTTCAAGCCAGATTGCAGAGGAGTTTTTACTCCAACCCACCGACTGAGGGTGGAAGCTGTTTACAATAATCGATAACCCCTGCTATAAATCAAACCCTGACCTTAATATCACTATCCCATAGCTGTTTATTCATTATGTTTTCTGTATCAAATGTAAAAAAAAAAAAAAATTACTCTCAATTGAAAAGCTAGGTGGGCTGAAACCTGTGGTGTGTGTGTGTGTGTGTGTGTGTGTGTGTTTGTGTGTGTGTGATTTGTATAGCCGAGGGCTAAAATGCAAAAGCATGCCATCATCATAGTTAGATACTATTACACATTCCTGAGTGATGAGGAATAATACTTCTTGTTCACCTAGTGGCAAGTAATCTTCCACCGCTGGTGGAAAAACATCAAACGATACTTTGCATATATCAAAACAAGAAAACCATTAACAAGAAAATTGCCTCAAGTTTTTAATTTCTACATTTAATATTTGCAAAGGAATTATCACACTGTTGCTGCAAAATAAATGCATGGGTGCCACAAATGTATATGTTTAAGAGCAGACAAACTGGAAAACAAAATATATATGGGATAAATATTACTAAAATATTTGATTTAAGACACTGTTCCAATTTTGTTTTGCATATAACACGATGCTAATTCCAAACCTAATCCGTGTGCAACCAATTGTAGCGTGCAAAGTAAAGAGTTAAAAATGCATTTACTGAACAGCATGTAGTTTAAATTGATATATTTAAAGTGATGCAAATATTGAGGTGAGTTGTTTTTTTTTTTTGCATTTAACAGCTGTTACATATTTTCCATGCTGCGTAATAGCTCAAGTACAGCAATGGAAAGAATATGAGTTTATTTTGTCAAATGTTTGTAGGGCTTGTCTCTGTACAATGTGTTTGCATAGGGTTTGATTCTCACGTGCAGGACAAAGCGCAATATTTAAAGTCTGGAAACAATTAGATGCATGTGTCATAATTTAGAAAATGCTGAACTGATAAAATCTGTCTATACATATTAAAAAAACACTTTTAAGAAGTAAATCAAGGGACAGGAGCAAGGGCTGTGTGGAGGAAGGACCTCCAGGGTTTAGAATGAGAGGAGAGTGCTTGTGACTTAGTAAGTAGGTCAGCGTCTCCCCTTGGCTTGTGGAGAGAATAGGAGAAGCATCGAAAAGATGACGAGAAGTCCAGACGTCTCCCCTGGGCTTACTGAGAATCACCTTTGCTGAGGGAGGTCGGCGCAGCCAGATCTTCAAGGCTGGGTAGTGAGCTTCACTTCCCTTGAGGGGGAGACTGGAACGCTGGAAGGAGAAAGATGGAAACATGCAAGGCTCTCAGAGCTGCCTTGGTGGACTAGAGGCCGGCGTGGCTGGGCTCCAGGGCTGGGGAACAGGCGTGCTTTCCAGAGTGGAAGGCTAGCACAGGTGGAAAGAGAGTGAGTGCTGTAAAGGAAACGAGAAAAGGGTTTATGAAGTTCTGGCTGGGGTTTCCCCTCAGGCTTGCAGAGGAAGAAGTTCTGGCTGGTGCTTATGAAGTTCTGGCTGGTGTGGCCAGGCCTTCGAGTTTGGGAAGTGAGTTTCACTTTCCCCAGAGGGAGGCTGAGGAAGGGACGGAGGAAATGAAAAACGAGACTGGGAAATATAGGCAGGAACTAGCGGTTAAATAGGATCTCGCAGATAATTTGCCAGTTTTGTTGTTGAAAGCTGCTATTTCGAGAAAACTAATTGTGCTTTAAAGACCTCATTGCATTTGTCATTAAGGTAAAGTTTGATGAAACTACTTCTTAGTTGTCTACCCCTGTTTTTCTCCATGGTTTAGCATGTCCTCTAGTGCTTGTTGCTTCCTCCCCACTGTTTTGATTCATGAACCTACATTTAGTGTTTAGGTTCTTTCGCATATTGATTGATGCCTTTCAGATGTCGGTGTAGTTACATTCCGGGATGGGGTGTTTGCAGTTGTTTAAGTAATGCTTGATTTACCCAGTTGCTATCCTGAGATCCAGATGCTATGACATTCATTATTACTGTATATCCATTTTCCCTTTTAAAAAACAAAGTAGTCAGATATATATATGTAAAGTTTCCATTGTCTGCTGCTTCAAATTCATATTAATGAAGTATCTGATGCATTGGATACAGATGTTTCAAAGTGATCAGTGTGGAGTATCAGAAATTTATGAGTTTTGATGCAGAGTGCATATAGAATGTAGACAATATTCCCGAAGTTAGCAGGTGGAAGAACTTGGTCATTGGTCCACACTGTTCTTCCCAAACTTCAGCTTGGTCTGCCAGTACCTTTTGCCTTTATTTATGACTCTTGGAAGAAAATTCCATGCATAAATTTGGACTGATGATGCCAAATGTGAAACACGACATCTGAATTTTATTTTAGTATTATTTTGATTAGCAATTTAAAGACCATGTGCTGGACCAGCATATTTTTCCCATCTGCAGTACACTGGGCACAAAGGTTGTAATAGAATAGAGAGTTGATATTAACAGATTTAACAGAATCGTTGGTTCTTGGCCATGCCAATTCTGCTGTTCCTGCTGCACCTAAAAACAGTATGTCATGATCACACAGAAAACAGATTACCAGAACATCGTTATTAAAATACAGCAACCAACCAGATGCTAAATGTTGTTTTATTATATTAAAAAGTGTGTGGGTGAAGTTAAGTCAACAGTTTTTGAAAAACTACATACCAGAGTAACTTTTATCCGTCAAGCTAGGAAATAACCGAACCACGATTAAACAAGTTGGTTTAAATGACTTTAGTTTTGTGCGTTTTTTGTTTTCTTTCCTCTGTTCAGTCTCCAGGCTTTTGATGGCTTACTGAGCTTCAAGTCTTTTCATTGTTTTAAATCTTCTTGGTTTTTCAGAAGTGCCACAGCAGTTTGCAGTAACTCATCAGGACCCAGTTTAATTGGGTAATTGGATGAATGTCATTCGGCTTTTCTTTTACAAATGCTCTCTTAGGTGCCCTTGAATTGGGATGTATCTTTTAGGCCCTATGTGATGCATTTTAAATCTCTATTGCCAACCCGTCTCTCCTTTTAATTATAAAATACCTAGTCGTTCCAAAAATATTGTAATTTGGCTTTACTCTGCAATTTTTGAGATTATTTTAATGCAAGGCTACTCATTTGCTTTGCAGTCGCTTTACTTGCTGTGGGTGTGTTTTTAAGCCAGTTTTTTTTAACCTGACATTTTGTTTTAAGTGAAGAATAAATACCAGACAGTTTTGAGGTTTCTATGGGGAAGAAATAACCTTGTTATCTCTCTCATATTCTATTAAAGAGGGTTCATTGTCTGGCTCCCTGGACACATTCATTAATTCCCAGTTCTTTACAGTAAATGCCCTTGATTCTAAAGCAAAAGGCCCTTGTTCTCGGTGCTGCCTCACCAGACAGTGCCTCAGAATATGTAGGAGACGCTCCATTAGCAAATCCTAGCAAAGCTTTATGCTGCTCCAGGCTTTCATTAGAGAGAAAAAAAATAAGGAAATAATAATTAGGTTTTAAAGCATACAAAAATAAGACATGGTCGAACAGTTACAGGATTGTCTATGGGACTGTTGGACACCTGTTTTATAGTGTAATTCTTTCCCAGAAATGATGCTTGGAATCTCTTTTGGATTGGAACGGCAATGAAATGCCCATTTTGGAATTCATTCTAGCACTTGTGTATACAGTGAATAAATATTCTCATGTCCCCTTAGGGTCATTCCCGTTCACAATCTGTCTGGGATGATTGTCTGCAAAAATGTAGTGCTGTCTCGTTTAGAATAAAACCAAATGCTTAATGTGTTTAATAGCCATAGTCTTTTAAAACAGAGAAATCAGATATTTGAAAGAGCTCTTCTAACTGCTGACACGTTGGGGAGCATGCCATGATGTAAAGAGAACTTTCAAGAGGTGATTTGAAAATCTGTATGCAAAATAAATAAATACATGTTACAAATAATGAAGGTGTTTAATCATAAGGGTTACGCCCAACATCCCATTTTTTTAATGAGATCGAGGAACTAGTGTTTAAGGTCCCATGTCTGGAATTTTTTGTATATATTTGAGCAAATATGTTTGTTAGATGTCATAAAAGTTCTTAAAAAAAATAAAATAAATAAAGCCCATATTCAGCAGTTGTTTTACTACTGGCAAAGGTTGCCCTTTAAGTAAACAGTTCTGCCTGTTTTAGAAACCTGTTTAAATATTCTGTTCAGGATGAGAAACAGAAGCTTCCCTCTTTCCTTCCTGTGTGCTGTAAACATTCCATTTGTGTGGTGTCATTCTGAAGCCAACGCATGTCATCAATGAGAGTATCATTATAGATCATGACCCTCAGGTCCACTAACCTTAGTGATTTCTTTTAGACGAAAAGGCGTTGGCATTATAAATGGGTTTAGTCAGAAGAAGGGATTCTGGTGTCTTGTTTATTAGATAAAGTTTGCGGCCAATTAATGACTGTTAAACGTAGTTATCCAGTTACAGCGAACCACAGAACACCGTACCTCTAAATAATGAACTACAATAAGAGGTAGAAGGATTGTATTCCTGGTTCGGTCAACAACAAAGAGTAAAGTGTCTTTTAGCGGCAGTTGCTTTTTGTGTTCCAGTATGTGAGAATTACAATGTTTTCATTGTCTTCATGGGCAGGGGTGGATACAAGAAATGCAAGCTAGTGTCTCGCCTCTCCTTAACTGTAATAAACTGAAACATGACCTCTAACTGTAAAGATATATCCCACTATGTCTGCACAAACTGAACTGTCTGTCTTGCCTATTCTGTTATATAGGAGGCTGTGTGGTCCAGTAGGAGGCTGTGAGGTCCAGTGGTTAAAGAAAAGGGCTTGTAACCAGGAGGTCCCCGGTTCAAATCCCACCTCAGCCACTGACTCTGAGCAAGTCACTTAACCTCCTTGTGCTCCGTCTTTCGGGTGAGACGTACACTACCGGTCAAAAGTTTTAGAACACTTCCATTTTTCCAGTTTTTATTGAAATTTACATAGTTTGATGTCTCAATGTACTCTGAAATTAAAGCATAGAACAAATAAACAATTGGAGATAAAAAAGAAATCATGGAATCGTTTTGTTTAACAAAATTTAATCTAAATTTTTGACTCATCAAAGTAGCCACCTTTTGCAGATATAACAGCCGAACACACTTGTGGCATTCTTTCTACAATGGAAATCAAATATTGTTAGGAAAGTTCTTCCCAACACTGTTGCAGAAGTTCCCACAAATGTGTTGCACTTGTAGGTTGCTTTGCTTTCACCCTTCTGTCCAGGTAGCCGTTTTGGTTCAGGGTGCCACTCACTCTGTGCAAGTCGCCGACTCTGGATCCAGCAAAGAGCCCCAGACCATCACGCTTCCTCCTCCATGTTTGACAGTTGGTGTCACACACCGAGGAACCATCCTTTCACCTACTTGACGGCGTACAAAACCCTGCGTGATGAACCAAGATTTCAAATTTTGATTCATCGGTCCATAAGACCTTCTTCCAGTCTTCAGTCTTCATGGCCCAGGCAAGCCTCTTTTTCTTATTTTGCCATCTTAGCAATGGCTTTCTTACTGCCACTTGACCTGTCAAACCTGCAGCTCGAAGTCTTCTCTTCACAGCTGAAACTGAGACTTGCTTACTTCGACCAGTGTTAAGCTGTGCTTGAAGCTGTTGTCCTGTGAGCCACCTATCACGCAAGCTGTTGACTCTCAGAAACTTGTCTTCTGATTCTTTTGTGGCTTTGGGTCTGCCAGACCTCTTCCTGTCAGAGTTTCCTCCAGTTTCCAAGTGCCTTTTGATGGTGTAGGAAACTGTACTCACTGACACCTTGGCTTTCTTTGCAATTTCTCTAAAGGAAAGACCTACACTTTTAAGGGTTATAATGGTCTGTCTGTCTTCCTTTGTTAATTGCCTTTTTCTCGCCATTATGATAGCAATATACTACTTCCTGTAGTACAATACTGTCCAAATAATGCTTAAGAGGGTGTAGTAACACAGTCTGTTCCAACACTGCTTTTATACAGACAGAGGGTTTGTAAGTAATCAACAAAAGTTGGGACACCTGTAGGAATTGTTAGCATCAACTTTCAAGGCTTAATTTGCTGCAGAACAGCTGTAAGTTGTTAACCCATTACTTGTTCCCTGAAAAGGGCCTTTTTGTATAACGTTGAAATGTACATTATTTTTCAGTTTTGGTAACCTAAACTTTTTTTTTAACCTCTGGCAGTTTACCGCTTACCTTTGTACCATTTGAGGTTATTCACTGGACTTGAACTGCTTAAATTTCAATAAAAACTGGAAAAATGGGGTGTTCTAAAACTTTTGACTGGTAGTGTATTTGTAAGTGACTCTGCAGCTGATGCATAGTTCACACACCCTAGTCTCTGTAAGTCGACTTGGATAAAGGCATCTGCTAAATAAACAAATAATAATACACAATACATGGTTACAAATAAGTCTTCCAGCTGGTGTAAGGTGTTTAAGAGTAACTCTGTGCTCCTTGATTGAAACAAAACCTGCTGACCACAGATCAATTGAATTTCTTCCTACTTATTGGACAAACTAACAATGTAAAAGAATCATAGCTGATCTAAACGTCCAACACTGTGGAAAACTCTGGCAAGGTGAAGCCCTCTTAAAATGCCAAGTAGCACCATTGATCAGTGATAGGCCTAACTAGATTTAGTATTCTTTTAAACCGTTTATATTTGGTAGCCAAAGTAAATGATCAGGTCTACTGTATGGATAAGATCTACAGGTGCTGACATTAAAGAGATTGTGTATATATATAAAGCAGCAAACCTTCTTGCCTCATACCATAGATCATTAATAATGCTGTTTACAGTCTCCAAGATAAAATCACTTCCGACCGCTACAGAATGCAGGGTTCTGGTCTCAACCTAAATGTGTGGCATGGTTCCAGATTTCAATCTGACACAGCTGGGGAACTCACATGCGTGCACTCCCTCCCACACTCTGAACCCAATGCCTCAGTTGCACATCGTCATTTGAGAATGACCAGATGTAAAGCCATAGATTCATGTATCGATAGAGTCATAGGCTTATTGCAAAGCTTGATAAATGCAACTCCTTTTTGCCAACCATGGCAAGAAGGCTGAGACACTTAGGAACTTCATGGTAATCATTAATGAGTGATCTCTCTGTAGTTGAGTAACAGGTCACTCTATACAAGCCCTGAAACATTTTCTTTTGACTGATTTTAAGATCGGTGTTCCTTTAACAGCATACAACATTGTTTTTGGTTTTGTTTTCTGATAAGATGTGCATGGCTTTTATTTATAGTCAACCATGTATATTGAGTCTTTTATTTAGTCTGCTATACCGTCAACTGAATAAACAAAAGAAGACCTTTGAACGATTTAGTTGTGTTTTGATCATTTTGCAGTTTTTGACTCCCCAGCCAACACAATGTTGTTCCTGTCCTTTTCCCTTTTGTCCATCAAAACTCCAGCTTAGCAGTCCACCAAAACAGGGTTCCAGTCTTGAAAAATAATAACTGAAGCACATCGCTTTGGATTGCATAATGTGGCCTACACTGAGTCACAATTTTTGACCACTCATAAACCAAGTATGATAGTTGATGATTTGTCCAGCTGACTTGCTGCTAGGTGGCGTTGCTGACTTTCGTACAGAGTAACATACAGTACTGTGCAAAAGTTTTAGGCAGGTGTGAAAAAATGCTGTAAAGTAAGAATGCTTTCAAAAATAGACATGTTAATAGATTATATTTATCAATTAACTAAATGCAAAGTGAGTGAACAGAAGAAAAATCTAAATCAGATCCATATTTGGTGTGACCACCCTTTGCCTTCAAAACAGCATCAATTCTTCTAGGTACACTTGCACAAAGTCAGGGATTTTGTAGGCATATAGTCAGGTGTATGATTAAACAATTATACCAAACAGGTGCTAATGATCATCAATTCAATATGTAGGTTGAAACACAATCATTAACTGAAACAGAAACAGCTGTGTAGAAGAAATAAAACTGGGTGAGGAACAGCCAAACTCAGCTAACAAGGTGAGGTTGCTGAAGACAGTTTACTGTCAAAAGTCATACACCATGGCAAGACTGAGCACAGCAACAAGACACAAGGTAGTTATACTGCATCAGCAAGGTCTCTCCCAGGCAGAAATTTCAAGGCAGACAGGGTTTTCCAGATGTGCTGTCCAAGCTCTTTTGAAGAAGCACAAAGAAACAGGCAACGTTGAGGACCGTGAGGCGCAGTGGTCGGCCAAGGAAACTTACCGCAGCAGATGAAAGACACATCCTGCTTACTTCCCTTCGCAATCGGAAGATGTCCAGCAGTGCCATCAGCTCAGAACTGGCAGAAAACAGTGGGACCCTGGTACACCCATCTACTGTCCGGAGAAGTCTGGTCAGAAGTGGCCTTCATGGAAGACTTGTGGCCAAAAGCCATACCTCCAACATGGAAACAAGGCCAAGCGACTCAACTATGCACGAAAACACAGGAACTGGGGTGCAGAAAAATGGCAGCAGGTGCTCTGGACTGATGAGTCAAAATTTGAAATATTTGGCTGTAGCAGATGGCAGTTTGTTAGCGAAGGGCTGGAGAGCGTACGAATGAGTGTCTGCAGGCAACAGTGAAGCATGGTGGAGGTTCCTTGCAAGTTTGGGGCTGCATTTCTGCAAATGGAGTTGGGGATTTGGTCAGAATTAATGGTCTCCTCAATGCTGAGAAGTATAGGCAGATACTTATCCATCATGCAATACCATCAGGGAGGCATCTGATTGGCCCCAAATTTATTCTGCAGCATGACAATGACCCCAAACATACAGCGAAAGTCATTAAGAACTATCTTCAGCGTAAAGAAGAACAAGGAGTCCTGGAAGTGATGGTATGGCCCCCACAGAGCCCTGATCTCAACATCATCAAGTCTGTCTGGGATTACATGAAGAGAGAGAAGCAACTGAGGCTGCCTAAATCCACAGAAGAACTGTGGTTAGTTCTCCAAGATGTTTGGGCCAACCTACCTGCCGAGTTCCTTCAAAAACTGTGTGCAAGTGTACCTAGAAGAATTGATGCTTGATGCTGTTTTGAAGGCAAAGGGTGGTCACACCAAATATGGATTTGATTTAGATTTTTCTTCTGTTCACTCACTTTGCATTTAGTTAATTGATAAATATAATCTATTAACATGTCTATTTTTGAAAGCATTCTTACTTTACAGCATTTTTTCACACCTGCCTAAAACTTTTGCACAGTACTGTATATCGGTGTGCATCAGGGAGGCCCTTGGAAAATGAGCTGAGTGGGGCAGGGGGGTCTTTGTTACACCATAGATCTAAAAGCTGACATGGATCATCACATTTCTAAATGATAATCAATAATAATAATCATTTTTATAAAGTGATTGCTTTCAAAACAGAATTGTCCTTGGAAATAAACCAAAAAGACAAAACAGGCACTGCCAATGTTTTAAGCATTGGTCTGTTGTATGTATATCTCAGTGTCAGATTATGGGTGAAATATTTTCATTGTGTCATCACATAGGATCAGCTTTGTTTTTTCTTGTGCAGTTTGTTGTATCATAGCATCGTTGTGCAGCTGACCAGCGTATGAAATGAATCTGAGAGCTGCCCTTGAGTCTGTTAATAAGAGACAACTGTAAAGGTTTCAGAAGGTTGTTACATTATTTGCCTTGGAACGTCCTTCAGCTTTAGGCATTTAGGCTGTAAAAAACTGTAACAGTGTGCTGTTGTTTCTGGAAGTATTGTAGATTGTAGTGGATGTAATCAAATGCAAAGAGCAAGATTCACTTAATAAAAAGTGACAGAAGGAAGCACTGAGGAAAAAAACAGATGGTCTCTTAGTCTGCCATAGAAACAAATACCTGCAGTGTTTTAGCTCTTGCTTGTAATATGTGCTGCATATATTAGAGTCCAAGATATTAGAAAAGGACATATGAGAAATGCAGATAGATTTCATACAGTTTTTCTGATGTTCAGTTTGTCAAAATAATTGACTTAACAGGGCTCTTTCGACGCTCATGTAACAAGTCGCTTAGTTATTTTATTATTTTTCTTGATGTTCAAATGCCATTTGAGACTATTTACTCCTTTTAATATGTAAACTGTGATGTGGACGGCTGCTTTACAAAGCACCATTTTATGGGCAAAGCGTTTTGAGGGAGAAAAATAACATAGCTCGGAATGTTTGGCTACCAAACAAATGATTAAATATACACCATGTCAGCTAAAGCAAACTGCCTTTGATTTTCATATGCAAGGAAAATGCACACACTATGGATTTCAAATCCAAACTCCTGGAAGCTTCAGTGCAGATATAATATCAGCTTAGTTCTTACAGTCTGCACAAATATGTCAGAAATACATAATGCATTTGAAAGCAAACCCATTTTAAAGAACCACATTTCAGTGCACTACATATTCTTATAAATAATCATTTGCACATATGCAAGACTCTACTACTTGGTTAGGGCATGTTTAATTACAGTTTGCCTTACAACCATTGGTGTTTCTTCATATGTGTTTTCAGTATATAATGTTGTTTAATATTATTATTTTTAGATGGAGCTTCTGGATAAGTTCCCTGTGGAAGGAGGCCAGAAGGACCCAAAGCAAAGAATTATTCCCTTTCTCCCAGGTATATATATATATATATAATGTGGTTTAAAATTTCTTAGTTATCCTGTCCATTTTGCTCTGTACAGCTTGGAAGTCATGCCCACAGGCACCGCCTCCTGTATAGATTTTGGTGCAATGCAGTGGGTGTGGCTTCTCCAATGATTGCTGTGCCCGGGGCAACCAGAACTAACAACATTCCTTCAACCACATTCTGTATGATACTAATATTATATTGAAATAATGTACTGCCTTGAATTCACCTATCAGATCTTTCTTAGAAATGAGTCATGACATGCCCTTCGTTTTTGTAGCCCTCTGTAAACCAACCACCCGAAGGCTCACGTCTTCTTGACGGTTCAGTGTTCTCTATAATGAGTCTTTATTTTGGAAGGTTAGAGTTTCATGTGGCTGAACACAAGTAACTTTGAGTCATCGAATGCTACTTCAAAAAGTTTTTTTTTTTTTATAAACTTTTGGATATGTGGGAGAATACCTAGTTGCCCCTGTACTGTAGGTCAGTAGGACAATGTAATTATGCTTATTGTAACACGTTACCAGCAGTCAAGCCCAGAGCCTGCACTAACACAGTGGAAATATTCAATAAATGTATTCCTAAAACCTTTTTTAGTTGAGAGAGCTGTAAAAAGTGTAAGACCGTGTTGTTTTTCAGAGCCGTGCCTGGCCCCGCTCTCCTTGGTTAGACATGTGGTGTTTCTATATGAATCAGAATTCCCAGTATTGTGAAGGTCTGGAGTTAATCAGAAAATGTAAAGAGGGAGGGAGAGTGGGAGACTCTGCCACAGATCTCAGCTGTATTTATTTAACATATTCTTTATTTGAGGGGAGAACCATGTGGGCTTTTTTTAATTATTTTTATTTGTTTTTAAAAAATGTTTTAGTAGGCCATGTTTCTTTTTTTTTTTACGTTAAATATTAAATGAAAAATATTTTGTTTCTGCATCTTAACTTTTTCTATACTTTTCTGGGTAAAAATAAAGTTACAAGACTGGGCTCCGTGCTGATGAGCTATACTGTGTTTTGAAGCAGTGCAAAGTACAAGAAGATTACAAAGCTCTTAACTGCCATAAGCTTTTTCTGTTTAAATAATGAAATATAGTCAAATACTGCACTTCACGCTGTAGAGCCCTATGCTCCAGTGAATCCTCCTTTTTCCTATCATATTACATTTTTATTGCGTTGTTTTGCCAGCAACCACAATCGTCGCCCTAGTAAAAGTCTCTGGCAGATACTAGTATACTGTACGTCACGTTCCAAATGCAAGATTGTCAAGACTCTGTATCCTCCTATCACAGTTGCTGCTCCATCTCCAACAATGAAATAAGTATATTAACTATATAACTAGTTCTTCAGTGGTATGAAACAGTGACTGCTAGGGTTGTTGCAAAGGAAGGACTAAATAAAGAAAATACTGGGAATTAAATCTGTGGTACTTAATCAGAAGTCCTGCAGACAGTATGTTAGGGTGCCCGGTCTGAAAACATTTTTATTTTTAAATTGTCAACAATGAAAAAGCAGTTCTTTGTGAACTTTTGCTCTTTTAAAGTGTGGTTTACAAGTACAGTTTGTTCATTAGGCTTTTCCAGCTTCCTCCTCCTCTGTCCTATTTGGTCCAAAATGTTTAATGAAATGGATTTATCTCATTGGACATCACTACACTGTGTTTGTCAGCTGGTTTACATTGATGGACACTTGTGCCAATTTTTTTTTTTTTTCTTTACAGAAAAAGGCTTGATCTTTATCCTAAAGTTCCCTTTGGTGTAGCATCACTTTGGGATGCTGACAACCTACCACCCACAGTGAAATTCAGAAATGAACCATGTACTGTACCAGTAAAAACATCTTCTGGGAAGATTGTTGGAGCAGACATTTGTCTGCACACAAAGATTTCAAGCAATTCCTGAGGGTTGAAACTTTATGTAGAATGCTCAAGACTCGGAAGTGGCTGTATGCAAAGCATTTGATCATATATATAGCTGTTTTATATTATTATGTGTGGTTCATGGCTTAAAACCCTTTTAACCCCATGTGTACTTGAAAACAATATGCTATATTCATGACTTCAAGACAATTAACCATTCAGTATGTAGAAACTTGGCTACCACACTCTTTTCACTGTTTGCATGGTCACTGTAGTGCTTTTCATTTAATGTGTCAGATATTTGGCCACTTAGTATTTTATAATTATAATTAAAGTAATGCTGCTCCTATTGAAACACCAGTGAGTTCAAAAGGGAAAAGCACATCTTGAGAAATCTCCATTGCCAGCTCTATTAAAAGTGGCTAAACAGTAAATGTTAAAGCAATACCACCAGCTGCTTTATTATCTCTATCCTTTTAGCAGCATTTAATTTTGCTCAACTCGGTATCACATTCCAGTTTTTACCAATCTTCCTAGTGAAAATTGCGTATGTCTGGAGTGGGGGAGCTATGTCCTTCCAAATCTGGCTAGACTAACCAGTTGTCTTCATGGAGGAATTTTATTACATCTTTAAACTCTGTAAGAGTGCAGTTTAACCTCACTACTAAACTAACAGGCAAGCTTGGAGCCATTTTAAATTTCCTCTTTTAAATGTAATGGCACTGTGATATGTGGCTATAAAAGTAGTTAATTCAAATGAAATGATTTGGGTTTAAGTTACATTGTTTCTATTAAATGACTAAACAGGGGTATAGTCTAGTTTTATGCTTAACCTCAGTCCAGACAGAGATTGTTAATCTAATCTTCAAGAAGAGAGTGGAATGTGTTGGAAATGCTTTGCTATGCTGTCCTAATAAACTACCTATGCTTTTACCTAGTTCTGCTTGTCTAAAATGAAATAGGTATGATTACAATGCCAAAATGAGTCTGAACAATATTTAAAGGAGTTAGAGGTTTCTTGCAATCATGGTAAAATGTGCATCTTTAGTACATTGTTCAATAACTTTTCTACCTTTTTAAAAGCATTAAGTGGCCGGTCTAAACGCTTAAATGTGTGTTTGTATGCAGGAGTGAAAAGCTTCTTTGGGTTTGCCTTGATTTCAGCCCTGTGTTTTCATTATCCCTGTAATTGCTGCCTGACAGGTTTATACCTGTATATAGTACTGCTCAGTTTGACGAGAGACCATAAAATAATGACACAGCAGCCAGACAGCGGTTTAACCAAGAAACTCCAATTACAAACCTGCTGTTTCCATATTTCTACTTTCTGACCCTTCTTCTAGTCTTCTAGTCTATTTTGTTCAGGCATTCATTGGCCAACTTTGTAAACAGTCAGCTGAATTAAGTGATAACAGATGGTGTATATATATGAGAGAACTGTACAATAACAACCTATAAGTTTGAGTATTTTATTTATTGGTGTATTTGTTTGTTATCGTGTGCACAGCTGGTCACCATACTGTATTGAGGCTTTAAGTAACTCAGTCTACCTCGGGAATTGAGCAAGACGTCCGAGGTGGGAGAGGTTGGCACTGTGGCCCAAATCCCTATTTAAACTCTAAGAACTATACTTTGGATTTGGCATTGGCTGAAAGAAGAGTAAGTCGTTTCAGTTCACCCCATAGTGGTCTTGTTAATTAATCCCCCAGAAAGGCTTATGGTTAATTAAAAATTGGGAATATGCTTCCGTTAAAACAGATTGGAAAAGCAGTTTGGGAAGCCAATGCTGTACTCCATGTGTCTTGTCCTAAGTAAATATAGAAAAATATACTTGTGTAAGTTATATCCTCCTTTTCTCTTTCCTGTACCGTAAATAGAGTCAAAACTGCCTGCCATGGCGGAACACAGCCCGCAGTTATCTAAATCCTCCTTTATCAGTGCAATCTCACCAATGCCCTTGCTTTGACATATCGCTAATGAGGATTTACTGTAAGAGCACTTTCCATGTAATGACGGAAGAGACCTTATCCAGTGGAAAGTTACTGCACACATTAGCTCTGTAGTCATTTAGCACAGGCTATTTAGCACGCTGTCAATCCAGGACTGGTAGATTGCCAGGGGCTACAGTATGTACTGGAAGTGCACATTTACAAGGCAATATGTTTGAAGCTGGGACGCTTGTGTAGCTGCCAAACAAAATGGAAAGTTACATTATTTATTTGCTTGTGAACTGCACGGCTATGAAATCAAACGCCTTACCGGTGTGGTGCTACAATCAGGATTAATACTGTAACTGCTCTTTTAACCGACCTGTGGAAAGGCTACCTTTAATCAATTTGTATTACTAGATCCCTTCATCTATGACCGTGTAGCTACTGTTAAGCACTTGGCCTTCATTATTTACTTTTAAAATAGACAAGGCTGCAGCAAGGATATTGAGGATTTAGGATGGCTGTCTGACGGGATGAGATGGAGGTTAGGGGTGTATAAACCTCTCAACTCTAACCCTTATTAATCAAGTCAGGACATCCCTTGAGAATGACTCTATTCTGTGTAAATTGCTCCAAATAAATACATACATTGATATCTTAATTAAGTTACCACTGCAAGTTCTGAATGTCCATGACATGTTACACTTACATTTGGGGTTTTGAAGCTTGGAATGGACATTCCTTAATTCTTGGATGTGATAATCTAGCTCATGCATTATTATTAATTTTAAAGGCATTCCAACTTCTTGTCATGCTTTTCTTTCTAGTTTTGAAAGTGCTCCTGTTAAAGTACAAAGTGACAAGGCTCATCCAAAAATATTTTAGCTGTACTTCCACACATCTGTCAAATGCAGAAGAGAAACAAAGCGGGTTTTCCTGCTGGTAGTTCAGCATTCATCAGAGTGAAGATACTGTAAATGCATATTCTTCATTTTACAGTCATTGCAATTGATACACTTCCAGTGTTAGTGACTAGGCTTCTTCTTACAACCCACAGATGTGACACATCCCTAGGGTAAGCTGATATAGATCTCTGCGGTTTCATCTTTGGACGAGGTACAGTGCTGCATCAGCATGAAGGCTGCAAATGATATAAGTTTCTTCCGTGTTGCAAATCTAGAAAGAAGAATGGTTTCATCTTTGTCTTTGTAATCTACAGTACAGTCCCAGCAGGAGCATTCGTTTGAAATGCTCTTAAGGGCCCCATGATTTACTAGATATATACTTCATCTCTGGAAGCTGCTTGGTGCAGAGCATGACTTCAAATAACTACACAGTTTGTGCAGTGTTGGCAAGACTCGTTCCCACTGTCAGCGAGTGGAGTCGCGGGCTCAATTTCAGGTTTACGAAAGCTGACTCGTGTAAGAAATTAACAGTCCAAGTAATTCAGGTGTTATTCACAGAACTCTAGATTTACCAAAAAAAGCACAGATTTTCAAAGTTAGAATTCTGCACATACATTTCTGAAAGTTATGAAAGTAGCATTTATCTGCTTTACATGTTGTGTGGTTTTTTTTTTGTTTGTTTTTTTAAAGTACCAGTTTTAAAAGTTTATCGGAAAGTATTTCTTCATTATCTCAGTTGATGGAAAATAATGCCAGCAGCCTGTTAGTCATTCCTTTGTTTTTCCCATGGTTAACCAATCTGGCTGAATCAGCACAACAGTGGAGACTTCAGGAAATGGAAGGAAATGAATGTTGGAAGCAAAGTCTGCAGGGTCTTTTCCCACCTAGACATTTGGATTAAAACGTGCTATAAAACACTAGATGCAGGAAGTGCATGCAAATGATTGTGTCTATTAATGAGGAGAATGAAGTAATACCAAAAGGGCTGAGCCAATGATTCTTGATTATGTCTGTAAAAAAATACAACAGCTGCATTTCTGTTCTTGAAACCCCAGGATTCTTGCAGTTTGTGCTTTCATACTTAAAATATAATTTGTACAAATGCTAAAGCACGGGTAGATATTCTGGAACCATGTATCTGCCATGAAAAATACATGGATGGAATTTTGATAGTCATACCCACCTCAAACAATGTTCTAGAATCCAGTGATGTAGCAGGGTTAGGGAGGAGTGAGCGACTTTGAGAACTGTCTGCCCCTCGGCCCTTACAGGAAATGGATAGAAGACGGGTATGTAAAGGTCATGGGGTTTAGTGGCACATACAGGGATATTATTTCTATGACGATGTATTTGGAGCTCTAAAAAGATAAGTGATTTTCAAAAGCATGTCCAACACAACCACTTACCATATACTGACAAGTCCTTTTATTGCAAAGTCAGATGTTCCATTATTAAAGCAATTAGGTGGTGTGCGCTCGCTGTAACCTTTCTAATCTAATCTAATCCATGAACTGATTTTAATCCATTAGTCTTATTAATTGTTTATTTTTATCTTTTCAACCTGGAATCTGCACAGACTGGCCGGATAATTAGGGAATGAAGGCCTATTTAATCTGTGTGAGACACCTGTCATGGAGGAGCATATCAGCTTCACAAGGGGCATGATAGTAGGTGCCTGTACAACTGGCTATCCTTCAGCGCAGTGGCTGAGATGACTCCATCAAGCATGATAGTAGGTGCCTGTACAACTGGCTATCCTTCAGCGCAGTGGCTGAGATGACTCCATCAAGACTGGGTCTCTTGGGCGCTCCTGGATTGGCATAGTTAAACCACCACTGGAAAGCACAAGTTTGATCAAGCCAGTCATGACAGATCAAAACAGCAATCTGTTGTGACAAGCAGCTAAAGAGATACAAATCACAGAAACCGTCAACACTGACCAGACGCACCTGTTTACACTCAAACAATGTGCCATGAGCAGGGTGGGCTTTGGTAGCAGGTCAGTGTAATAAGGGTTTTAGGCCAGATCAATTTAAATAGAGTGATGTCATTAGGCATTGCGATTATTTAAGTAACTAGGTTAAATGATGAGAACCGAAAGGTGAATGAGACTCAGATCTAAGATTGCTTTACTGCTGCAACTTCTCATATTGCTGGAAATCCAAGTCCCTTGTCTGTAAATGCATTAAACACATCTTAGACCATTTCAACGCTTCCAGATGCCAACTGGATGAAAGGTCTGGTTGATCTGCTCTTATACTGAAATTGAAAGCTTATTGTTTGGATGTCTGGTGAGGTCTCAAGCAATAACGTGGTAAATTGAAATTATAATTTTATTCAGCTGTTGCAGTTTTGATTAGACCAGTTGACCTTCACTGTTAAAACCATTGCTCCTTTTTCTCATTAATCACTTTGATTTACATCAATGGCATGTTTTCATTGGATGAGCATTCTATTTAGGTTGTACCGTAAGCACTTTACAGATAAGTGAATTAAAAACTAGGACGCATCTTCAGAAACAGGTTTTTAGGGCTTTCTCGTATATAAAAGTATAAAATGTTTCCAAGATTTCATTCTACTGACATTTTACCAACGTTTAAAGACAAGAGAGTCTTTAACTAAACCCACAGGCACTATTATTATTCTGTAAAGCACTTTGTGATGGTGGTCCACTATGAAAGGTGCTATATAAAAATTGATTATTATTATTATTATTATTATTATTATTATTGTTATTATTAGGGATGTTGGATTTCATTGAAAGAACTTCAATTTGATTGTTCTAATGATTCAAATTGTGGCAGTATTAAAATGCACTACTGTTTAAATCAATTGAACCAACCCAGTGGTATTGATTTACAGTATCGTGTGCAGTAGTATATGTTAAATACAACTTCAGGCTTGTAAATATAAATCACTTAATTTAGTTGAAATACATATTATGCAGCGAAGTGCAGTCATTTCTCCTTGCGTAACATAAATGTAATTGCTTTTCAGAGTTGGTGCAATGGGCCGCCTTGATTTTGTTCCAGTTGTTTTGTGCCAAAAATGATTCAACATGTTGGCATGCAAAGAACAATCTTAATCCATTTTATTTTGAAAAACAAGCCATTTAAGTAAAAAAAGTTCTTTGTTTTTTGTAATCTGTTTTTGTTTTTTGTTTAAGGTAAAATACTTTTCCGAAGAAGTCATATCAGGGATGTTGCAATTAAACGTCTGAGGCCAATTGATGAATACTGTGGGGTGAGTTGAAAAGAGAATCAAAGCTGCTTTTTTATTTGAATTATGTCATAGATTCCTAATAAAGATGAATTATGTTCTCAACTGTAGTACAAGTCTCTTCGAAAGACTTGGCATAGAGGCTGGTCAGTCCCAAGTGTAGCTGGGCAACAATTCGGAAATCACTACTTTGATCTAGATTGATGCCTGCTACCAAGTATTAAAGGTACACTTGCATGACAGTATATGTAGAATATCTCCTGAAAATAACATTTGGCAATATTGGGTTATATGCCCCCCTCTCTGAATAGCGAAATGGAGGCATACTTGATGAGACATGCTTATGTATGGTGTTTAGATGCACTGCATTGGATTCATTGATTTTGGGGGCACACAGTGGGAAAACAGTTAACTGTTGACATTTCAGTTGTATTATATAAACCTTTTGATAGACCAACCTAAAAGTAAAAGCAAAAATATATTAGATGGTACATGTAGCCATGTGGGTTAAGATGGAAACACAATTATGGATGACACTGGGGATGGTTCAGACAGAAGGTGGTAACATGGTCAGCACTCGAACACCATCCTCTGTGTGGGATTAAATGAGGGAGGTAAGAGTGCCAGGATTCATCCTTGCTTTGTTATCCCTGCACTGGTACATGGAATAAACCCATGGATTGAGAAATCAAGCCATGGCAAATAACAAAACAAAACAATCTGTAATTTTAGCACAAGCAAGATGAAGAAAACAGATTTAATGACTAAGCTGTGAAGTGCAACTGGAGCCAGAAAATTGTGTAATACAGTTTTATCGCCAAATAAGGTAAACTAGGATTTAATACCATGTTGATGGCAGGATAAATATTATAGCCCGATACTGTTAATAAAAACCAGATGGTTTGTGATAAGCCTTACAGGCTCTTGATAATCTACTAGCTAGTGAGTAAGAAAGTTGTCCAGATTTCTTAGCTTCACAATCGTTTGACTGTGCCAGTGCTTTGAAATGCTGAGACAGCACTGGTCAGCTCACCAAACAGCATTTTGTTTAATGATTCAGTGTCTTATTGTATATACCAGTAAAACAAAATGCCTTGTTTTTCTTGGCTCTCAGAGATTTAAAGGTGGTGTCTAACATGTGTTCTTCCACACTTGTAAAAACAATGAACCTTAGCCATTTTTCCTGTGCTGCTCTTAAAGATCTCAGTTCTTTGTTTATATTATTTTCTACTGAGAGAAACCGGAGGTTTTGTTGGGGGTGAGCTGCATTGGGGTCTGTTGTCACAGAGGGACTCGGCTGTAATACAGGCATTTTAAAAAGGGTTGGAAATTCTTAAAACAACTCGTCCGAGTGTCACTGATGGATTAGAGGAACACAGACAGGAGAAACGCTTCCCTAACCCATCTGCAAAAACAACGCTCGTATTCTTGGTCACACATGATTTAAAATGGGAAAACAAACTGTACAATTAGGTATTAAGAGCTTTTGATTTCAGTAGCTGTGTTGTAATAGCTGCTGCATTCTGATGATAGCTGCTTGCATTCAGGTTCGTTTTAACCTTGTTATGGGCCATCATTAAGATATGTTCTTCAGCTGGTCTGCAACAGTGACCTTCTTACTGTATGCATGAATTCTGGTTTCTGATTAGTTGGATTAATCAAGTAATAGGTTTATATACCAGGATTAAAACATTTAATCCCAGTGTGGTTCTGTTTTATTTGTCTGTCTGTTATTGCTATTTTTACATTTTATGTGATATGTCAACAGTCTTCTGAATATTAGCTTGGTTTTGCAGTGGCAGTGCAGTGAGGTAAAGGAGTTAATTGTTGGCCACTTATGTCACTGGCCACCTGGCCACTGGATTGTATTACACCCTGGATCTTCACTAATGCTCCTTACGTTCTCCACCCCTGGCTTGAGTTAATGGTGTGGCATTAAAAGCATTCAGTCTGAGGTTAATGTGTTTCCGTTGCTGGCTCTTTGAACTCCCCCAGCCAAAGGCTTTGATTTAATGATCAAAGCTAGGTTGTGATGCACCATGTAAGACCTGAGGAGGGGAGGGAGGTCAGCTTTTCTGCTTCCTTCAACAAGTGCTGTCAAGAGTTTAGATGGACTTGTAACGTTTAAAACGCAAATCCAGTTAATAATAGATTTTCACTGCTTGCATATTAACTGTCTGTTTGCACAGTTTTTTCCTAACTCTGCCTCTCCCTGGGGTGCCACCTGAGTGTTGCATTTGTTGACATCTGGCAAGGAACTACTTTGAACCTGCAAGCAAATAGCACTAGCAGGGAACAGCTGGTATACGATCAGTTTTCAAAGCTGTGGGCTCTTTGAAGCACATACAAAAGCAAAACTGACTTTACTATAAGAAAAAATGTCCAAAACCAGCAGTTTACCAAATTCAAAACCAATGATACACAACGTCACATTGGAGGGATTCTGATCTAAGTGGATAACCTATTTGTTTTAGTGTGTGGGGCTAGGAAGAGAGATGGAGGATGCACTACAGTACACTGAGAAGATGCGCCTAGAAGATACAGAAGTTTAGTGTCATGTATCGATAATAGAAGGACGATGCAAATAATTCCATACAATTATTTTAGCACTATTACAATACTGCATAGACTGTTGAAGATGTTGAAGTGTAAGCACAGTCAATGTTAATATAAAACTATAATAGAAGTTAATAATGGGTGTTGGCTAACATTCTCAAGGCAATATTTGTTTAAGCTAGGCCTCTATTTCTTTTGAATAACTCCAAACTCCATTATTACCTGTCAGAATGCCCAGCTGCAGTGGTTTATACTACTTATCCTTGGTTGAACTTACGACTTTCCAGTTTATATCTGTGAATTCAATTATTTAATAAAAGATACATTATGATATAAAACAAACTAAAACAAAACAATAATGAAACTGGTTAGATAATGATATTGTAAGTTAGGTTATTTCCTAATATACAGAAGGGTACAGTGATGTAATTCCTGTTTCTTGAGCCAATACTTAGAGTAGAGTTTTGTGGCTGGCTGTTAAAAGGGTAAACTAAACTCTGAAGTCCAGTCATTTGGGCTTGTCTGTATTCTTTGTTGTATCTCTTTGTCCTCCACTTGCACACAATTAGGTTGATGCTCTTTCTTGTAAGATACACTAATAAAGTCAATTTGCAGTAATGCTTGTCCTCTGCCTTCAACTCTCAGGGGAATGCTAATATTATCCGGGGGTAGGGTTTCAGATCATGCTGTTGGTTGATATTAGCATTAATACTGTTCAGTGCACACTGTTAAACACAACACTGTTGCCATGAGGAACAGAATCTATGAATCATGTAGACAAGGGTGGCTCTGCAGTGTGTCACACTTCCTGGTCATATTTTTAGCAAGTGACTTGAAGGCAAGCTGACCTTATCAATTCATTACACTGTACAGTGCTGCGTGGCTAATGGATTAGAGGAGCAGGCTGAAAACCATTTCCAAATCTTACATTACCTTTAAAGGCTTGCTCTATTCTGCAGTGTTCTGTATCGGTCTTAAATTCAGGGATGTTTTAGTAGCGTTAAAGGCATTAACACTATTTATTTATTTTTACTATATTTGTAGCTATATTGGGATACTAACAAAGCTATTTCTAGTGAAACTTGAAATTGGGGAAAATATGTCTATATTCAACAAAGAACAGTGAAAAATGGATGATTAATACACAGCTGACACAACCTTTTTAAAGATTTATGCTTTGTTTTCACAAAAACTAAAATTAATCGTAAATGACCACATGGGGAATGACCTAGCATTTTTTAAGTAAGGTCACCGAACAGATAACGATATTGTTTTAGACTATATTTTTTGTCTAAAACAAGAAGGCACAGTAGGTAGACTTAAATGCATTCACTGTAACGTTTTGTTTTAAATCACATTTTTTCTATTGGGTAGTTTGTAGAGTTTGAAGAGAAACGACATTCACAGTGACTGTGGCATTTCGCCACAGCCCCTAAACATCAAGTAAAAGCTTTAATTATCCAATAAACATTGGAGCATTGTGCCTGGTTTAGGTCAGCATACTACAGAACACAATCTGCTCTGAATTTGTCCTGCTTTGACTTTTACAGACTTTAATCATTTGTTTCTGTGACACTTTGAATCCTTCAGAATCACTGCAGCTTCTAACTAAACTAGTTTTTAACCTTTTTTATTTTTTTACATATATAATAAACAAGCCTCACATGAACGGTTGGTCTCTTTATTTATAATATTTCCTTTGGGATTTTAGTTGGAAGTTTCAGAACTGAATTAGATTGCATCCAATTGAGTAGACTGTTGCAGTATGTTCCCTTTTACTGTGAAATGTTTGACGAAAATAATACTCAAAGAGAAAAAGGGTTTTTTATTTATTTGTAAAAGAGCTAAGGGTTTTTTAGATGGTATCAACAGAAAATGCTTACCGTTGTAAGTAAATACTTCAGAAACCTGCTCAAATTAATTTTGTAATTTTGTTAACTTCCTATATATTTTAAATAGGTCCTACTAAAATGCACCCACCCACCGACAGCCCTATGAGCTACTTCCTTCAACAACATTAACATTGGATGACCTTTTAAAAATTAGATTAGAATAGGAAACGTCTACTCTGCTTTGCTGGTAATCAATAATAGAAACAATGTGGGTTGATTGAAATGTTAGTTTAAAAAAAAAAACACATGGCTTGTCAAGCCAACTGCAGTAACAGTAATGATTTTAGGGCAGCAGTGTGGAGTAGTGGGTTAGGGCTCTGGACTCTTGACCGGAGGGTTGTTGGTTCAATCCCAGGTGGGGGACACTGCTGCTGTACCCTTGAGCAAAGTACTTTACCTAGATTGCTCCAGTAAAAACCCAACTGTATAAATGGGTAATTGTATGTAAAATAATGAGATATCTTGTAACAATTGTAACTCGCCCTGGATAAGGGCATCTGCTAAGAAATCAAAATAATAATAATAATTTTAGTAAATAAATGCTTTGAATCAGTGCGAGTCAGGCGTATTGCCCTGCCGCCTTGCCGAGTTGTAGTCACTTTTATTAATCCTGTGTAGGAAAACCTGCTGTTGCATTGGAATCGTTAGAAATGTTGCGCTTTTAACCTTTTCCCTTCTTCAGGCTCTTATCCAGTTGCCAGTTTACATCTCTCAGTGTGAAGAGGTTCGCCAGTTCTTTGAGACCAGACCTGAAGACATCAATCCCCCCAAAGAGTATGTTTATTTAAGCACGTCCTACATTAAGCAATGATGTAATCTTGAGTCACAGTCCTTGTGCGTGTGTCTTTACCTTTTCACACATCAGTCATTTGCATGGTATGGTTTCTACCTACTTATTACAAAAGGTTCAGATACATTGATGACTGATCCCTGATTGATCCAGATTGGTAAAGCAGTTTGTATGTATGATGAATGGATCTGAATCATGGAAGTGGTATTGTTTGTTGCTGTGTTTTTAAAAAAAAATCAGACATTCTCAATGCAGTGTGCTACAGTGCCAGTACTACTTCAATGCATTTTCTTCATAGGATGCTAAAAAAAAAAAGATCCCTAATAATACCATCCAAGACATTTCATCCATAAAAGTACAGCATTTATAACAAGTTAACCCAGCTTTTCAAGGTCTGCTTGAAATCTCTGACAGAAATGTTGGATTTAACTATTTTCTTTTTATAATAGTCACAAAACTGCACATTTATACATTTTAGGGCATATCTGTCGCTGTTAAGATAATTCAATTAGACTGTTATGTGTAGGTAATCAGTTTAAAGTACTTCTGATGTTTTGTATGGTGTTTAAGGAGGACATTCTCCCTTAAGAGCAGCTTCAAACACTACACTGGTATTGAAGTTCAGAGCAACACTTGCGTTAAACACGTTCATTTCCTGTCCTGTAGAAAACCTTTGTCACTAATAAATCACAGAGAATATGTTCCAGTTTAAAAGTACAAAATAAGCCTGTTGATTTTTTTTATTTATTTATTTATTTATTTATTTTTTTTTTTTTTGGAGTGATTTCATGTTTAGTGGTTTGGACATTAAACTGAGCGAACTAGGTCTTCTTGGAAAAAAACCTAGCTTATTTCTTCAGAAGTTTCAAAGTGGAGATTAACAAATAACAGTCTGTTCTCACTGTGCAACTTTATAAGTAGCTTCTTGTGAAAACCCCAGCACACACAGCTCACCAGTTCAAGACTGACGTTCACAAGGCGGTCCTGCTATGCAGAAATCATGTATTATAATGTACTGTGCTGGTTTTTCAAAGAACAATGATTCATGACAGGGTCCTTGGGCCAGATATTGCCTGATTGAACAGACCACACAACTCTGAACAATCACTTCTTTAGAACTTGCATCTAACTTGTCAAAGTATTATAAAACAATCAAAGTTACGCTACATGTCTGGTAATTTAATACTACAGTTAGAACGGCAGTAGTATCTTTAATGTACAGTGCCTTAAAATGTGGTGTGTTTTTATGATGACATTATTTTGTGTTTTATATTCCTGACTTAAAAAGCAATGTTTCATAATATTTTCACCTAACTTGCCTAAAATCTGCTTTGAAAAGTCTTTTCAATAGCTGTCTTTGCTGGAATAGTTAGTGTGGCACAACATTATTTAAGCAAACAACATCCCTTTAAGTAACAACTGTCATCACATAGAAATGAATTCCATTTGCAACTTAGTATCAATATGAAATATGTTCAAGCACATCCATTTTATAATATCCCCTTTTAGGAAGAAGGAATTTGTGTAAAGTATTTCTGTCCTTGGTTAATTCAGTACAGTTTGTTTATACTCGTGTCTGTATTTGTTGAGAAGAGGTATCTTATACCACAGAGGAGAATAAACCCTAGTCCTTGGAAAAGTATGACACAATGCTCAGCTGGGGTTGTTAATGTCTCCTGCTGTCTGCTTACACTTATTGATTTCTGTAGGGACCGTATAGGAAGGCTGTGCCAAGGATTGACACTGTCTGCCATTGCTCTAAAGGTAGACTAATACAAGAACGACCTTGGTTTTCCTTATAATAATTGGATTATAGCATTCCCTTAATTTTAGCCATTGTAATTTGATATCTTGCCAGGTTCCATTTAGCAATTTAAAAGGAGTGAAATACTGCCGCCTGTAAATCTGCAGTGCTGGCAGTGATGTCAAACTCCATGCGCTGGAGAATTAAATTAGCAGCTCATTGAAAGAAAGCAGAGCCCTGTATAATAATCATAAAATACATTGCTGCATTGCACCTGCGTGCTACAATCACCATGGCTATGGAATGCAGCTGCGTTAGTTCAATGATTCACATTTTCTTGGGTTATTTAAAGTAAGGACTGCTTTTTAGTCACCTCTAGCATAGTCAAGTATTATATTTTTGTTTATATACTGCGTTTATAAACAGAACATGTGAAATTACATACCTCTGGCCACTTTAATTAAGCAATAGTGCCTGTCAATTTTGAACCATGAACCATTGAAGGCTCTACCACAGTGTCCATTTATTGGAGTGTAGCATCATCACACAGATAGAGGTTGTGCACTTCATCTTGGTTGTATAACTGTGTACGCTACTACATTGATTAGGCGTTATATTTGCTTACATTTTTCAAAAATATATATATATATATACACACTCTATGGAACTTTTGGTGATTTACTTTGAATGTAAAGTCTGAATCGTGAAAAAAAGGCCATTCTTTCATTTTCAATGGTTCAAAGAAGTATGGTTAATATAACTGTGAGCTTGATTAACATAATACAGCTGTGCTTAAGTGGAAGTTTACCATTGTTCTTTATCCACATCCAAAATAAACAGCTGGAGTCACTAATTTTAAGAACTCAGCTGAAGCAACTCATTTTGTGGATGCTGTGCTTCTATGTTAGGTATTTCTTGAATGTCCAAATACATTTAAGTAGTATGCAAGACTTCCAATGCCTGACGATTCAAACTACCGTGTCAATGGTTTTAAAATCTGACCACTGGTTTAGGCTCTTCAGTAAGGAACGGGTTACCTGGAGTGGACCATTCTTGGCTTACTGTTGCTTTGCACATATGTGGTGGAATACATGGGTCTAGTTAAGATGGTGTGTACAGAATTCAAGCACAAGGCACTTAACTTTCATCATCTTTTAATGCATCTGGATATACACCACTTCAACAACCTACAATCATGCTGGCAAGTTTATTGCTGTAAATTTGATTCGACCGCGAAGCATTGTTAGTTTTCTGGAATTCAGTATGGTAAGCGCTATTCCATATCTTTTGAGTAGAAGTATATTCGCCCAAGTTTTTCCTTTTTTTTTTTTTTGTTGTCGTTGTACAATTACAGATGTTGAGGCTTGCTTGACGAGACAGATTTCAGTTTTATAACCCATTGGCACATGCATTAAGGAGGAGTTTTGGGATCTTCTGGGACTTCTGCTAGGTTGCTTTAGTCAAGCCAGATTTACATGGAATTTCATGTCCCACCAATAATTAAGAAAAAGCATTTATATGTGTTTTTTTACATTTTCCACCATCTCTTAATCCTGGGGCTGTTCTCCAACATGGGAGACTTGTGTGTGTGTAAGTTTAATTTTACTTGAGATCTTTTGCAGCCATCAGATCTGAATACTCGCACTGGAGCCTGGGCTAAATTTAAAACCATGGCCCTGGTGTATTGATATAGTATATTTTTCCATTGCCCTGGATAGGCTTCTAACAAAATTAAAGCAAGCATTGCTTACTTTGCCACGTTGCTTTCCCAAGAGATGCTTGGAGTTGCTTTGAGTTTACAGTACTTTCCTGCTGGGTTCTATTTGTTATGAGTGAAATGGTAGTAACAAGGTTGTCATAGCAAAGCTTATGTGATTAGGCCAAGAATTTAATAGCGAAAAAGAAACAAGAGTATCTGGCCAATTTTGAAGTGAGCTGCACAGCTCTGCTAAGGAAACACGCATGCAGGGAAGCCTACATGATCAGCTTTGTAGAGTATCTGCCGCCCACATGATCTGCAAATCTTAACACAGAGCCATCACTGTTGATAGTGTATCCGTTTTGAAATGGCGGTTTTGCTTACCATAACATTTTCATTTGAGAGCTCATATTGCATGTATTTTTTACCCAATTTAAAATGCCAAAAAAAAAAGCAGTCATTTGGAAAAGATGTAAAATCTTATCGACCGTTTAACAGGCTTACCACTTATCCTACCCAGTTTTCTCAAATTAGTGACAAAATAAACTCAATGGTTGAAAGTGGCATCATAAAATCACTAGAATACTATCTCGGATCCCTTTTGAATGCTAGACTCATAAACAGTCTCTTACAGCCTCTCAAGGAAAACCGCTAGGATCTAAGCCATCAATCATATTCCCTCAAACGTTGTAATAGTAGTAATTCATTTAATGACACTCAATAGAACAGCAGTAGTAGTTCCTGCCTTAAGGCACTAAACCAGTGATCAGTTTCAATGTGGTTCATTACAGGTATGCAGCTTGATTGGGAATACAATAAACATAATAAAAGAAAATCATACACTCCATAACATGAAGAAGCCTGTGGGGCCAAAAGGCTACTCCAGATACCAGTCCATCAAACAGGTGGAGATGTATACATCCCCACGTCACATGGACAAATCTCTTTGGAAACCTACCATGGCCCTTTCTCCATAAGACAATATGGAATTAATCAGTTCAACCTTTTTGTTTTTTATTTACAGGGAACCAATTGGAAAGAAGAAATCTGGTAAGGCAGTTTTAAAACCTGCGTTTCATCTCGTGGCTCTTATGCTTATGCTAAAGCTTCTGTAGTACTGATGGGCTGAGCAGTTGTAATGGCCCCCTTGAGCTTTCACTCTGAGCTACACTACATAAAGAGCATGTATTTGACAATTGGACTGTACACCCCAAAAAACGAACACAAACTCTGATTCCTTCTTTTTTTCACCAGTCTTCCAAACATTAGAGAAATTGCAACACTTTGCTAAATTGAAGCCGTTATTTTAACATATTATCCAGCCTTTGAATTTTCACTCTATTGGCAGTAAGTTTAAAAGATTTCTTCATTAGTCAGATTTTTTTCTTTCTTCCAAAAGACAAAAGCGCCATCTGGCTGCTGAGATGGCTTTTTGCTCCCGTATGGTATCCTGACACATGTAGTTTTCATTTTGCAAAACAAAAATCTGTTTAGCATTAAATTAGTAACAGTGATATCAAATGAAGAACAGTCACAGAGGAACCAGGTCTACGGTATGGCATAACCAGCAAGTCATTTATTATCTTATCAGCTTAACGAAGTTCATTAAGAATCTTTATGAATATGAGACAATGAACCACCAACATATAAATAATTGCATTTCAAAAAAAAAAAAAAAAAAATCATACGAAATACAATATTATTTAAGATCCTTGTTGAAGCCTTTTGTCGGATCATTTATTTTCTTTATCTAATCATCTCACGTTTGTCCTGTCATTGTCATTATTCCTTACACTTGCTTTCATTCATTTTCCTTCATCAGGGCTTGTCAAGAGAGCGACATCTATCCTAAAGAGAGGTAGTAACAGACACTTGCTTGGCCCTGCTCTCGTTTCACTGTCTCTGCGTAACAATTATTGCTTATTTGGTCTGATTCGGCTTGTGAGGATTAATCCAGCACAAAACAAAAATCCAAACAGTCAATTCTGCCAATTGGGGAGTAGCCGTGGTCAGCTCTATGCTCATTCACTCTGGTGTGGTTTCATGCATGGCCAGTGTCCATAATTCACTCTTTTGGTAAGAGAATTAAATAAAACCTTGTCCATTTAAAATAAAAAATCATTTACATAATCTTTGGCCTTTGGAAACATTAAGCATTTTTTGAAGATACAATCTCATCCCCTACACGACAAATCATTTAATTGTTGCATGATATAATTGCTAATGGCTTTTAAATTAATGGGAGAGGCATAGCTTCTTGTGATTTCACTTCCTGAAGGGATATTCTAGCGTAGGTTTTCTTTTAAAACTTTTAAAATAAAACTTACAATTGTAAAAAAAGCACCTTAAAACTAATTGTTACTGAACACTCGTATTTACACCTCCAAGATGATGTTGGTGTTACATTATGTCTAAAAAAAGAAAGACATTTTAAAGCAACATGCGTTTCCATTTTAAAAAGGCAGGCAGTTTCTATTTATAATTGCGCTGTTACACACAGTCAAACTCCTACCTGGTGATCTCGCTGCATTGTGTGGTGACAGCGTGGGTTAGATGAACTGTTAGTTTTGATATAAAAATAGACTTACTGTCTGATTCAAGAGATTTTTTTTTTTTTTTATAGAGCTTATTGATAATCTTATTTTTCAAACGTATTGTTAAATTGCAAACAGTACCAAGGTGTATAGAAACACAATGAATGGATGTCGGTCAATTTAATGTTGAACTTTGACTCTACATGATACTTTTAAAACATAGATATTTTGATCAAGTTGTAAACAAATATAAAAGAGCAAACGTAATGAAAAACAAATTACCTTTTCCCTAGAAAAGCAGAATAATAAAGTGTCACCTAAAACAAATGTTTGTTTGCTTTCGTGATTTGCGGTGGTTTGCTATGGTCAAGAATTGGTCTTTTATTCTAGTGGTAACATTTTAATGGTGATGTCACTGGTTTGCTATCACTGTCAGACATTCTGGAACTGTTTAAACAATTCCATGAAGGGAGTCACAACCTTGCTTCACTTTACTGTATGTAGAGCCCTCTCTGGTGAACATATTAAATCCATGTACTTGCCCTAGTACTCATTCGATCCTAAACACCGCCAAGCTTTATGGGTCTTGCTAATCCCCCTTTTTCTGCCATCATCTTTACATTTTCTCCAAACCTATTTTCTTTCTTGATACATGCCACTTAGTGATAACGATGAGGTAGACCAGCATTCCAAGTGAAGTTCAAAATGGTTAACCCCGTCGTGCTTTGTTTTACAGCGGGCGATTTTACTGCTGGAGACCCCCTTCTTTTAGATCAGTATGTGGCTGTGACTGACTATGAGAAGCAAGAGAGTTCAGAAGTCAGTCTCTGTGTTGGACAGGTGGTGGAAGTGATAGAGAAGAATGAGTCTGGTAAGGGAACTGGGTTCTGCTTATTCTGAAGGTGTGTCAAGATAATACATTAACTGTAATGCACTAAGTTTGCCACGCATGTATGACATGGTCTATTATAAGGACGGTTTGTGTATACCATATACCATACTGGAATTATTTTCTTTGCATCTAAATGCAGGCAATATTATGACATTTAATTTTGTAAACAAAGGGCCCAATTCAATTAATGGCAGATTAGGGGAAAAAAGCATTTTACAAATAAACACAATGAACTAAAGTGAATACATGTGTTTGGATTATCAACCATGAATCAATTAAAATGGTCTGCTTATTGAATTAATTTGTAATTTTCTAAAATACCAGCGGCTCGCCAAACGACACCTGCCATTTTTCTAGCAAAAAATAAACTGAATTGAGCCTTCAATGCATTGAACAAGTAATGGGGCCATCCAAATATAATGACCTACATACCCCAGTGTGAAATTCCTGCAGCTGTTAAAATCCCTTTAGATTTCACATCCTCCATTCGAATGCTGGCTTGCAATTAAGTTTGCTGCCCTTTTCTTTCCAGGGTGGTGGTTTGTGAGCTCGGATGACGAGCAGGGCTGGGTCCCAGCTACATGTCTTGAGGCTCAGGATGATCCAGATGATTTTTCAATGCCAGCTGACGAAGGTAAGAGCAAAAAACATGCCTCCTGTCTTGCATTCGTTACCAGTTTAGACAGGGGCCTAGACAGGTGTCTAACGGGGTAATGTAATCAACAGATTCCCCATCAGAATAAGCCACAATTTGATTTGTATGGAGCATATTACAACTCTAAGGAATCATCCTGGATTGCATCAAGCACCTATCCGTGGTTTTTATAATCCAGGGAGGTTACATGATGCAGTAAAATGCTCATATAAATTCCAGCTGTTCTCCAGGTCTTAGAATAAGTTGCGATAAAGGTCTGTAGTCTTTTGTTTCATCATAATATTATTATTCATAATAAAAACCATAGGCCTAATAATTTCTGCAAGTCTGCCCCATTTACATTGTTTGAGTAAAATGTTTGTTTTTAATGTTCAGTACGACACATTTATAAAAAAGGCCAGATGAGTACTGAAGCCAAATAACGGAAAATACTGCATTATATTTTCCACATGGGCTTGGTGCTTTGTCACCCTTACACTGCCAGTGTTAATGAGCTCCCTACTTCCTGTCTACTTACTTCCTGCTTCCCACTGTGCTGTTAGTCACTCGGAAATATTGGTCTTTACCGAGGCACATGGGCCGTCGACGAACATTAGGGGATCTGTTCATCACCGGCTGTGGGCAAGGTGGAGAGTGCATTGTTGTGTCATTCGTGACTGTGCTCCTGCATGCTTCTACTGTTGTACTTGTGTTGCATGTGATGTGGATTCTCATTCTAATGTCTGTGTAAAGCATGCTAGATGTTTGGTATGAGTTGCCTTCATTTAAAAATGTTAGACGCTTTTTAAATTTTCATTTTCATATTATTAAATATTAATACATTAAATATGTATTACTTTCTTTGAATGACATTAGTCTATATAAAAATACCAGGATCCAGCCATTGAGAAGCGACCTCATGTTTACATTTGGGGAAATCTGTATTGACATATCATAAATAAATTTCTAAAGAAGGCTATGTTGAAATTTAATGGAGACATTATATTATACTGTATTCACATTTATTTTCAATTTAACAAACTTACCTAATATATATTTAACTTTTTTTTTCTCTCTGCTGTCATAATTTGATGATGTGTGTTGAATTCTAGAAAAGCTGGGTAAAGTCATCATATTGCATGCATATCTTTCCAAAATCTGCCTTTATGCTGAATGTAGTCGGGCTTTCCAATATCATAAAGCAGGGTGGAGATACAGTCTGACATACATTAGCTAGAACAATATGTGGTGATGGCCACCCACTGAGTAAATCCTAATATTTAGGAAAACACATTAATCATTTGCAAACTAAAGTTCAGAAGGTTTAGTTTGTCAATGAAATCAGTTTTGATTTTCCGGGAGTTAAAGCCATTGGAAAAAGGTATACAATAGCTGCTCTTTAATAACGGCCACATGTCTTGCAATTGCACCCTGTGCTGACGGAGCTCTCCTTTGTTCAGTGTTATAACCAGAGCTGACATTCTGCCGAGGTCAAACTTAGGTTTCAAGCTATAGCTGCAGTATTTATATGACTGCTTGATGTTTACTATTCAACCTCCAAATCTACAGCAAACCAACAGAGAAAATTAAGGAGTCTTTTGTACTTTACCAGAATATGTACATGAGCATCAGCATTGATGATGCAAAAAAATAACCGAGGACACGACCCAAGTGTCTTCATAGCTAGTGACGGCCATGCCTGTGTTCAGCTTATATTTCCATTAATCAATTGGTCTAAAATAGGTATGGTGATGTCACAATTTCCTGTCAGCCAGAAATATCAAACTAACTGTACGCTATGTTTTGAAGTTCTCACAAATGTATTTTTTATTAGTGGAGACAAAACAGGACATCGGTATGTAATGGGTGAAAATATGTTATCTCATTGTTTGCTTGTTTTCCAGAGGAGAAATATACAGTTATTTACCCATACACTGCCAGGGATAAAGATGAAATTAATTTGGACGGGGGAATGACTGTAGAGGTTATCCAGAAAAACCTGGAGGGTTGGTGGAAAATCAGGTAACTCCGAGTCAAAATGTTGGAGCTGTCATTTAAAACCAGAGTAAACAAGGGGCAATAGTTCCAGCTACAATTGATCTTACTTAGATGTGTTTATAAAATCCTACTCTTGTAAAAAAAAAAAATAATAATAATAATAATAATACAGTATTTCAATGATCATTAGCCACAAAAACAAGTTGAGACACAAAATGCAATAATGCATCTCAAGTTATTTACCCTGGAGTAAAGGTTAGACCGCACACTTGGCAGAATGTTTCATATCATTGTGAAAGGAACCTTGACTGAAAGCCAAGAAGGATCTCTGTTCAATTAAATCTGTTCCTGGTCTTAATTCCGCTAAAAAGCTAAGTGTATCTGACCATGCATTATACATGAGTCAGCAATTTCTAACTTCATTCTTCATATGACTTAGAATGCTATAATGTTAAGAAATGGTGGTACAACTATATTGCCAAGTCTGTCCAAAAGTACAGCCATTACTGACAGCTTTAGTGACATGCACTGTACTGTAATTGGCAGGGGGCTTTGAGGAGGTGTAGAACAAAAAAGACCCAAAGGACATGCTATTGATACTCTGAGAAAAGATGTGAGCAGTAGCTATCACTGCTTACAATTTTAAAGCAATTCCCATCTACAAGTAAATTGACTTTTTACCAGAAGGCATCTGGCAGTAGTGTAAAACTCCTTGGGAGTGAATGAGTTAACATGCAGTGGTTGTAGTTGTTGACTCTTGGCATTGGGCAGTTACTCACATCACAGTTTAAAAGCCCCTTAAACCACAGACTAGTCATACTTGACAGTTTGAGGATTATGGAAATATTTTTTTGTGAAATGAGTAATTTGCCTTGTAGTCAATGGCACATTATTGACTGCACCTGGCCTGACCTAGCATACTTTCCAAACCTTTGCATTGGTCAAACATAACGTTTACGAACACTGATGACATTATTGACTGGATATTGCTGAATTTGAACCTTGCAGGTATCAAGGCCAGGAGGGCTGGGCTCCTGCTTCCTACCTAAAAAAGGCTGATTTGCTGACCCAGAAACTGACATCAGGCTGCCCCGCTCACTCAAGTGCCTCTGACCTAGACGGCTTCTCCAGGCAGGCAAACGCTGCCAAGGAAAGGGACAACACGAACAATCAGAAAGACTTCAAGTCAGAAGCCTGTTTTTCACCCTTTGCTGATGTGAAACGCAGTAAGTAAGAAGTGTAGTATCATGCCCTTTCTGACAGATAAGTATTATCCTGTGTTAAGGAAAAGGCTATATTGTAAATTGTGTATCATCCCAAACTCCAAAGATCCTCCAAGAAGGACTTCACCAGATAGTTTTATTAAATATGATAACTTACAAGGGAGGTGGGATAACTGGAATACTAAATGTTAGTAAAGAAATTTAGCAGGCTTGTAAAGTAACCTTACTGTCCAGGAAAAAAAAAATCAAAAGTTTATAAATGTATGTTTATTTAACAGAATCTCCTGATGCAAGACATCGCCCCCCACCTCGACGGGATCTTACTATAGTGAGTACATGTTCACATTTTAGAACAGTAACTGAAAATATCATAGCAAAATACTGATGCAATTATGGCACCTAGTTTTGTAGATATTGATAAACTTTGATGAAAACAAGATGTGCTAAATGCATTGTTGCACTTCCATACTAGAGACGGATGACATCATAAATACTGAGACATAACTCATAACTCATTCCTTTCATTTCTAGCCAAGGGGATTACATTTACCTAAACCGCCCATTCCTCCTCAAGTTGAAGAGGAGTATTATACCATAGCAGACTTCCAGACCACCATTCCTGATGGCATTAGTTTTCAAGCTGGTATGAAAGTGGAGGTAAGATACTGTTGAAATGGAAGTCTAGTTTGTGCAGTGAACTTTTGTGAAGTGTTCAGTCTTGTAGGCTAAACATAGTGTTTAAGAACTGGAGATGATGAATAATAATTTTGAAAAACAGCACAGACAAACAGTTAATTCATAGCTGTTTTTTGGGCTCGTTTTACATGTTCTGCTTGGTGCTGTTTTATAGATTATGCTTATTGGACTTTTATTCTATGAGCATATGCAACAAATTCCAATTTTTATGTTAAATTAATTCAAACATGCTGCTAAAAATGCCTATACAGCATAAAGTTCAGCCATGACATTTGGAATCAAGTACTGACATAAAGGTTGCTTAATAGTTTTTTTTTTTTTTTTTACCCCCCTAGGTTATAGAGAAGAATTCAAGTGGGTGGTGGTACATTCAAATTGATGAAAAAGAAGGTTGGGCTCCCATCACATTTATTGATAAATATAAGAAAACCAGCAATGCAACACGGCCAAACTTTCTGGCTCCTCTGCCAAATGAAATGGCACAGCTTAAACTGGAAGATGGCACCACCAACCACGTTGCCCATGAAGATGATCCTTGGATTTCAAAACCTCTTCCTGATGACCCATCCATGAGCAATGGTTTGTCAGGCAAACCAAAGCTCAAAGATTGGAAAACTAAGGATGCAGTAAAAGGCATTTTTCCAGACAACAAGGCAGCCTCCAATGCATTTTCAGGAGCTGTGCAAACTGACCCTATCTGCCCTTCAGCTGAAGAAAAACCTGCTCTGCCACCAAGAAGAGAATCGATAAACAAGAGCTTAGAAGTAGAATTTACAGAAAAACAAAAGCTTGACCTAGGCAAAGGCCTTCCACCTAAACCGCCTGCTCCAGGGGTCATTTTACCCATGATGCCACCTAAACCTGCTCCTTTTAAAGGAGAGAAGGTCCCAGATCAGAAAAAAGAAGATAAGAATAAAGTATTGTATCTCAGAAACGAGATGGGCCTAGAATGTGGGCATAAGTTATCGGCAAAGGAGGTTAAAAAATTCAACCTCAAGCCTGTCGCAAAACCAGGGAAGTCAAAACCAGAACCATCTGAAGAAAAGCCTGAACCTGTTGGCCAGGTGACATTTGCAAAGCCAAAACCCCAAGTGAGGCCCAAACCAATTCCATCTCCAAGGGTGGAAGGTCAAACAGAAAGCAAGGTGGACATCACCAATCTCAGAAGCAGGCTTAGACCCGCAAAGCCCACAGATAAAGGTTTTGAACTGGATATTTCGCAGCAAGAAGCAGTTAACAACTCCCTTAATAATGTGCCTTCGACCAGTAAAGGGAACGTGGAACCGAAGATTCCCCCAAAGCAACACAATGGTCACGGTCAAAACGATGGCCCGAAAGGATTCCCTGGCAAGCCGCTGCCTGAAATCTCAACAGGGGAGGTGGAACCACCAAAGATCTCTGTTTCGAAAGAAGCCCCACAAAGGCCTACTGTTCCACCAAGAAGGCCCCCACCACCAAAGAAATCATCAGCCCCATCCAGTCCTACAGAAGCTAAGGGGCCGATTAAAGATTTGCCCGAGGTGAAACCCTCCAGCGGACATCACAGACCTGTGCCCCCAAAGCCCAAGGCACTTATACCACCTCCTTCTAAGGATGAATCCAAACTAAAGGGAGCCTTGGGGCCAAAGCTGTTGAACAAGCAAGCGGAGAAACCTGACCCACCTAAAGAAAAGCTTCCTTCCTTGTGGAAGGAAGGTGATGTGCCACAGGAAAAGTACGTAGCTGTTGCTGATTTTGAAGGAGACGAGCAAACCTCCGGATTTAAAGAAGGGACAGTGTTTGACGTGCAAGAAAAGAACACCAGTGGGTGGTGGTTTTGTAAAGTTGTTAGTGGTGGGCCAATATGGGAGGGCTGGATCCCTTCCAATTTTTTGACCAAAAAACAATAGGTATTAAACATTATGCTTTTTTTTTCTTAACCTTTTTTTGTTACTTTATTTAATTTTTGTATTTTTTTAATTTATAGGTGGTTCCTTTTAATAATTACATTTCATCACATTCCATTGTTGAAAGGTGGAACAACAACGTATATTTTTAGCCAAATAAATTAAACAGCCCCATAAGTAACCTGTTTTCTGTAAATTTAGAGAACTTAAACCAGATTCCATATTCAAACACATTGGACTATTACTACTCTGGTTTTGGTTTTCCACCTTTTAATGTCATGCTATCATTTTTTCTTAATATATCTTTTTATATTTAGAGCATTGAGAAAAAAAATCTTTATCGTGCAGTACTTTATGCCTTACGTACTATATTGCTTCCATATAACACAAATTAAAATGTATGCAAATAAGTCAGGTTATCCTCATGCAGTGTGCATATTGGATTAACTGAAACAATGCTGTGTAGACTGTAGGAGAAAAATATATACAACAAATGAATGAGGCACATTTTCTATGAAGTATTGCCAACCTAGAGATTTAGGTAGAACTATAGAATACCTCAGAATAGTTTCTCATTCAAAATGTTCAAACCATACATTTCAGAGGATGTCTTTCACAGACAATCTATTTTCAAGGCATATAGTTATCATACTTCATTTTCAGGGGAAGTTGATTGCTCAAGTAACCATCAGTTATCTAGACTTATCTAATGCGTCCTTCCATTGATAGACCAGGGTTCATTCACTGTGGCTTTTTGTAAGAAAATGTGAATACATAATAACAATAATGAGATATAATAACTTCTGTCGTTAACCCGCTGTGTTGGAAGCTTAGCTCATAGATGTGCTGAGGTGAAGCGTATTTAAATGTCTGTCTGTAAAATTCTCAGCCCTTTCATGCGGAAATGGGCTTGGAATGCATAACTTCCACTCGGAGCCATGTTTCACCATACCAAGTAGGTCTGCTGCCTCTGTAGTAGACGTTACGAAAGTCACCTAAACCCAGCTATTGTGCTCTTTAAGCACGGTTTACACAGTTTCACCCTGAAAACTCTCAGTGTAGTGGTTTCACTTTTCAGAATTAGTTAAAGTAGCATTCGTTTGTGCAGCATCTGTGTGAACTACTATATGGAAATCTGTCAGCCAAGTATAGGGTTTATTCACTGGGGCGCTTTGATTAGCTGTTTAATGCAATATTATATTTTCTGTTTTAACACGCTAGTGCTTGACTGGTTTCAAGCATGGAATAAGTAGATACCTAATATTGAGACGGGGAAGGGGGGGTCTTCTTTTAAGTAACCTTAGACATTTCTTTAGGACTCTTTACCTCAAGCTGAGCCAGAACACTTGGTCTGAAGGTATAAACCCAGCCAACAGAAACTCTGAATGCCTGTTCTGGTAAAGAAGTGGTGAGATCTGATACCATCACCTCTGTGGAAACGGACAAGGCCTGGAGCCCCTACAGCCTAGCCACAAATTATTATTATTATTAGTTATTATTTTTATGTTCTTTAACAAACAATAATGCAGGTATTATGCATTGTGCATCATATTAAAGCACATCAATGGATTTTAAATGGGTTTCCCCAATTTAGTAGAAACAACCCTGCAATACAGCAGTTACAAACAAATCACATTTGTGAAATGTTTTCAAACTTGATTTGGTCTCAGTGCTATCTTTTCATTCATATGTGAATAAAAAAGTGCAAAGAAAGCAAGCCCTAGGCTTTAACTCTAGTTTTATAACATGGTGCTTTTAAGATTGCTGATGTTTGGTATGAAGGTTTAAATTGGGCGATACACTATAAAACTCAACATGGGTATTTGGGGGTGAGAGCAGGGTTTGGCGTACAATAGTGTAAGTGATAAAAGCTGTTGCTACTAATACTTTATGTGAGTGGGGTGCAATTTGATAAGGGGTACACAACATATTCTTTTATGTAATATTAAAATAGTACTGAATAAGCAGACCCTTTTTCATTTCAATAGACATACCTGTTCTGTTGTAATGAGACAGAGGACTTCAGTAGAAGTGCAGAAATGGGGGACTAGCTGGGTTGCAAAGTATGATTCTTTTGTCCCCTTTCAGTAGAGCAATTCAGATCAATCACACTGCCAGGTATAGGTGAAACCACTATAAGCATGGGTACAGTTCTCCACACGACCCACCAGAGGCTGATGGTTATATCAGTTCTGAAGCCTGACTGGATCGGTTTTACCCCAGGGATGGTTAGTGCTAGCATTTGAAAATGAAACTGCATTTCAGAGGTCACAAACTACAGAAACGAACAAGTGGTGTGCTCTGAAGTACTTAGAATTTCAAAGTTAAACTGAAATAATCTCCCAAGTCAACCTGAGATGGCAGACAAATGAATAATGATAAGTCCAAGAATGCCAAGCAGAAAGACAAATACATTACTATTGATATAAACAAAAAAAAAAAAAAAAAAAAAAGATTGGATTCAGTGAAACACAGTGATATAAGGATTCAAATTAAAATATGTCATCCTTAAAGAAGCCAACTTGACAGGTCAGTAAATATAACATGTAGCATTAACAAAAAAACATTATATGAACTGACCTTCCCACTGTAAGAAGGAGAAATTGTTACATACACCGCTTGTATTTGTACGTAGTTGGAAAAATGGGTTCAGTAACTGTCAGGGGGAAATGGAAAATATTTTACTGGATGAAGTTTAACCTTCAGCAATTCCCATAATGTGATTATGGGTTAGCAGTAATAAAAAATATATCCAGGCCTAATTTACTTTAACAAAATGCAATTACTGCAGAAGTTACTTAATAAAATACATACTAAAATGTATGCATCAATAGTACATATTTATCCTTCAGTACACTGCCTTTTTAGTAATGCTGTGTCTGGAATTATTACAATTCTACGTAAAATTGAGTACCGTGCCTTCTCAGAATTAAGTTTGCTATTGCCGAATGAAGTCTGTTTTTTGGAATGGAAACTGAATTGAAGCTGGATTTTTGATGGGATGTTATTTTTCTGATGTACAATCAAAGTACTGTAATAAAACAAACAGTCGGTTTTATTTTTAAGACTTGTAAAATGTCATTTCATTGCCCCTTTTTTTTTTTTGCAAAAGTTTATTTTATACAAACTTAATAAACATTTCTCATAGCTCCAGATCCCGTGTTTGTGATTTATTTGATATTAGAAGTGTACTGTATATGCTATGCTGTGAAAGGCTTTTTTACTTGGGAATACCAACTGTACAGTTAATCATATTAGATGCAAACAGATGGAAGTGTTGAAAAGTGGACATGAAAAACAGGGCATCTGATTGAACAAGGATTCTCAGACATACATGTTTAATGACGTCTCTTGGATGATGCTTTTTTTTTGCTTCACAATCTTGATACAAGATAGAAACCTTGCAGATTGTCTCAGCCGACAGATCATTATAAACCTCAGAAAGCCAAACAGGTTCAGAGTACAGTGCTCATTATCTAATAGCACTTTCTTGAAACGTGCATTAAACATCAACACAAAGTTAAAGATATAGCTTAAAAAGAAAATTTAGTTCTATTTATTACAAAATTAATATGCAGTGGTCATTACCTGTAGATAACTGACCTTGTCTTTCAATAGGCTCTTTCTCCTTTGGCTCTGCACATCTGCTGTGACTGGAGCGGTCAGACATTAATGTTTAAAAACAGCGCCATCTTGTGGCATTGTCATCTTCAAGGCAGCATCAATGGACAGCTATGGCCCACAGAACACAGAAAAACAATAATTCTGCAAAGCAAAAAATGGACACAGCACCACCAGTCATACCACAAATCATAATTAATACATACAAAAACAAATACAAGTGATCTTGAGCACAAACCTTCTATCATATATAATATATATATATATATATATATATATATATATATATATATATATATATATATATATATATATATATATATATATATATATATAATGACAGACATCTCATTACTCCAAGTCAATTACAACATAGCCATTCATGGGCTGCAGTTCCCTCTCTGAAATGCCAATGCTTATTTTATTTAGTGCACAAACAAAGTGAAACAAGCCATTGCATCACAACACTATTCTGCTTTTACTTGTGGAATACCAGGGAACGATTTTGTGATGTACAACGGCTTATCAGTTATTTAAGATATATGACAGCCACGGCAGAGGCTGCTGAGCTGTAACCTGCTAGAACAGGTATGTTTAAATAGGGCACAGGAGACATGCATCATCCTTTGCATGAACCACGTCAGTCTCCATTGGTGGAAATACATACTTTGGTGCCAAAGTAAGTATAAAAGGGGGTTTGTAAAGGCAAACCAAAATGTACACGGTAAAAACTCAGACTTTCAGTGCTACAAAACATGCATACACATTGTGAAGATAAGCAAACATTTTTAATACAAAAAAAAAAAAGTTAACAGGTTATTTTTGTTTTCTTTGTACCAGAAAGACATATACAGGTGCCATTTTTATAAGACTCTTATTTACAACATAGTGGTTTCTAAAATGAAGAGGCAATTGTTAACTGAACACAATAGACACTGTACTTTAAATTGTGCATTCTGTAAATCTGCACTGCTGTCAAACCCAACTTTGCCCATTCAAAACAACGGAACGATTTAAAAAAAAAAAGTTACTAAACTATTCTATTACCTTAAGGAATTCAAAAGTGCATTTACTTAAAAATATAGCTTTGTGAGGTAAATCCTTTTACAGTCTGTGGTGTTGAGAGAAGAAAACAACAAAGGGACAAAAATACAGTACACTGGACAAACTCCTGCATGGTGAACACATGGCACCCTCAGTTTACAACAGCAACTGTTGGATGAACTTCATGCTTAATTCTGGCAATGCAGGTAAAACCTTTTTGTACACAGCCAAGCTGAAAGCTTTCGATTTTTTTTTTTCTTCTTTATTTTAGTGCCATTGTATTGACACCAATTTGCAGAGAACCCTTGAAGGAACATTTTTGCCCATTAGGAGAAAAAAACAAAAAAAAAGCCTACATCTCAAAAAAACTGCAAATTATATATTTTTTTTTTCAACAAAGGCTGCTTTCTTGGCAAAGTGACACTATCAAAAGAAATAATCAAATATCGTCTGCAAGTTTACAGTGCATTAAACTGTTAAAGTAGAAACTGGAACATACATATATATATTATATATATATATATATATATATATATATATATATATATATATATATATATATATATATATATATATATAAAACATATAGCACTGGTATCATATTATATATTGGCTCTTGTACATTTAGACAGACTATTTTACTTAATGTCTAGATTCACATCCAGTGTACTGAAATATAATTACAGTATTACTACCTTCATTATTTATTTGAACTGGCAGTCCATTTTGAGCTATAATACAGATAGAGTGACTTTACATAAAAACTCTCCATAAATGTGTTTAACATATTGTCGACGTAAATGGTGTCCAAATTGCAAACAAAATAACTTGAACATTTTAGAATTAGTATGAACGCTCTCAAACTTAAAAAATAAAAAAACAAATAACGTAAAAACATTTCAGTTGAGAATACCTGAAAAGGCCCCTTTTCACAAATTTCAAATCTACTATTTATTAATGTTATACAAAATTATATATATTCTATTCTATATATATATGGAGCCAGCCAATATAATGTCAACAAAAAAAAGAAAAAACCTGCAAATTCTTAAAATAAGACAATGGTACCTTGTTGCTTGGAAATGGTTGACTGGTGTGTGTGTGTGTGTGTGTGTTCTGACTCTATCTTGTACCACTGCTTGCTACATCCCTTCACGTTGGTCCTGAGTGAGACACTTGGCTGCAGTCTAGCTAGGTGGAGGAGACATCAGTGGAGTTATTAAAAGGGAAGAATTTGGCGACTTTGTTAGGAGAGCTTGGGCTCTCATATTCAGAATCTTCACTCATCTTAAAGAACTCCTCCTGTTCTTTCTTCTTCAGGTTCAGCTCATCTTCCAGGGCCTGGTAACAAAATAAATAAAAGAAAAAAAAATGACTGAAAATCAGGCAGATAAAAACACTACCTACACAAATAACTGAATGAATAATTCAAAACAGAACCACCGTTTCTCATCAGAAGAAGTATACAGCAATCTAATCGAGCCAATTCTGAAGCGACTGCAGAGGCAAATTGTTAGCGAGAAATACATTTTAAATATATACAACTAGTCAGCATTTATTTAACAGCTCCTTTCTGCAGCTAAGTGGTTTCTTACAATAATATTGCTATAGATTCTACTCAGAGCATTTGCAAGTATGTTTTTTTGTGGCGGGTGTGTGTGTGTGTTACAAAAATAATTTCAACAATGAAATCCGCTTCTAGAAAATGCATAAAGATTTTGATACTGTGCCTCATTCGTGTATTCCAGGCAGACTAACAACCTTTCATAATACCTGCTGTTTATTATACTGTAAACCAAATTCCCAAAAAAACAGACCTACTTGAAGCCACCAAAATAATAGACTGTCTTAAAAACCAGACATGTTTGTTATTTTTGCAACTGTAACGACCACCTTTTCAAAACAAGCAGCCTGCCATGTTCACAGCAAGCAAAAATAAAAAGCAGTGTGAGAACGTCACCGTGCTTATTAAAAAAGCATGGAATTGACTGTCTACATTTAATACAGCTATGTCTGATATTTCATATTGAGCAGCACATGAATTATTTTACCTTCTTCCTGGGTCTGAGCTGGTCTCGCCAGTCCTTTAGCTGCTGATTGTGTTCATCATCCAGTGCTTTCAGTTTCTGGGTCTCATGTTCAATAAGAAGATGGCATTTCTCATTCTGTACGTTAAAATAGAAATACGAATTTCAGAAAGGCAGTTTGTAAAGGACGGCTTACAAAAAACCTCAAAATACAGCATTAAAAGATACCACAACTACCTGAATAAACAAATTACCTTCAGCTTAGCTTTTAGTCATGTTTGTCGTTCATGGCATTCAATATAGGGTTTAGGATGAGGTGCAACAAACATTGGCCTGGGCAAGCTATTTAAAAACATGCAATTCTGTATCTGTGGACAGCCAGCTCAAGAGAATACAAACTGGATTGTAATGTTTTACAAATGCATAAAGAGCTGTAAAAAAAAAAAAAAAGGTTTGCCATCAGAGAAAGATGCGTTTAAAAAGCATGCATCTCAAGAGAGAATGTATTCCTGACTAGCCCGGATGCCTTGCATTCAGTTTCTTCTCAGCTCGTGCTGGGCAGCGGATGGGGTCTGTGCTCACCTGTAGCTGCTGGAGCTCCCAGAGGTTGCTGTCACACTGACCCATCATGTCTCTCATCACATTCTCATGCTTCTGCTGCTGGTGTAGCCTCTCTGCCTTCTGCCTTTTCTCCTCCTGCTGTGCAAACTGTGATTTCAAAAGGACTTGATGGTTAAATTGCTTATATATAAAAAGAAGAATAAAATAGTATAAACAATAAAACATAAGATGTTTACAGCACAAAATGGTTGCATCTTTGCAGAACTCATGCAATCCTTAAATGTCTAACTTGTATTAATACACCCACTGTAAAGAGCCCTTTAGGTGAACAATAAACCACACCACAATAGATGAAAACCCCTTAAAGCTAGTACAGTAAAACCTGTACAATTCGGCATCACTTGAGCCAGATTAGAGTGTGCTGGATTACAGAGTTACTGTAAAAATGTAACCAAAAAAATCAAGGTAATATGCCAAAATATATATATTACTGTACATACAAATTCTAATAAAACGCAATAAATATTTTAGCAGACTTTAAACACAACAATGCCTCAACAAAATCTTTACCAGTTGCTAGCATGAGCCTGTTTAACCCATTCCCAAAGAAAGACGTTCACTTGTTGGTACTGTAACTGCATGCAGGATTCAGGCTCGTGCACAGGGGCTGGATTAGACAGGTTTTACTGTATTGTTTGTATCATGTATTTCCCCAGCAGAAGGGATATAGTGGAGGTTGCTGTATGTAGACATGTCACACTTAGAGAACTGCTTACCTAGGACAGGTCTAGCACAGGTTATTGAGAGTATCAGAATCTGGAGGGTACACAGAGGCACATGCGAATATGATGGATGTACTTTTTTATGGTAACTCACAGAGCTAATTTTTGTATTTACAGCAGTGACAGTGGAGGGTTAATTTGGAACAAGGATTATATAGGCAAATGACATTAGACCTGAGCACATGAAACGGATTTGGCTGATTTACTTGTTTGATCTTCTCTCTGTCCTCTGCCGGACTCCCTGTCGAGGTAATCCTCAAACTCTTCTTATACATCATCATTCTGGTCTTCCCTTCACTCCTCTGGATCTTCGGCAGCCGTCCTTTCTCCTGCTGCTGTCGGGCCTTCAGCTGCTCGATCATCCTCTGGTTATAGTGCTGCATCTGTTCCTGCTCCTAAAAACGATACATGCAACGAGAGGACAGGAAATGATCACTCAGCCACACTGACTAAACATCTCATCGATAACAAAATGAAAATCAGTGATTAAATAAACCCTAATAAAAAAATTTAAAAAACAGATCAAAAGTGTTTGCTTATACATAAAAATGGCTAATGAAGCAGCATAACAAAATGTATTTTTTTTGTCGTTTTTTGTGTTTGCATGAAACACATTACAATGAGAAAGCATGCATTCAACTGCCATTATGTGATAAGGCAATGTTCTCATTCACTACCGTATGGATCCCTCTGCCTTTCAGTCTAAGTCTTAACAGAGCGGTCTGGAGTGTTCTACCTTGTCATGCTTCTTGAGAAGCTGGTGTCTCTGCAGGAAGTACTGGTCTTTGAGTTGCTGTTTCATTAGCTGGTGCTTCTCCTGCAAGTTGTGTTCTTCTTGCTCCCAGAGTGTTGCTTCCCGCTCTGAAATGAAAGATTTTTCTTATCAAATTTATCTAGCTCAGTTGGATCCTTGCAGGCACTATGATGGAGGAATTGACCGCAACATTACCAGTTAGATGCAATTGTACCATACAATGTTAAAATGTTAAAACCATTAAGCTACTGGTGAGCAAAATACAGAAAACCTAAAAACAAAAACACAACTCGCCTCTCATCATCTGCTGCTTTTTGTTGAGACACTCGCGTTCCAATTCTGAGATCTCTCGTTTATTTTCGGCAATGATCCTCTTCAGGGTACTATCCAAATACTCCTTCTGGGCAGCCAAAAAGTCCTGTTCCTGTAAGCCACATGACAAACAAAGAATGGGGTCAATCAACAGAGAAGGAGCTTTAAATGACATGACTATGGAAAAGGAAAGGCTTTTTTTTAATTTGAAATACATACATATGCAGATCTACACAAAATTTGCTGTTGGTAATCAGTGAAATAAAAAATAAAAAATAAAAACAATTCTGGAACCATTCTGAGTACTTCAAACAAACACAATCCTTTGTTTTTCTCCACCCGTCTGGTGCATCTGCTGCTTTAAGGACTAGGTGTGTTTGCAGTGTGAGAAAGCCTGAATGACACAATGAACCTGTTTACTCAGTCACGATATCCCTGGGGCCAGTAAAAAGCTTCATTCAGTTCTGCCTGTTCCATGTTTGAAAATGCTTGTCACACACAGATCTGTGGGCATGCATTATCCATAAATGTCTGTTTGAGGGCTGACAGAGTACTGCTTCATTCAGTGGATGAACGTTGGGATATGTAGCTTGCCATAGGTCTGCAATGGAAACTCATCTGGATTTGTAACAGGATAAACTGAAGTCAAGGAAGGTCTGCTTTAGGCAGATCTACACACAAATCCTGACAAATAAATGTATGTAAGCCAATGTAATTCTAGTCAAGTCACTTGCTCACAGAACACTTTACTTTAAGCTTTAGTTTACTTCACTTTCAATTTACCTGTGTCTGCTTTGACTGTGCAAAGTCATTCATCTTCTGTTTCATGGTTTCCTTTCGGTGCTGTCTGGGCATTTTCTCAACTTCACTTTTAATCTATAATAATAATAATAATAATAATAATAATAATAATAATAATAATAATAATAATAATAGAATATATATTATATTTACACACATTCTTTTTTTCTCTCCTTAGATTTCAAGAAAATAATTAATACAAATCCTGTGTGTCCCGAACAATTGGCAGACACAGCTAGTTTTGCAGTAATCTAGGACTAACAAAAGTATGGACACTGCAGATTGAAAAAGTTAAGACAGATAGGTGAAGGTGAGGATTCATGGGGAATAATTATAAGATCTGTAAAACGCCAAGCCCTGTAATGTAGAGCAGAACAAATCAGTATTCATCTTTTATTACAGGGTACCCGGTTCAGATCAATTCTTCTGCTCCATCTCTCATTTTGAATCCAGTGTTACCTCTTTCTTCTTCTGCTTGAGCTTCTCCTGAAACTTGCTAGACTCGCGCTCTTGTTCTGCCCGGATCTTCTTGCCCTCGTCGCGCAGGCGGGTCACGTGATCCTGCTCCATCTTCTCAACCATCTGCTTCTGCTGCCTTTCCAAATTCTCCAGCTCTGTGTCATAGAACTTCTTCTTTGCCTGCAAGCAAGCAAAATAACATGTTGTGAACACAATTGTGCATAACCTTTATGAAGTCATGAAGAGTGAACCATCGCCTCCACTTTACAGCTATGGCCAAACATAATTTAGATATTTTATTTAATGTAATCAAAGAAACTACAAATCGCAAAAAGTCTACCGGAAGCCATAACAGCCATAATCTGTGCTCCAGCCGATGTTTCACGCTGTACGGATTTCAGCCTGAACATACATTCATTTCCTGGTCGAAGCGGCGGGCCATCTGCTCCCTCTGGTGTATCAGCTTGGTGTTGAGCTGAGTCTGGGCCCGGTGCTCCTCCTTCTGTAACAGACGCAGATCCCGTAACTCCTGCCGTCTGAGGAAAGAGGCACACCACAGGGACGAGCATTAGAGGACTCCCCCATTCAACCTCAAACCATGAGCACAAGCATTAGAGGGCTTCCTCATTCAACCTTACACCCAAACCATGGGCAGGAGCATTAGAGGGCTCCTTGGTTCTCAATTAATTTAGCAGAAGTTTATAATGCAAGATAGAACTACAGGTAGGGACTGTCCAACAGATGTCCCCTGAGCTCCACAATACAGCTCTTTTGAGGTGTCCAGTTTAAGGTTTTTAGTTTGAAAAGATTGCAAGGGCAATCCGTAATCTCAAGTAGAAGCAAGTCCAGTCAGAAATGCAGCAAATGTAATGTTTAAAACATGCGACATGTTCAATGAGCAGAAAACTACTGAAGCTGCGTCTTGCGGTAGCTGGTCACCTGTTTTTCTTTTTTTTTTTTAAACTAAAAACATACACTGAATAAGTTAGGATGTCATCCACAGAAGGTATGGACTGAAGTTGGAAAATAACAGATTTTGTTTAACTGTTGCCACAAGGTGGCAGTAGCATACAGACTGCAAGGGCAGAACAAGCAATGCTGTTGATAGGGTTTTTTTTTTCTTCCTTAACACACAAGAACAGCATGTTGTTTTAAATGGATTGTAAAACCAGACTTAATTACCCTATCGATTTAAAATATATTCATAGAAACAAAATCTCTTAAAACTGTCTCATTAAACTGTCTCATTGTTAGTGCAAACCAATATGTTAGCCAATTGTTTTAACAAAATATATACACTGCCTGCTAACTTTACACTACAGACGAGCATTACAACAAGGAGCTAAAAAAATAATAAAAAATAGGTAGTGTAGAATGAAACCAGAAGAAATGACACTACTACAAAACATTTTAAACAGAGAACGTTTTAAATTCTTTATTTCACGATTTGATAATTCACACCTGTGTCACGGCCGTTAAGTAATTCATGGTTTTCAGCATTTAGTGATTTTTTGATGTGAGAGTCAGAGTGAAATAATGAGGAACCACTGCCTGTATAACCTTTTATTATGATACAACCGAGGGTGAAGCAACTGTTATTGCACCAGCTTCCTCAGTGAAGCATATGTGGCAATTCAGCACTGTATGCTGCAGTATACAGCAAAATATTTAGTTTGCCAATGCTATGGAAAAAGCAACAGGCGTAGTGAGCTGAATTCTTATTTTTTCTTAAATATACCTCGAGCAGCGCTTTCGATACCACGTGTATAAGAAATCTGATACACTGTTATGAAGTCATTCACGTTTTGAACTTACATCCTACGTGTAGTATATGAATGGTCCAAAGTATCTGAAATGCATGCCCACTGTCTTACTAGAATATCAGGTTTCGTATAAAAAATATTTACAATAGCAGTACAAGGTTTTTAAAATGATTTCAACTGAATGTTGAATATCCATTGAAAAACATTTGGCACATGTTGTGAGATCAAATCTGAAGTATATTACAGGTCATGTTTATACCAAATTCATAAAAATAAGTGCATTTCTAATCTGTACTGAGTCACGTGTCCCTGTGTAGAAATAGTATTTATGGTATGAGGCTGTTTAAACTGTTTATCCAGTGAGAATTACATAGATAAAAGTTCAGGATTGGTGTTTATTTTCAGATGCCAAATCCCTATCTAGTCACCAGCTGCACACTTTTAAACTAGCTTCTTTTTAAATAAAGCCTAACATACAGTATCTGCTTCTATTAAGGTGTGTGTGTGTGTGTGTGTGTCTCTGAAATGGTCAATGCTGACCACTTGGGAGTTTGTAAAGTAAGTGTAGAGATCATCATTAAGACATGAGTATCAGGTTCAAACTGGATTTCAGGAAGTGCTTTGACTTGCCTCAGGAATCTCATCTCCTCATCTTTCTTTTCATCGTCTCCGATGATCTTGGAGGTGGTTACACTGACCTCCACCCCATCCACAACAAACTTCCTGGTCCGTTTCAGGGTCTTGCTGCAAAACTTTGAGTCCTACAATTCAAGCACAGCAAAAAAAGGGTATAAAACTCAATATTTAAACATTTTAGACACATTTACTGCACATTTATGCATTTCTGTTTTCCCTCAGAATATTTTATCAGTAAAGACAACAGGTTACCAGGCATACCAATAATGTATGTATGTAATGTATATTATTTAGATAAATCAGGAGAACATGAATTGATTCACAATGCATTTATGACTTGCCTCATCATGCAAGAACTTACCGGAAGTCCCACTTCAACTGGGATGGGACATGATTGAAATAAGAGTTACAGGTTCTTGCTCTGACTAAGTACAATGATTTACTGTGTATTTGTTTCAATTGTTCTTGAACATGCAATAAACATGCAACTTTTCTGGGGACAGGGGACATAACACTGGGGGGGGCTTTCTACTAGGGCAAGATTCAAAACAAGGCTTGTGTTTCTACTTTGTTGCTTAGCAACATGCATTTTTTAATATTTTGGAAAAAAAAAAAAATAAAAAAAAAAAAAAAATAATAATAATAATAATAATAATAATAATAATAATAATAATAATAATAATAATTTTTTTAATGTCAATAACAACGCCAACGTATTTTCCTTTCACATAATATTCCTGAAGCATCCCAAAATGTAATTCTTTTTTTTTTTTTTCTTCATGTTTCTTTCTGTCTTTACCCTACTCTGTTCAACAGCCAAACAACCTTGACTCTATCAAGCCTAGTGTTGATTTCATCTGGTCAAACGGATTAACAACGGTGAACAACTTCTAGCCCAGAAAAAATGATCAGCATTAAACAACTGCAAAACATGACAGAAAAAGGCTGGCGATGCCAGTCTATAAACTGCTAGAACTGGTCCATCACAATGACTGTGTACAAAAGTGATAACAATACTGAATAGAGGCCAGGACAAAGAAACACTTGACCAAGTCAATGCTGAATTCAGAATTAACTCTGAATTACTATTTTAAAAAAACAAAGAAAAAGACAAAATCAGCACTGGAAAAAAAGAAAGCACTGTTATTGTAAATCTCTATGGATTTCAGAAAAGCCCGATACTGAAAAGGGAAAAGCCCATTACAATACTAAATGCTCATCTTTCTGAGATTTCCTACATTTCCACTTTGGTCTTAGCTGGGGAGGAAGGGATTGTTTTGTAGCCTAAAATAACCTTAAACAGGCCTCGACAGTCACGCACTGTTTTCAGATGGAGCTCTTTCAAAACAGAAGAATGCTAAGTAGCTCACCCGCATCGATATTGAGCCAGTCTCCTTGTTCAGAGAAAGATCTCCGGACAGGTTAAGGATCAGATCCATGCTGTCGGAGGCGGACACACTGCCATAGTCGGAATATCGTTTCGATTTGTCATTGGCCACTGGTGTTGAAGAGTCCATGGGTTCTGTCTCCAGCGATTTCTGGTGTGTTTGATCTTTTTCCGCACTTTCGTTCATTTCTACATCGGGTTTGATGACAGGTGAGAGCTGTATCACAGGTACTGAGGGTGCCGACGGGCTCGCTGTGTTGTAGTCGATCTCAGGCAGGGGGTCCTGGGTAGTCTTTGACAGTTCTGCAGGCGCTGGGGGCTCAGCCTCTGCCACTGGTCTGGGTTTCTCTTCCTCCTCCAGAGTCGGGGTACTTTTGCCATCTTCAGTTCCGGAATCAGAGCTGCTTATCTTTAGAGACTTTTCGCTCTCAGTTTTGTCCGTGTCGCTGCTGCCAATTCCTTCATCGGAAAGCTTGTCGCTGAGTTTATCCGACTGGTCCTTGGGTAGAGGTGGGCTGGGGGTCTTGATACAGTCGACTTCTTTAGTCTGCGTGGGCTCCGCTGGCTGCTCAGCTTCAAAACTGTTCTGGCTTGTTTCAGAAGGATCTTTAGCATCTGTACCTGGAGGCTGAAGAATAAACAGTATTCACATGTTAATAATTTAAGTTGGATGATATAATATGTTACCTTGCATCTTAAAAAGATCACAGAGATCATCATTAGCGTACCTTAATTATCTAACCAGCAATAACTTACCACTATAGCTCAAGCACACTCTACTGAAATTTATAATATTTTTCACTTGGAAGTTACTTCAAGTGTTCAATAACTTGATAGTAAAAATGTAAAGTTTGCACTATTAGAATTATAACAATTAAAATAATAAAATTGTTATTCTATACAATTTTGCCTCACAGCAAGTGTATAAACTGTAATTACATGCATGACAGGCAAGTGTTTAACTATATATTATTACATAGCAGTTCACAGATAAGAACCAAATGTTATATTTTAGGCTTTTATGAGTATGAACATACTTGAAAATCCGGCATCTCAGTCTACAGTAAAGATGGACAGTGCTGCCAAAGCACAGAACTCAGAAAAGAAACCTCTAACAGGACACAAAGCTGAAACTGTTCAAAATGTCAGCCTGGGCTCTAATTCTCACCCGACTGACCCCGGGAAAGAGTCCAGAAATCTACCAAATAAAACCTAATGCTACTGAATCTTGACAAACATCCTTCTGTATTTCTGCAGTTATAACGGTCTCTATATTATCTATACAGCCATTCATATTCTATAGAGCAAGCAGAAACCTTTTTAGGCCCTTTTTGCCAAACGTTTAGATCATGGACTGTCTGGTATGATGAAAAGTTATTAACATCACATGTGTTGTTCCAGGCAAGGAAGTACAGTAGATAATAAGAAACACATATATGACTTGCTTCACAAGCATTGTGTTAATCATTTCAATGGCCTAAAACTTTTTTTTTTTTTTTTTTAAATAAAAATTGAACCCTACCTCTGATTTACACTGAATTGTTAGCTTCTCATTTCACTTTGAAATCAGTCCTGTTCATTTTCATTGGAAGAAGAAAAAACAAAAACTAAAACTAGCTGTAGAAGATAACCTCTTCTCTATACCAGCCTTTCAAAACCACCATGAGCAAAATGTGCACATAAAAACCTATGGATCAGCTTTCAAGACTGCAGATGGCACAAGACTAGTCCAAATATAGGTCTTAGGCTAGAGGAGATTTTATAACTTTATTTCATTGTGCTGATGGCAATGGGCTATTGTAACATAAGGTAGAATAATTAAAAATCATGCTTGATGTTTCATAGCCTATATAGCCTGGCAGCTGACCAATTTTCTTTTTCCCTGTTCCTTCAGCTTGCATACTGACACAGCACCCTAATGTAACCACCACTGCTGTGAAACTTTGCTACAGCTACCAATACTCTGAGCGGTTACTACATTTCAGCTGTGCTCCCATACAGGTGTGACTGGCCTGCTAGTGTAAACACTGCTGGATTACTTTAGACCAGCTGAGTTTCCACTCACTTCTCTACTGAATCTGCACCTACTCTGTAACTGATTTAGACGGGTCTAAATGCAGGCAGCAGGCATGGAAACGCACCAAACAAACATGCATTGTGAAACACAAAAGACTCCCAGATGTTTACAGCACCACTAAACTGACACTTTCCATTGGCTCATATTTGTTTGAATTCAACAACAATAAAAAGCAGCAACTATTTCCATGCACATGGCTGCATAAGACTGTTGCTGTTTTACATACATTTGCACTATAGTATGTATCACACTCTTTTGGAGTAAATGGACCTTAACTAGGTTGTTTTGCAAATGAAATCCCTGTATTGTATACAGGGAAATAAAAAAAAATCTCCCTTCCCTTTTCCAGTTTCGTTCATGTGTTGGTGGTATGTTATCAGGGCTATAAAAGACATTTTACATAAACAAGATAAGACCTTTCTTTAGAGCCAACAACAATAAAACATAAATAATTAAAAGTGTCAGATTGGAAGTGTTAAAGGGTTTACAGGTCTTCAGTTTCTAAGAAATGAAAACAAGATGTTGAAGACTTACAGCTGTCACTTCTGCTGCATCATCGTCTTCTCCTTCCTCCCTGTTGTCCTCTATTTCCTCCATCACTTCAGCCTTTGCCTCGGCAACCAGCTCCCTCACCGGTTTGTTTGAGTTGACTTTGCAAACAAAGGGGTGCTGCCAGGGCCAAAGAAAACAAAATTAAAAAGTGCTACTGTCCGTGAAATTCATACACGGTTTACCATAACGAGCGGACTGCCAATTAGCTTAGAATATGACTTTTGAAATGTGAAATAGGATCCTCTGCTTATTGGAGTGAAAAGTTTTGGATGTCTTTTATTATCATGTATTATTTAAAAGATAATCAACTGCATTTTGTTATTGTCAATTTAATTAAACATGGTGGTTCTATGAGGTACGCTATGTGGTAGTTTGCTTCGTATAAAAGGCTGTTCATTTAAATTACACAAGTTGCAAATCTCTCCTGACTGTACAAACAGCTTCCTTCAGGAAATCCTGTTGGAATCCACAAAGCTTCCTCAGTAGGGATTTTTCCCTGCATGCTGGCTGCAGTATTTCCGTAACTTTACTATCACTTACAGAAATTCAACTTTTGGCATTCTACCAAAAGCTTGCTTTCCAGCTCAGCAAAAATACAGGGTTTGTTCTATGTTTTCAATAGCTAGTATTCACATTATATTGCAAATAAGATTTATCTTTGTATTAAATAAAACAGCTATACAAAACATTATATAAAACAGTTTACAGAACAACGCTGATTAACATAATGGCAAATTACAGCTTTGCTCAGGAGGATGAACAGCATGCATGCAATTTAAAAGACTCATTCTTTATCTTTCAATACTTAGCCCACAGGAAAGAGAACAGAATGTGCGAACAGAATGTGACCTTGACATCAGTATACTGATGAGACAAACAGATGTACCCACAAAACAGGACTCGTTTACCTTAGAGTAGGTTTGGTCTTTACTATTCCATATAATTTGAAGTTAATTACTGTACTGTACTGTATCTTCTTCTTTACTAATGGGGCAGCCTGTTTAAGAGAAAATAATGATCAAAGCATTACCTCCAGTAGCTGCATTGCACTTGGCCGGGTCTCGGGGTTCTTATCCAATGACTTCTTAAGGAAATCCTTAAACTCTGGTGTCCTTTAATACATAATCATTGGCAGAAAACTCAACCGGGGAAAACAGAACAAATGCAAGAGACTTTAATGGCACATTGTATTCCAGGGTTAATCTGTTAGACGGCACCAGCAAAGTTCTTATAATTATGCTTAAGGGCTTAAGATATATATTTTGTTGATTTTACATAACTTGATCGCAAAAAGCAAAAACCCTTTCCTTTCCTTTATATTGCCTATCAAAATATAAAACTCGGTAAGCTACTACTAAAGGCAACTCCACTTTTACATTTTTGTTTTCAATCATTTTCTCTTCCGTTTCCTTGCAGTGCTATGTACAGAGGATATGTTCGATACTCCAAGTGAACTTGGAGTGTCCATTTCCTTTTTTCAAGTCCCCATTCAGTTTGGTTCCTAGAGCTTACCACTTTGAGGGCACGTCAAGAGAGGGTGGATCTGATTTAGCGATCTTCAGCAGGACCCTCATTGGGTTCAGCTCGTGATGCGGGGGCTCAATCTGTGCCATCTCTATCAGCGTGATTCCCAGAGACCAGATATCAGCCTTGTAATCATATGGAGTGTCCTTCATGGTCTCACACATCACTACCTCTGGAGCCATCCTTGAAACAAACAGAACATTTCTATGCGTTACCCAGACTGGAGTCGGGTTTGTATTTATTTGAAACACACATATCAAAAAAATATGTTTTACTATCAGCCCAGTTTGAAGGCTTTAAGTTGACAAATGGTGGGAGAATTTTCCAGGTCTGCAATACTGTCAGATAAATTCATGATCATTAGATCTTCTGCATTCGAGCAGAAAGGAGGAGAGTGGCATCAAAATGCTGTAAACCAGCTGCAGCCCTTTACAACCCCAGTTATAGAGAATATAATATGTTATGAACAGAGAGGGCCCAGGAAACCTGGATTCAGATCTTCAGATCTTAATCTTCCCAGCTGCAAATTACAAAAAAAATGTATTGCATTGTACAAAAAATAAAAAAGACATACACTGGACAGTACTGGCAAATTAAATTACATTCCTGTATTTGAAAATGTCATAAGACAATACCATGTACACTCCGGTGTGATGTTTTATTTAAAACAGACACCGTTTTACAGTTCTGAAAGATGTTCATATGGGAACCACCTGCAATAGACTTTATGATTTCTGTATATACACATTATTCATTTTAAGGGCTTTTGCTCAACTTCAAAAGAACTCTTTCATCACCAAGAAACTTTGCAAAAAGCCAACCGTACTATAACAGATTAAATAGATTCAGGGTGGGGAAAAAAAAGTAATAGAAAAAATGATATAGGCATACCCAAGACCAGGACAGGTTAACTGTTCTGCTGTGTTTGAATGTGGACCGGTTTCTCACAGACTGCACTATACACGACTATCACGACATCATGCTATGACATATGAGAAAATCAATACTGTAATAGAATGCAGCGAGTGAGATCAAAATCTGAAAAGCTGTAGCCATGCTTCACAAACAGTTTCTCTACAGTATTTTCCGTACCGTTACATGTGATAGAGATATTAGTTTCAAGGCTGGTGCAGATAGTGGTAATGACCACTAATTCCATTGGTCAATAATTAACCTGCACATTGTAAAGTTCCAATTTAGACAAGGTTCAATGTCCTGTACGTCCTCACAGACTGACAGCAATGACATTTACATTCCAGACTATGTTCGGGTATTTATGGATTGCCAAAGTGATTGAAGTCTGAAATGAAGAGAAGGCATGTGGCATTTTCATAAAGCAACTGAAGAGAGACGTGGTGCTACTGAAATGTAAAATTGTGTATGGATTTAGAGTAGTGACGCTACATTAAACAAACTGACCTATTACTACCTCTTTTGGTCTGTGATATCTTAAGAAGGGGCTGTCGCCTATTTTGCACAGTACTCACCAGTAAGGGGTTCCAATGAAGGAGTCTCTTCTCTGCAGAGTTTTGGTGTTCTTTGCAGACACCCCGAAATCCGCTGTCAATTATAAATAATATAGAACAGATTAACAATTCAACCTGGGGCCCAAGGCAGCTACTTAGTTTTTCTCTACTGACCCCTTTACCTGGGCTAATGCCAAATTCTGTTGCCAGTGGCTCTGAATGTCTCCAGCGTCTTTTTGTTTTGTTTTATGCATTATTCAATTTAAAAGAAAGCATTCAACTCACACCAAGTTTCTAGCCCTGGAGATATCCATACAGGCTGCCTCTAAGTCCACCTGACTGGTCATGCAAAAAAAACACAGAATCCTTACAGAGCCAAACATTTCTATTTGTAGAGGTGGAATTTTTTTTGTGTTAGTCTTAGAAGAACTTTCTATTGAAAATAAGAAGCATTAATTCCAAGCAGGATTTTGTCAACAATAAACCCTGGGATACTAAATGGAATGCTGGCAACAAGGGTGATGCAGACAGAACACAGATAGAATGGGAATGTGCGCTTCATTGATAACCTCAATGAGAGAAGGAACAAATTTGTACATCTTCTAGAAAATGCTCGAAATGTGTCATTTTCTGTAAACTAGACCTGTATTTTACAAGATCGCTTAATACGGCTCCAACGTATGCAACTATCACTGCTCAAATTCAAGTTTTACCTTGTTAGTTAAAGTCTTGGTTTATAATACACAATTTGATGACAAAAGCATTCATACATTTAAGGGTTTACGGCATCGAAGAGTACGAATACCGCATTAATGATATAATAAGTACAATGGATGAAATGAAAATAATCAAAATAATGAAGCAACATGATTGGTTCATAATAATTAAATGAATTTCCTCTACAGTTTAATCTGAAGGTCATGTGAGTGAAATCCAAAACCCCGCCTAGCTCTTTACTGGAAGGACAAAGCTGAACCACCCTGATCTTACACTGCTTGTGGTTTTCCTTTATTGCCAAACTCAGCACAGAACATTTATAATAGTCTTCTATTTTTTGGGGTGGTAAAAGCAAACAAAAAAAAAAAAAAAAAAAAAAAACTGTTGGAGCATGACTCACACAGAACACACAGCTACGTTCTTAAAAACTGAAAGTACCCAACTGACTAAAGAATGCATTCCTGAACAACAGCAGCTCTTCAAATTAGTCATTTTAACTTCATTTTATTTACTTCAGTATTTACGGGTACAGAAATGAGAATCTGAACATCAAATTCTCAATTAAATAGTCTGAGGGGATGGGATACTTTTATCCTATGTTAAAACTGTAGGCCTAAATCCTAGATTTGGGAGGTACTCCTTTTAACTTAGCCATTTCATCTTGAGCAAACTACTGAAAAAAAAAGCATTTTCTTCCACCATGGTTCAAATTCAGGGCACATTTCAATGCATTTGACTGCAATGGAATACACTGTTGAAAGGACATTTTTAATACATTGGCAGCTTCCTGCCCGGAGAGATTTCTTTTATTTATATGTATTCTTCTTTCTGCCAACCACTCAGGTTGGCATTTTTTTAAGCTATTATATGAAGCACAATGAGGCCTGTTTTCATTTAAGACTTTGAAAGCTCAAAAGATAAAACTCTTTTAAAAAAGGATACAAAATATCAGGCAATTTGCTTTTATAAAGAAATGTGTACATGACCAAATATATGCATGTGTGATGCCAAGAGAATAAAATAACTGTATAAGAAATGCATTTAGATATTCTTTTAATGAATATTTTCCTTTTAAAAGTTCATTTTAGGGTCCTGCTGGGTATTCAAAAGGCACATTTTTATAAACGATCTGAGGTACATCAGCTCTCACCAAGTTTAATGTCTCCATCCTGTGTCAGAAGTATGTTTCCAGCCTTTAAGTCACGGTGAATGATTTTCATGCTGTGGAGGTAGACCAAAGCTTCTAACATCTGACGACAAATAACCTTAATCTGGGGTTCAGTCAGCCCCCTGTCCAGCTCTGCAGAACATTAGAAAAAAAGACAATAGCACTATTTCCTTATGTAAAGTTGCAGAAGTCTTTATACATTTAAAATGTCTCTTAGGTTGACTACATGCAAGTCTGAAGTTTCAATATGTAGAGTAGCCGTTACAGAAAAGAAACAATCCTTTTGACTAGATGTCAAAATGCAGGAATATCAGCTGCTCCTAAAGTAACTAGTGTTGTGTATTAGGACGAGGCAAAATCCACTTGCAAAGTTAGAAATTATTTTGTACGATTTGTATTTGTAAATTAGAAAATATCAAGAAACTTTTCTTAATCCTTCAACTGCAATTAGACTATAAACATCTTTGTCCGTAAATGTGTACAATCGTGTCACAGTTTTCAGCAGGTAAAGCTTCAGATATATATTAGGGATTACATCCACATTGATCATAATGTTATACAGTAACTATTATAGTTATACAATAAAAAAAAAAGAAAATCAGAATACGTTTCTTACCCAGCATAGTGGCATCCACTGCTCCTCCAGGGCAGAATTCAATCATGATCTATAGAAATAAACACAGAATTATTGGGGTCGATTTAATTCAAATTTGGGTACCAAGGTTTTGTAACAGTACGTGACTCGATGTAATGCATTTCTGTCTTTAGAAAGATGTAAAACACCAGGGAGGGTCCCATCAAACCATTAAAAAGATCGGCCACCATTTAGATACATTTAAGAGATTCAATTTCATTGTGTTACTAGTTATTACTTAAATGTCTAGAATGAAAACTACCCCCGGAAGCTTTGGTTGAAAGCAAAGGCTAATCTATAGACAACGATTTGGTTCTTGGATGGTGCACAAGTGAAAATACATTCTAAAGCTACAGGTGAATCTTATTAAGTTTGGCATCACTTATGGGCAGCAGTGTGGAGTAGTGGTTAGGGCTCTGGACTCTTGACCGGAGGGTCGTGGGTTCAATCCCAGGTGGGGGGCACTGCTGCTGTACCCTTGAGCAAGGTACTTTACCTAGATTGCTCCAGTAAAAACCCAACTGTATAAATGGGTAATTGTATGTAAAAATAATGAGATATCTTGTAACAATTGTAAGTCGCCTTGGATGAGGGCGTCTGCTAAGAAACAAATAATAATAATAATAACAATAACAACACAGGGAAAGGTGTATTCAATTATGGTTTACGTTTCTATGGAAAACAAAACAATACAATGCGGTAATCACATGTTATAGAGATGGTTTGATTTTTATGACCCCTTGCACAAGCAGAAAGCATGTGACACGTCACCATATCTTCAGCTGGAATGTCAGATATGCACCCACACCCTCACCTTGAGTAACTAGCAACAATACGGACCATTTCTAGTTTCATACCCTGTGACTGTCCATGTTCATAGTGCAAGCACTTTTAGAAAAAAAAAAGACAGACATAGGAGGGTCTTTTTAAAAGCTACAGTAAATCTCTTCTGAGGAAAACGGAACTAAAAACAGCAAACTCACACTGTGCACATCTGCTGTTAAACACAGAAACTAAACAAAACTGAACATAAAATGAGTTGAAATACAGAAGCATTCCTGGTGCTGCGATAAGTAAATATTTTGTCTTCACGCTACCACTCTTGGATGTTTTTCCAGTTCTTAATAACAAATGTGAAAGTGAAAGACATGGCTGTTTAAGCATACTGTGAAAGGCGTAAAGCCACTCCAATGCGGAAGCCCAAAGCCTTCTTAATTAGATTACTGTGCGGTGTCAAGCAGTTTGGTTGCTTGCTTGCATGCAATGTCTGTACTGCAGTGAAAGCTTGATATATTCACACTGAAGAATGTCTTGGGCAGACACATTCAGCTCCCGAAATAGCTCATTTTAGTTCCAAACTGTTTTTACTTTTTAATGTAAATTATTTAGCGGGAGATTAAACTGTATGGGAATTGTTTATGGGGGCCGGGCGAGGGGAGCCTTGTGAGAGAAGATGCCAAGTGATTATGTTAACTCTCAGGTTTTACATGTAATCACAAACAGTCCTAAACAAGGGTATTTCTTGAAAGTAAAAAATTAACAATAATCAAAACAATAGTCCAATTGTAGCAGTCCGCACCCCTTTTAGAAGTATAGATGCCTTGACAGATTGCAGGATAGACATGTTCAGACCTGCATTGTGTAGAGGTCTGGCCAATACTACACCGTTCTTTTTTGGTTTTTTTTATTCAAACAAGCCATTTTACTGTACATGCTCTCAAATAGTATTTAAACCTTTAGCCTACAGGTCATAGCAGAAGGGAGTCTAATACCAATGTGTATTCTCCCAGTACTATTTATAAGACACAGATGGTAAAAATAAACCAAGCAGGATAATGCTACTTAAGGTTTTACTGTATTTCAGCTGGTGCTGTATCTAGGAACATCTCTAAATTCAGTGCATTTACAGTCACAAGTTTTAGACATATCCAGGCGCATAGATACAGTAGTTATTCCCAATAGTGTTAATCTCTGGTTGAATATCTCAGAAGTTTAAACTTGTACAAACATTTACACATGTGGAATAGCAACATGAAGCTGCATGCATGTACATATCAATATATTAAAGTTACTGGATATATGAGACAAGCAAGAATGGGTGTCCTGGTCAAATGAAGACAAGATAAGGGAAAATATTAACACAAATGATCTCCTGGGTTTCACACATGAGCTGTCAGTATCTTGAAACAGTTGGTCACCGTGATCTATATCTAGAGCAGATACTCAAAGCATGCATCATTTCATGAAGTGGTTCCCACAATATAGTCAGAAATAGCCAGGCCGCTGTCAGTACAGTAAAACATGTCGTTGATAAATACAATAAATCTAAACCTTCACCACATATTAGATAATGCTGACGTTACCTTGGGGTTGTGTATTTGTGTTGCATTGAAATTTACATTAGGAGATTTATGCACCTCACCACCCACCTCCCCTTGGTTAAAAAGGTCTCTTAAAAGTTTTAGTGTCAATCAAATTAAAATCAACAAAGGGTTTTAAAGGGCAGGACCTGAGACTGCCTGGAAACGGAGTGCCTCGGTGCTGTTTAACTGATGTCTGCATGCTGTGCTCTGTAAACTGGAACAGACCCCCTACCCTCATAGTATTAGAGCTGAATGGGATAGAGGTACAGGGACTTGGCATTGGTTTTTATTTAAACTCCCAAAGACCTTCTTAAAATGGCAGTTTCAGTAAGTTATATGTGCTATTACACAGAGTAGGAGGAAACTATGCACTACGGGGGCAATGCAACTAGGCAGGTAGCAACAGTAGACTAAGGGGGAAATTGTTGTATGGTTGGGTAGCTTGTGCCATAAGGAAATGTGACAGTAGATCTACAGCTGTAACCAGCATGTGAAGCCACAATGGCTTGCATCCTGGAAAGCAGCAATAGCACAACACTGCACAGACTTCATGGCCCTTATGATTTGCATATTCTTCTGGTAGTGGTTTAATAGCACTCAGGTTAATCTGCTCTGCTTTCATGCAATGTAACCATGCCATCAAATGTCCTTGTGTCTACCATTGCTGCCTGTCCAGCTTCGCTGATTTGCGGTGCAATATTATTATTTTTTTCCCAGTATATCTGTGAACAGGTCAGGTGAACTGGTTATGCATACTCCTGTGATTAATATATGTTGTTGCACTTTTTATTTAGCATTCAACACATTGCTCCAGAAATAAATGAAATACCTCAATAAGGGTTAAAACTGACACGTTTTCTCTCCAAAAGAATGTTTTTGCTTGTTTCCTGCTTTTTTTTTTGGTTTCATTTTGTTTTAGTTCTGAATCATGTTGAGAATGAAAAGTTCAAAAAGGCTACTCATTCAAAACTTATTCCGCCTTAGTTTTGCAGGGATTGCATGTTACATAACAGTGTGCTAGGGTCATAGTATCGTATGACCCTAGTATCGTTGTTTTTAAGGGTAGTGTTAAGAGGTATGGGATAACAAGAGTCCATAAAAGAGGTGTATATTATAAAAGGTATGCAGAGCAGCTCAGTCATGTGTTTCACACAGGGTGTGTGCTATTTTACAAAGATTGCTGTCATCAAAGATAACCTTAAGTATTTAACAATAGCTAGGTACACAACAGAGCGTTAATATATGCAGTAGGGAAGGACACAAACCTGTTCAATCATAAAATGGTATTTAATGTTAAGGACTGTTCGAGATTAGCTGGACTCCTGTAAATACTTGAGATAAACCCCAGTGAGTAATGGCTAAATCACATCAGGTATGTTCCAAATCAAAGAAGCACATTCCAAGCCTAAACTTTGAACTTGATGCTGGTATACAGAACAGCATTTTTTTAGGTCCAGACTGCGGCTAGTAACGTTCGTGGGACTACATTTTACAGTAAATACCAGTGTAGACTTGGCAGAGGTTCAGTAATGTAAACACAAGACTGAATGAATGGGATAAACACAGGAGATGTCAGTTTCATTAGGAACATGAAACTCGACTCAGCTGTTTTTTTAACAAGACAATGGTGCAGTAAGGGCTTATTTTGAATAACCTGCAGGGAAAGACACGGGACAAACTGGATTTTATTAGAGCATTTTACAGCACCGGTGAAATCGCCCTGAATTACATCATTCACCTGTCTCTAGTTTTCCTAGGATTACCCCTAGAAACAGGTGGCTGCTACAATCAAGGTGATTCCTGGTTTAATAAATCCAGCGATGGCTCACCCCTAAGCAACATTACGATTATTATTAATCATATGTTTGTTTTCCATAGGACAGTGTCACAATAATATATCTATTTGTTATACAAAACACAAGTGCCTGTCTACAATTATTTTATAGATATGTATACATTTCCCATGTTTGGAGCTGTGAAGCAAGTTGTTACATTTTAACTCTGATTGCCCCTCCCTAAAACAGGATCCACGCTGGCCAAGGATCATATTTTACCTTGCTAAGGTAGCCAAGCTCGTATATTCATAATGTCGGAGTTATAAGGCTACACCTGACATACTTGTTAAAACAGCATTCCACTCCAGATTGAGTCATGAAAGAGAATGCACTGTGTGTCTAAAACCGGACATTAAAAGCTGCAGTGCACTGGACAGTTTTAAAAACAGTGATTCTCTAATTAAGATTCTTTCCTTGTTACCCCCAAGATAATAATATAGTACACATAGGTGTGTCCAGCAAAATATTATCTATTGTACCTTTCTTTCTGGAAATGTAATTATTATTATTATTATTATTATTATTATTAACAGAATCAGAGCCATTATTGAATGGCTTCATGCATTTCTGGTTGATCTTCAGCTTGCTGGATATATTTAAATGGTGAAAACACATGCTGCTGTTTAATGCAATGTAAATGAAATGTGTTACCTGGTAAATGTGAATAAGTGCATTTAAAGTGAACACAACCAGGGTCTGCTGTAATTAATGAACAGTAAACATGTTAGGACCCCACGGAAAAAACAACAAAGGGATCAAACCTTCACTGTGGAAGAGGTATTCTTCATTCATTCAATACAGCTTATGTTCTAACTTTGTTCTTTAACTCCCTTTGATTCTGCTGTACAAAAGGCTCTCTCAATAATAAATGAACTAATTATTTACATGTTCAGTCTAGTAAATATAGCTGAGTTTCTAGAAGCTTTATGGCTCTCTGAACACATTACATTAAATCAGGGTTAGAGGAAATATAACCCCGCATAATTTGCTCTGCCTTTGTATTATTATTATTATTATTATTATTATTATTATTATTATTATTATTATTATTATTATTATTAAGCAGGTACCTTTTTATTTATTTTTTTATATATTTTTAATTTTTTAATTTTATTTAATTTATTTTTTTTACCCCCGGTTTTCTCCCCAGTTTGGAATGCCCAATTATTATTTTTATCCCGGTTCACTGCTGCAACCGCCCTGCGATCTCCAGGCTATAGGGTGCATCCTGCACTCTACGCGGAGCGCCTTTACTGGATGTGCCACTTGGGAGCCCCCACGCAGGTGCCTTTATCCAAGGCGACTTACAGAGACTAGGGTGTTTAAACTATGCATCAGCTGCAGTCACTTCCAGCAACGTCTCACCTGAATGACAAGAGCACAAGCAGATTAAGTGACTTGCTCAGAGTCACACAGAGAGTCAGTGAGTGAGATCTGGGATTTGAACCGGGGACCTCCTGGTTACAAGCCCTTTTCTTTAACCACTGGACAACACAGCCTCCTATTATTCTCCCATGATCAACATAACAATTGCAGGAATTCTTAAAACAGGTGGAGACAGTTCTGCTCACAAGGTATTTCAAAACCCTTAAGAACCTGTAGCTTGGAATAAATTTATTTAATGTGTGAGATTGTTCTATTCCAATTGCTTGGGCTGTTCCAGAACGTGTGAAACTACCTGATGTAAGACTATATAACCTTACTACTACACAAATGGGATCAGCTAGCACCGAAAGGTCCCAAGTACAAATTACATTACTATTTTAAAAAGTCTACTAGTGAAACCACTTTTGCAGAAAAGCCTGCACCAGCATACAGTAAACCTCACTGGACAGTAGTATACGTATATGTATACCCCATATCCCACATCCTGTCAACAAGCTTTTGCTCAAACATATTCAACCCTCAATTTAAACAAGCTTTGTTCAAAATAGCTATAAAGCTTCTGGAAGTCTTATTTACACAGCTGTTTCCAGCACAAAAAGAGTTAATTCCACAGCAGAGATATTCAGATACAGGCAGTAAAATAGCGTGTATGACATGTTGCAATGCAGGATTGTTTCTGGAATAATATGCACACATTAAGTCTTTTTTCATGTTTGAAACAAACGAGCCCTTCATGCTGTCCGTGGGTTCAAGAATGTGCCGCCCCTGCTGGTATACATGAGAGGATTTGAGAGAACTGAAGCTTTGCTTTCTTGTGTTAGTTACAAGCTGGCATAAACACAGAAAACTGTGGTAGACTAGTTTAACCTGCCTGCAGTTTCTATGACAACTGCTGTACCTGTCACCACATTGACATTTCAAAACGCACTGTATGGTTTCTACACTGTATCCTTGGCATTCCCTATGTTCGTTAAGCAGTTTAAACTAATTCTGTCCATCTTAGACATGAATAAAGTGAGTGTCTCTCCAATACTACAGTACATGTAGCAATAACCAAATCGAAAACAATATATTGGATTTTTGAAAAGTGAATTACTCATCCAGGAAGTATGGGTTCCTTTCAAGCAATCAATGGGAATTAAATGTTTTTTGGATGCCCTCCCATTGGCTGCTAGAAGACATCAGCTGTTTCCACTGAGTGAAACTTACCCAAGATGATACGTATTGAAGACTCACAAGACTACCAATGCCAGGTTCAACCATTTATATTCTATTCAGTTTATTTTAAAACTGAAATGTACCAAGCCTGTGAGTTTTCTGTAAACTGGCTTAAGATGAATCAATGATAATCGCTCCTAGAGACGTCACACCCAAAATGTCTGGAACTGCCAAAAGAAAATGGTAACTATGCCGACAGCCATGGTTCTACTTTTCTCTCATTATTTACTTAATATAAAATATGCTTAATCTAATCTAGTTTGTAGAGTCACATTAAATAAAAGTGAACTTCTTTAGTTTCCAGTTTGTTAACATCCTGCCGCCACCCATTCTCAAAGCTAAGCAGCTACACTGCAGCAAAAAGGTTATGAATTACAAGAATTAAACAACGGTCATATAAACACACAATGGGTGAGAAATTCTATGCGTCCCTTTCCTGGGTTATTAGAAAAGGTTCTGTGTATAGACAGCAAGAATTCATCTGTGCCAAGTTAGTACTGGCCTTCCCCAGATAAAGGAAATGAGGCTATCTACAGCTATCTTCAGCTGAATTTCCAGTTATTCCAGGCTTTATTTAGAAACCTTTTAAATCCAAAAAATAACCCTACAGCATACTCTTTCATTATTGTTTTATTACGTTTTGGTGGATCTGTCTGTTAAACCAGACGTTGACTTTTCAGTTCAATGCAGCGTTTACAACCAATTCACAGGGCAGCCTTAACAGACATGAATCTTAATTCATCTTTCAGCTGCTGACTGAAAGACACTGAAGGACTGAGTTTAAGGCTGCAGGTCAAAACTCAGTTTGCTCTAAATAAAGATTGCGACAATATGAAAAAAACAGTGCCGTTGACATTTCTCAGACTATAAAACTGTCTGTTTGGTGTGAAAGCACCCGTAGCGTTGTCTTACCCACAGCTGGTTTTCAAAGTAAAAGGCATCCAGAAGTTTGACGATGTACTGGTGGTCACAGGATGCCAGGATGTCTATTTCCACCATGTAGTCCTCCAGTTCTTCTTCATTCTTCGTCTCTATCACTTTTGCAGCAGCCAGCACACCAGTCTCCTTGTTTTTAGCCTGCAACACAAAATATTCATTCATTAACACACAGACCACTTTATTAAATGTTGTGTTTCTTATCCTCACACAAGTTCCCAATCTCACATCAAACATTGCCTGCTTCAGGAAAGGTAAATAATTCAACAAGTATATCAGTGATGACAGACTTAACCAATAGCTCTACTTGAACTACTGTATTAGCATCGCGAAAAAGCAAACCACCATGATCTACAGCACAGTAATAATAATATCTTTATTTTTTATATAGCGCCTTTCATAATGGACCACCATCACAAAGAGCTTTACAGAGGTAGGCTGTGAACTGTGCATTATATGCAGAGTCACTTACAATAGGAAATAACATCTCATCCGCTGGATGGAGCACAAGGAGATGAAGTGACTTGCTCAGGGTCACACAACGAGTCAGTGGCCGAGCTGGAATTTGAACTGATGACCTTCTCGTTACAAGCCCTGGACTTTAACCACTGGACCACACTATATCCACTGTATGCACTGAATACATATCAAAACGGAAACGTAACATCCACACATTCTGCTGTTCTAAATAACCTGCACTAAAGAATGTCATAAGCAGCTTTCATAGCAATATGATTAGTGGTTCTCTACATAATAAACAAGTGTTACTGACGGACAGGCAGTCAGACAGGGAACTTCCTTGAAGCCTGAGATTCTGATACTGTACTATCATAAGACATGCTAAAGAAGGTCCTTAGCAAGTTCTATCACAATTGAATAAGCAATTGTTTAGATGTGTACAGTATACACTATGGCTAAGGGGTACAACAACGGAGAGAGAAAAGAAGGAGAAAGGGAGGTATGTGAACATCTCTATATAGGAGTTACACTGCTTGGGAGGTGGGGCCATGCTGTGAACTGTACTGTACTGTACTGCAAGCAACAGCTCATCTTCTAGAACCCCCAGTACCTGTACATATTGTGGAGACGCGGGCAGAGCCTCAGTGTGTGAAAGGTCTGCATTGTTAGTATGAGTCTGCAGTACATGCACAGTAAGAATACCAGGGCTGTACTCCGATAAAGAGCAGTTTGACACCTAAAGACATTGAGAGTCCTGGAAAAACTTGAAATTCAACTGCCTGCATGGTGTGTATTGATTACAAAAGATAGACGGTACGCTGTATTCGCCAGCTTTATGCCCACAGGGTTTAACAAAACAGAAAAATAGTTTAAAACACTGAAAATAACCTTTTGGTAAGACATAAAACATTAGCATCAGCATATGCATACAGTATACCTGTGCACTAATGTTTTAACAGTGAGTCTAGGTGTGCATTTGGATTACAGAATTGTTAAGAAGCATTACACATAAAAAGATTAAACTCAACCCATCTTTGTTTGCATGTTTAATGAGGGAGCCTCTATTTTCTATGCAGCAACAGAATCAGTATTTTTTCATGGACTATCAGGTAACAGAATGCTCCACTTGCTGTTTTCAACCAGCCAGTCAGGCGTGGCTGCTGAACAGAGTTGAAGGTGTGCTCATTCATAATGCTTACCTGGATTACCCCTGCTTCCCTGACACTGAACCAAGTGAGAAAACTCAGCGTTTTTACTGAGAGGTGTGAAACACTGTAGGCAGTAGTATAAACTATACATTACTATGTCACAATGATGTCATTAGAAAACCCCAGTACAAGTACTGTAACTGAGTCAAGAGACTTCTGACGCCCAAAAAAGCAGTAACAGGGCTTTATATTTCTGGTTTCATTTGGGTGTGGTATAAAGGAAATTACATCTTTATCAGCCACCCACTTATTGTAACATGTCTCTTTAAAAAGAATACAGCATGTAGCAAGGCTTCTGTACTTGGACAGGTTTAAACCACCTAACTAACATGTTTCAAACTTGCTGATGATATTAGGGTTGCTTACTTAGCAACATTTTAAGCACAGTACCCAAATAAAAAAGGTGTTCTGGGCCACGGCCAAAAAAGCAACAAAAAAAAAAACCCAGCTGCTTTACTTATAGTTGCCTTTTTCATAGTTTAACAGGAAGTTCCACACCCAATTTCTGTAGTAAATTTCTTCCAGTTATGAGGAGAAAAAAATTTTTTTTATTTCTATAATATATATATATATATATATATATATAGAATGGGCTTTAAGTATGTGTGTGTGTGTGTGTACATATATATATATATATGTATATATATATATATATATATATACACACGCACACACATACTTAAAGCCCCTTCAGTCTGTTGATTTCATATAGTGCAAGGTGAATGGAAACACACGCTCCCCAAGGACACACAACCCCACAAGAGCCTTCAATACCAGAATCTTTTGAGGACTGAAGACACAGTGAATTGAAAAGGGTACATTTTAGTGCGAATGGCCAAGTTTGAAGAATCTTCACAGGGTCGGAGACTCACACCATCCCTTTTTAAGAAACCGCCTTGTTATACTATTATACTGTAGAATAATGTTTTATGCGTTTACCCATATATGTGCGTAACACAAAAGAGCTTTATGAGGCTTGGAGTCTCCATGTTGTAAGACGATTGGCACAAATCCAAAGCAGTTACTGTGTCCATATCCATAACTATAGAGGGTGCCTAAGGGTCCTTATTTCAAGTTAGGACCCTATAAGACATTTTCCGATTGCTTTACTGGTATGCACAGTATAGGGAGAAATTTTCCCTTAAAACAAAAAAAAAGTAGTTCTATTGTACATAGAGTATAAGGACTTCTCACACAGTATAAGCTTTAATAAAACTAAATCACAACACAATCCCAGACAGATATGCAGTACATTAGGCTGTATTTCTTGTAAATGTGTTTAAAAAAAGCTAAAATGAATTGCTTTATCTGTCTAGATATACAGTCTCCTTTTATCTTGTATTTACGTTTATGTGTGGGAGTGTGCTTTGGAAACCCCCTCTCACAGCTGTCTGTGTGGTAATGCTTCCTCTCACTCATCATGACAGTCTGAGATGCATACCGTCTACCTTCCTGAAGACAATGCATTACTCTTCCCATATCTTTCATACTCCTCTCCAGTATTTTGTTGTTTTACATTTCAGGCTCTCATATTTCTTATGGTTGAGTGTTTAAGTTAAGGATGACAAACACTATGGACTATCCAAGAGGACCATCAATTGTTTTATACAGTACCAAATCATTGAACTCACAAAGATGTTGTGCCTCTTCTCTGTGCTCCTCAAACACTCACAGGAAGAAGCAGAGGGGTCTCAATGATGTTCTTACCAGCTCACCTGTGTTTGGGGGTTCTAGTTCCCCCATTATTCTGGCATGATTACAACTGGGATGCTTTCATATACTTGGTGTAAGTCTGATTAAAAAAAAAAAATATTACCTCTAGGCCAATAGTATTTCTCATATTCTAAGAAACGCATAATGCAACACGCACCCAATCCTAACAACGTCCTTCTTTAAGACTGTAACTCACTCCTCCATTCTGTTTGAAGCCTTAAATGTATTGTATCATAAATATAACATAAAGAGATGAACAGGCTTGCAAAACATGTCCTTCAAAGTAGTCCTCAAAACACACAAAGTCAAGTTTTCCAAATCTTATTTAGACAAAATATAGCATTTGCATTCTAAATCTCAGCTTCTGTAACGATCGATCTACAAACCTAACAAAGAACAAAAGCAGCTTTGTAAAGAACGAGGAGGGTGTATAAAACTTCATGACAGAACATGTACCATTTTGCAATTACTCATTATTTGTTTATTTAGCAGACGCCTTTATCCAAGGCGACTTACAGAGACTAGGGTGTGTGAACTATGCATCAGCTGCAGAGTCACTTACAATTACGTCTCACCCGAAAGACGGAGCACAAGGAGGTTAAGTGACTTGCTCAGGGTCTCACAGTGAGTTAGTGGCTGTGGTAGGATTTGAACCAGGGACCTCCTGGTTACAAGCCCTTTTCTTTAACCACTGGACCACACAGCCTACTTATACTGCTGAATCAGTTCCTCGGTGATATAGCTGCTCAGATCTGTAGAGTGTGTTTCTCCACCCATGTGTGATGTGGACAGTCAATGGTCTTTTGATTGCTGTCTCTTTTTATTACTAACATGCCTTGGAACCTGCAAATGAAACTCATTTGGACTGTTGCGTTCTGTAGCCATTTAAAGAGGTTTTGGATTATTTCTGTTCGTACTATATTTAAACAGATAATACAAAATACTACTTGCAGTTTTTTTTTGTTTTTTTTAACCATCAAAATCATAAAACCAATCATATCAAAAACAGCAATTCAGCATTTTTGTTGCTAACCACGTTTTCTTGTTTGTAGTTTAGCTTTGGGGAGTTCATAATGCCCCATGCACAGTAAATGGCGTAATAAATCAATCAATTCTGTTTACATGGGAAGACACTCTAGAAGAATTAAAAACAACTCTGAGTCCATGCTGCCTAGCAACAGCTGCCTGTTACTGCTCATGTTCAAGTAAATCTAATTATAAAATGAACCTCTCAATACTTCCTAGGCTAGATTTAAAGTCAACAGCATGCAAAACAATGAAGTTTCAGGTGTTATTGATTTAGGATTCCTCTCCTAATTCTGGGAGGAAACTAGTCCACAATACGGATATTGGAGACAGGTTGACAGCCAGAGGATACTACTGTACATTAGAATATGGAAAGGAGATTTCCTGTAACCTGATTGGTCAATCAGACGGGTTTAAATCCCAAATGTTAGTATTCAAACTTTGTTTATTCATCGTTCCAAATCAATCCACATTCTAATAGCATTTGAGCCCTCAGAAGCAGGCTTAATCGTGTGGTAATGCCCTTCTCGTAGGTTAACACCCTCGCCTTCGGCTCGGCATGTAACTGCACGAGGCGGGCATTATCACACGATTAAGCCCGCTCCTTCGCGCTCAAATGCTTAATTGTTCATCCCTGGAAAGCAGGAGATAGTGGCATACTATTATGATTATTACTATTTGTACTGTAGTAGTATTACTTCAACAGGTAATACAGTAAGATGTTGGCCTAACTCTGTGATTGTACGGTCGTGTATTTCAACTTGTTTGCTCTGCAGCGTCTAATGCTCGTCCTTAACAACTTTATGGACCCCAATCAAATAAAACATTGTTTAAAATAAAGATCACTGTTAAACAGGCAGTGACAAGCTGAGGTTGTTTATAAACCACAACCTCTCCCCTCTTCCAGTAAGTATCTACCTTGTCCAATAGAATCTGCTCTGAATTCTGTTGCTGCCAACACATCTTGAACACATATTTGCCGTGTCTTATTCACCCTTCGCTACTGCAGTATGTACAGTACTACATCAGAGAACATTTAGCCAGCTTTTTGAAGTAAATAGAAATCTATGACATATAGCTGGTGTTCCATTCTTCTGCTATGCAACCACTTTGCTGACTGAATCAGTATATTTATTCTGCAAAAAAAGAGCAGGGTTGGCACTCCAATGTAGAAACTACTGTTAACTGCACATTCACTAAAACTGCTTTCTTTGGCAAATACTGGAACCCCGGACGTGTGATCCTTTATCTTGATAAGGACATTGCAAAATTATAAACTTCCTACCACAGCAGAATTATTTATTTTCCTTTGGGAATTAAAACGGTGTCCAAAAAACTCTATCACAAATGGGTTACCCACAGCCAACATTGAATGACACAAGAAGGTTACAGTAATACAATGTATCTAGAGTGGTTAAAAATAACAGGAATTTTGGGTGAAAACAACAACAACAACAACAAAAAAACATTTCCACTGGTTAATGTCATGGCTTTTGAACTCCACCCAGTTCTCTGTCTTTATCAATGTCTTTTAGGTCAAAGTATAAATTTGCTTTCTTGCTTACTGAACTACTTTACTGAAACCACAGCATTCAAGAGAGTCCCATTCAGGAAGGAGCCCATGCCCTTGACCTGAAGAAGCACTTGTTAATGTGGGTGAAATTGCTTGAATGCCCTAAACGCACTGCTCTTCTGATGTATGCCTACACTATATTGTAATGTAATTTCGATTTTGCATAACACTGAAAAAATAAAAAAACACAGGTCCAAAATAACTTTATTTTGCCTGTATAGAATAAACAGACAAGTTTTGCTTGCCAGTGCCAATTAAAGTGACAAGAGGCTTAAGTCTCAGCTCACACGCAGGCCAGTTTTAGCGAAAGGGCTGTGTTGCAAGAAGATTTCCAATATGCAGTGGCTGCTGGGGTCTCAATTACAGTACTACCTTCCCCAAGTATCTTAGACACCCTATCACTGTCAAACATGACCAGGTTGATGCAGTTGCCTGTTAGGCCTAATTCAATTTAAAATTCTCTTTCTGTCCCTTACTGTATACTTACTGTAGCCTTTACCATCCATGTGTGATTTTCCCATGTTACAAAAAGAATACTACAGTGCAATGCAGTTCTTTTGAGATTACGATAATGAGAACACCCAACGTCAACATCCTGCTTACAGTAACCATGAAATCATTACAATGATGGGTTTGAACATCGAAATAGTCAAATTTAAAACTTTACCAATTCTACACTGCCCAAAAAATACTACAAGTTTTATTACCACTGTCATAAAACTCGAGACGATTACTTTTTAAGCCTCACTTGTGACCCACTTACAGAAACTCGTATTTTGCATATTAGCTATAAAAAAAATGTGCTGTTATTCTAAGTTACAGCCCAGGGACTTCACTACAACAACAGCATCCTGACAGGAAACTGCACATTTAAACTTGTGCCTTTTAAGTTCCAGCTTTAAGTGGGAGGTTTCCCTAAACAGTGAATTATGTACAATGTCACAGAATACTTGAGAGCAGGGACATCCTGCCCACACCCTCTGTCAAGCGAACTTATCACGAGGCACTGGTGTGCCTGGGCCACAGAGATTTCGTCAAAGCTGGTTTTAAAGGCTAGTTAATAAGAGTAAACTATGTCAACAGGTACTTCGCTAGTTTCTTTTTCAAAAGTAGTGTTTCATCAAAAACACCCACACAAAAAAACTGTAAATCTTCTACACTATAACACTCAACAAAATATTATATTCCCAGAATATGTAATACAGCCACCATAAATGAAAAACACAACCTTTTATTTTGTTTTCATTAACTAACTGTAGGTTGTTTAAATAACGGATCACCTCCCATCTGAGATCACTCTGCAAAAACATAAACCGATGAACAAGACAATCCAGTCTATTCTGTAATATTTATTTAACGCTGTTTAACATGTAATATTGTGTTCCTGTGATATTTGAATGCTGTTTAACATGTGGTATTTAATCCTGTAATATTTAATTAATGCTGCTTAACATGAATAAGGTTTAAACATATGGGACGCTTATACTTTGATAGTTAAACATGAAGCTCTGAAAACAACGTATAGAAACAGGATGGGAGGAGTGGGGGAGGATGAATGGCCTGGTTCTTTAAACTGTGGTCTGATAGGGTTATTTTACTACATTAAGCATAAATGGCCTTTCTTTAGAGGCGTCATATGTTGCCGTTTTAACTAAGGTAAGCTGAGGATTATGAACCAAGGTCTGTCTGCATGAACACATGGACAAATTTACCAGCCAGACATTAAAGCTCAGTAGGAAAAAGTGCCAGTTAAATTCACGAGCACAGGAACTGATTTAACTAAAAAAAGGATTTAAAAATCAGCAGGTGCTCTTTCTCTTCACACCCCCCTACCTCTTGCCAAACGTTCAGCGAATCCGCCCAAGTTAGTAAATGTATTAAACAATACTAGCGTTCCAACACTCCATTTTTTCTCCCCAAAGTGCTAATATTTTTAGCGCCAGGGACGTGGAAAATAAGTGCCACTGGCACAGGCACGAAAAAGGGTTAAAGAAAAGGGCTTGTAACCAGGAGGTCCCCGGTTCAAATCCCACCTCAGCCACTGACTCATTGTGTGACCCTGAGCAAGTCACTTAACCTCCTTGTGCTCCGTCTTTCGGGTGAGACGTAATTGTAAGTGACTCTGCAGCTGATGCATAGTTCACACACCCTAGTCTCTGTAAGTCGCCTTGGATAAAGCAGGCGTCTGCTAAATAAACAAATAATAAAAGATGAAGGTGTGAGGTGTTTACTATCAAATACTGTAAGTTAACACCTACACACTGCAGCCTTGCCACCAAACATCTACTTCCCAGTGCACTGCTCCGACACAGCTCAGTGCTTGTGATGTTTTACTAATAAGCCCCTTTCACTTGGCTCTCTGTGTTTCTTGACGTATGACCTATTGCACTTGTTCAGTTGCTGATTAAACATTAGGAACAGTGTTCATGTGGGAGCAGAAGCAATGTAAAACAGACAGGACTAATGTTACTGACACACGGACACAAAATGAAGATGGCACATCTAAAGGGGCAAGTCATTTTGGGCAGCCTGCTGTAGGAGCTTTAGAGCTATTAGTAACTTCATACTTTGTAAGACAGCTCCTTCATCTGTCAATGTGTGCTCTTTCCATTTTGACAAAAGTGAAAATTCCAGCAACTGCTAGTGAGCTAAAATGAGAATTAGAAACACAGGAGGCTGTGTGGTCCAGTGGTTAAAGAAAAGGGCTTGTAATCAGGAGGTCCCCGGTTCAAATCCCACCTCAGCCACTGACTCATTGTGTGACCCTGAGCAAGTCACTTAACCTCCTTGTGCTCCGTCTTTCGGGTGAGACGTAATTGTAAGTCGCCTTGGATAAAGGCATCTGCTAAATAAAATAATCTGCTAAATAATGTTTATTTTTTTTCTGTTGCTCCTAGGTGATGTCTAAAAAAGCAGCACATGTTGACAGAAATGATATCAATATGTACTGTAGACAATTACTAAAATCTATCCTTTCACAGTAAAAAGGGACTTTAAAATGATTTTATAATCTCTTTTTATGAACCTGCATTAAACAACTTCTTTACCCGGAATTTCTACCAGCACTGACCAGCATAAACCAATTTTGGCCATGGCACTGGGAAATCTGAGGTATGCAGTAGCACAGGTACCGAAATGTCTCACACAATGTTTATTCAAATGTGCCCTGCCCTGAATGACTATTTGAATGACTCCAGGATGACTAGAAGAGCTCCGCAACCGCAGGCCTTCAGTGACATTTCTACTGTAGCTTTTGCGTTTGCTGTGGACATCAGAGAGAACCTGTTCACTAGGAAATAGGATGCCTGAAAAATGAATGTAAACCGCTGACTTTACATTCAATCACACATTAATAGGTTCCAAATCTAGTGATGTGTAGTCACTTTCCAATGTCCAACTTCCTCGTCCTTGCTGTGTAATTAGAGCCCCTTTAACAAAAACAAACGCGCTGCTGATATGTGCGTTTAAAAAGAAAACTGTACATCCTTTAAGAGACTCTTGTCAGTGATTGTAACGACGCTTTTCGTTACATAACTTGGTTATAATCCGATGTGCCACCAATTTCCTGGTGTGACATGCATCGGTTTTTGTCGATATTGCCAACACATGAGCCTGAATTCCCCTGCCAAAATGTTTTTGAAAGCACAGTACCGTATTAAAACCCAAACCCAGGCGTGTATGAAACTCCAGCAATATCCATCATTGTGTCACCCTAGCCTGTTACAGTAGCTAAGTGCTGCAAATACAGTATGACATTCAATTATTATTATTATTATTATTATTATTATTATTATTATTAATAATAATAATAATAATAATAATAATAATATTCTTACCTTGTAAACTTTGCCAAAAGCTCCGTCCCCCAATTCTCCGATAATTTCCCAGATATCGTTGGGGTTCAAATCCCTCTGTACATGTTCATACTGTTTTGTTTTCCTTTTCTCAAAAGTGGAAAGTCGTAAGATTTTGCTGAATTTTGCAAAAGCCATGTTGCGTTGAATCACACGATTAAAATGTGAAGAAAAAAAACGCGCTGAATGAAAAAAATTCACATTGAAAACTACCTTGTTTCGATTGGCTTCATCGACTACAAACTACTACAAAAGCGACTGAATTTAAACTCCCTGGTAAACTTTAAGACAGCGCCCTAATGGGTTAAACTGTTTTTATTTCAGCATTCCACATAAAGAAAGTATTTAGCCTTTTTTTATAATAATAATAAACCAAGCATAAACCACTACCAAACTTCCCACCTGCTAACACTCAAATGACTAGTTTTGCTCTGAGCATATTGTTGCTGTAAAACAAGCCCCACCTTCTTTGCAAGCGTAGCGCTCTTGGTAGTTGTAGTTTATTTCACATGTGGTTTATAACAGTTCACTGAAGGTTCAGTGGGTTAGAAAAACTACATTTACCAACCTGGCAGGATGCGTGTAATGTTTGACAAGACTAAAGGGCGTGTGATGATTTTAAAATAGGCATAGGAAGTGAAGCATGTATGCTGTTAGCGTGCGCTTTCTTGATGCAATTAAAATGTTTTTGCAAGATACATTTTGTTATGTGTGCGCCTGATCTATGAATTATTCTAATATGCGCTATTTATCAACAGAGTTTAATGTATGCTGCACGTTTGCTTGTGCTTGTTGAATAGGTAAGCTGTTGAAATAAAAAAAAACTGCATTAAAATATATACGTTCCCTGTATTTGTTTCTGTAGGAAAACTATTTTTATGAAAGGCGGGTCGTCAAGCTTGTTTTTAGGTTAACTTTTCATGCACTACATAAATGCGGCACGCTAGGAAAAATCCATTGCCCACTATTGCCACCTGCTGGCTTTACTTCGCATAGCAACACTACTTGTACAGTACACTACACCAAGAAAAGCCTAACAAGTACAATAGGAGAATGAGGACGAGTTATACCAGACAGACATACAAACTATCTGTCAGGATCAAGTTAAATAAGCTAAAGAATCAGCACTAGAAAAAGTACACACAAAAACGTAATTATGTCATGAGTAGACTCTCTCATTGAAATACTGAAGTTGAACACAGTGTTTTCAGAAAATAAAAATTAAGCTATCAATTATCGTACTTGATAATTCCCACTTTTTTTAAACCAAGGTAAACCTGGTGATTACTATAACAGTTCTAGCTGCCAGAAATACTGTCATTAAAGTCAGAAATAAAACCCGATTTCTGTTGATTACAAAGAGAACGTTGCAGAAACTACATCCCCGAATAGTTGAAAATGGCTTAGTTTATACCAAAACTTGGCAACTGAATTAGTGAAATCTGTTAACCAAGATAATCAGAAAGTGTTGCATACAGTTTTATAGAGTCAGTTTAATACAGCGTTTCATAAGATACAAGACATTTTTTATAGTGAAATAAACATTTTGGAAAATAGTTCAAAAGTTCAGATAACATCTCTAAAGTAAGGATTTAAAACAAACAAAGTAAAGTATCTTGAAATTGCTGTTAAATATACTGTAAACATCTACATGAAAGAAAACATGTCGCCTTCTGCAGTTTAAGACTGGCGATGGCGTGCTTGATACCTCAAGTGGGGATAGTCGCTTTACGGTTTAATTCTGCGCAGTCATCCGTGTAAAAGACAAGTTCCTGTTAAGAAAAGGGAAACACAAACCCGTTTGGCATCATCGCTCCACAAACTACATCTCTGACCACATATTTGACATATCTGCATTGAAACATTTCTATTTATTTTCTCATCAGTTTAGTATGCTTCACACGCTGTATTGTGTTCTTTAAAGTTAAATAAATGAACCCAGAATAAATGAAATTATATTGTGAAACGGTCCTTTTAAACTGATTATAATAAGAGTAAATTCTTAACATCAATCAATGCCTCCAATGTGGTACATTTATGTGATAGAATGACATTTTAGTGAACAATAACAAACTCTTACCCCATGACACATCTGTGCCATGATGAGATACAGCCGACGAACCTCTCTGATTTGATCCTGCACATTCTTGTCCTCTGTGCAAATTCGGTCACGCAAGCTCTCAACCAAAGACAGGTAAGAGCGCATTTTTGACATAACACAGGAGTTCTGTGGAGGCAGATTGTGTGTGTATTTAATGATTCAATAGAAACAAACAGAGAGCACGCAGGTAAGAAGAAGAGCCTATATATATATATATATATATATATATATATATATATATATATATATATATATATATATATATATATATAGTGCCTTGGGATCAAGACAAGGGTGATGTGTATCCAATCACTGCACTGTATGACCAGCACATGTTTTGAATTTGGCTTTTTAAAATTCTGGCATTTCTAAATTGTTTGGACAAAGTGACTGGGACAGAATGTTGCAACTGTAGAATTTCCTGCCGGATTTGAGGGGTTCCGTGATTAGAATGTGATCGCTTAAAAAAAAAAAAAAACTCTTTAAAGTAATGTTTTTTCATTAAGGGTTACGTTTTTGTAAACAAGCTATTTCCAATTTGAATGCCACCCTCAGGCCTATTAAAACTATGAACCCAGCACACACACGTTTTCCAAAAAAAATATTTACAGATGCGCTGTCCAACCTGCACGAAAACACGTAAATTCATCCCTTTGAACAAAAAGCCCTTTTATAAGAACGATTATACAGTATATCTCACTCCAAAAAACTGCTTTTCATTTTCGCTAAATCCACAGCTAGCATGTAAACGCAGCACAGAGTACTCTAAACAAAACATTTCCTTTACCGTAATATTTAGCCAAACTGTTTATTCAAGCATTACTAAAATTTCTCAAATACCAATGAGGGGCCAACAAGCATTGACGGAATCTTATTGAATTAATTAGGTTTCACTAAACTGTAGCTTTATTCACAGCTGTATGAAACAGCAAATAAAAGTAATGAGTGGTAAATGTTTACTGTCATCTGAAATTAATTCATTTCGAATGACCTAATCACATAGCTAAAGCTTCAGATACAGATATGCGTGTGTTTCCATTTCTAATGGTGTTTGTAATAATTCTGGTGCTGGGTTTGAATTGTTTTGGGTTCTGTGCCAATGTTCATTTAGTATCAGTTTTCTGTAAATCTGCCTTTACCTGACTGAGTTTCTGTTGAACTCGTCTGGATAATCCTGTGTGTCGGGTCTGACCAGCTTTATACAATATAGTCTTTAGGGCCTAATAATGCATTAGACTTTTTTACCACTAGATGTCACTTTAAACACATCTCAAAGAGTGGAATTAGGCAGGTCTATATTATGCATACTATCAATGCAAATAACTAGTTCGACAATGTACTGCATTTCTAAAACTTTTAAACTTTTAAAAAATGTCTAAAACTTTCTTCAGCAGGCAAATCATCTGTGTATCAACTGTAATTATAACGTAGCCTATAAAATTGTCAGCCTGTCCCACATAGCGTCTATATATAATTTATCACCACTAGCTAGCGCTGGTTTTCCATATTCGTTACTGTACTGTTGTACCGGTATTTATAAGTAAACAAACGCCTTTTCTTTAGTTATTTATTATTAATAATAATAATAATAATAATAATAATAATAATAATAATAATAATAATAATAATAATAAAGCTCAGTTCATAAGGCTTGATATCTTACAGCATGCAATATAATAATAATAACAAAAAGTCCCAAAGAGTGTCATTACTCAGAGTACAAACTTCATTTTCCTTACAGAAAAAACATATATCTGATAAGCACTTTTTTCTGATATTTAGAAGCTGATCAAAATCATAGCAATCAAGTCAGGTCAACTCCTACAGCTATATAACACGCTTTGGTGTAGGCAGACCTGGACAGATTTTCAAATAAAAATAATCTTCTCTTAACCTCGTAGTAAACTAAAGATTACTTTCTTTGATTTAACAACTATATTGTAAACTATAATTAGATTCTTTATAGCCAAAAACGTCGCTTTCTTTTAATTTTTTTTTAAATATCTAAAATGACATTTTGTTCGCTACAGATTTATGACAACCCCAACATATTTAACTCGTATATTCCACATAGACAAATGTGTTCCTTTAATGTAGGTTACAGCTCCCAGCTCTAGCTTTGTATTAATCTATCCGCCTCCCACTATCCAGCGCCTAGTCAGATGTAAATGAAACTCAGGCGACGATAATGTCTGTGTTGCTCAATCAAGAGCATACATTGCATTGAGCGTTAGCCTTCAGCGACTTTGCCAGTTGCTGATCTTCACACAAATGCACCTGCTCAAGTACAGTTGAACAACTGAATTACAGTGATCTGCAGCCAGCGGTACGCTCTACCTATGATTTCCACTCTGCTTATTTTCTCAAAGTGATTGTTACAATCCTGACAGAAAGGGGGCTCGGGTGTTTTGTGCGCTGTCCGTATTCAAAGCAACAACGCAGCTGTGTTGTGTTGCTCCTACTTTGGGATTTATTTATCGCTGGACACGCTGAGCTGTCAAGAATCTTCACGATTTAAAAAGGTGTGTAGCTTCGTGTTTTGGATGTGTCTGTTTTTTTTGTGTGTGGTTTGTGAACACAGATAAACAGTTTTCTATGAACAAGCTAAATTAATGACTGTTTTAAGTTTAAGCAGTTTTGCTTGGACTAAAATACATTAACACAGCAACGTTCATTTAAAAATTGGCATGATACAAAATCAAACACACAAACAAAATCGTTATAGTTGCTGAACATTGTAGTACATTCAATTGGCGTGAAACGGCGTGTTTTACAATACTTTACACGATAGCTGTATTATTATGCGCTTTCCAATAGCACATGTAAAACTGAATAAGGTTAATAGTGAATCTGTTTTGGTATTATCTATAATTCAACCTTCCTGGCTGTTTTTTGTTTGTTTGTTTGTTTTAAATAATCATAACATTGTGTTACTAATTAGTCTTTGAAAGGGACGACTTCTACTGTAGTACAAGTTTTGTTTTGCTGTGTCTGAGTGTCTTTCCGTCTGACCTATAGGTTTTCCAGAAGACGGATGTCACATCATTGGTTCGTTTGATGAACGCAACTGACTTCATTGAAAAGACTGCTCTACTTCCACTTAATGCAATATGATTGTTTGGAGAGGAATCGACCGAGAGAATACTCTGAAGCACTTTTAAAATGGGTGTCAGTCACTCCAGCAAAACTATCGCGTTCGACCAAAATGAGGATGGTAAGCATAAAGATCCTTCCCTAGCTCCAAAAACAATCATGTTACTTGCATCGCCTTGATCTGAAATATACATAGGTTTTACTTCAGCAAAAATAAACAATATTTGTTCTATTAAGTATTGAGTTTACACAAAGACCTTGGATTCTTTTATAGTATTTGCACTATCTAACTTTGTTGTTGCCAATTTAATATAAATAAGTTGTTGCTCATGGAAATTGAGAAGGAAATTAGACAAATAAATACACAAATACATAAAATACAAATAAGGAGAGACAATAAGTTAGACCTGTTGCTAATTAGACCAGTAATATGAATAATGCATTACTGCATTTCTGGCTCCTTTCTCAGCATGTAGAAAAAAGTCTGTCCAGACAGTATGCAGTAAAATGCTTTCACTTTTCTAACAGTGTGAAATATACATTGTATTATACTGGCAGGCTTGTTGAAAAGTGGGACACAAACTAAAAATTGCTCACTTGAAAAACTACAAGAATAGGTTTGTACCAATGATACCAGTTGTTACTTTTGATCAAACCTGAAAGTAGATCTTCTAGTGACCTATTGGCCAGTATTGATTACCTGTTTCATTCAACATTTATCTTGTAAATCAGGAGATTAGGGGCTCAGTGTTTTAAAAAAAATCTTTACACACATTGACTACAGTGCAGTGGAAATTCATCTTTAAATAACATACTCTATTTGAAAGTGGAACTTGTAAACTGAACATTATGGTTGTGATGTAATTATTCATATTTTCACAATAATATCACACACACGGCAGCTTGTTAAACACGCTTGGATGAGTCCAGTTGTCTTCTATAGTGTAGCTATTGCCCTTCAAGCTTTGTGTTATATAGGGCTGGAGGTGAGGGACTTTTAAAACCCTGCCTTTTATGACGTTTTTCAGCTAGTCGTTTGTATTATTAAAGCAGATGAGTACTGTAGGGCATTTTAATAGAAGAAAAAAAATGCCTTTCTTTATTCCTTGAGGTATGCATTGCATGGTGCTCGATAAGGCTATGTATCTTGTGCACCTGTCATTTTCCTGTGATTGTCTAAGATCTTGGCTTTAAGGCTTTTCTCTTCATAAAATCTTTCCTTGTGTTCTAAGACACATATTAGCATTCACTTCTTCCACTGTGCATTTTAATTCCAATACAGTGAGCCAAGGGTAGTTTTATTCTTCATGCATTTGAAGATCCACAAGTTCTCTCAGATATCTGAGTTCTATAAAAGCACGCTTCCTTTTGGGCCATTAAGTTAACGCATCGACTTCCATCAAACGTCATTTAGCTTTCAGCTGTCAGATCAGTTGGCTCTAATGTTCCTAAAGCTGCTCTCCTTTCGGGGAAAGTCTAGAGAATGATGTCAGTCTTTTGATACCCTTTCTGATACCATGCCTAATGCTTCAAGCTTGTTTAGTAGCTGCAATGTGCTGTCCCATTTTCTAGCAGCACAGTATAATAGTGAGAATGTTCAACATCTGCATTACATCACTTATTGCCTAATACACAGAACCTCTACAAACCTGCCGTACCTTTCATCAGCAGCTGGCAAAGCAGCCATGCTTTAGCGTGCTGTGAAAGATCTACTTACTGAATTACACAGTAGATTGCACGTCTGTATTTTATTAATTCATCAATTGATATCTGATGTTGGATTTCCACAGTTTTGTCGAAGTTTTGATGACCTGTCTGTTTGACAGCTAGATCATTGTCTTTATATAAAAGTAGGTCTAGTGATCTGCCACTTTGCAATAAACTTGAACTGAAGAGCAGCAATTGAAATGACTTATGAAAGAAAGGGTTATTGCAAAAAGAGAAAAAAAAACTAAGAAGGACTGCAAACATCATATCATGGTAAGGGGACAGCAATAAAGTAAGAAATTGGAATTTGAATCTCTTACTCTTAAATAATTGTGCAGCATCTTTATTCTGTACATCTTGGTCATTAACAGATTTTTGTCAGGGACCCACAGGATAGATTAACATGTCTCTCTTTCTTCCTGTTGTATTTCAAGGATTTTTAGACATCCTTCCATCTCTGTTAGTTTAAATCACCTTAGTGTCTAAATATCCTATTCAATGAACATATACCAAAAAGAATAATCATGACTGTCACATACCCAAACACTTCATGAGATTTTATATGGCCTTAAAATAAGGTTTCATAAAGCAATGTATAAATAGCAACGCTGGACCGTGACCGGGATTGATGTGTAATAGAGCATATCATTACCTGTCAGTTCCAATACATAGGGTGGAAGGGAGGTTAGTGTCTGCTCTTACTGGAGATCATCGTCTGTATTTAAAATGAGCTTTGTGGAGTGAAAGACAGCTAGCAGGTCTTCACAGGGAAGACAAGGTTATTACCCTTTCTTATATGAATGTGATTGTTACTGTGTCCAATGTACAGTCAATTAATTTGATATCCACATGAAGAGAAAACCTGCGCAGGAAAGCCATGAGTGACATGGACACAGTTTTAGCTCTGAGGTGTGACTGGAAGCAGGGCAGAACCTTACAGGAAATCTACAACACTCTCCAAAGTGTTCTGGAGTTCCATTCTTCTTGTTTTCGTAGCAGCATCACAAGCCAGGATCTGTGGTTCAGTCTTGGGTACAGAGTGTTGTTTCTTGTTGTCTAACAATTATAACCATGCTCTTCTTTTCTTTTTCTTTTTTTATTTCACAGTCAGCTTTGACCATTTTCAAATATTAAGAGCAATTGGGAAAGGAAGCTTTGGAAAGGTGAGATTTCATACAGAATGTTAAAAAGTGTAAGATATCTTATGTCGCAAAGAACATAATAAGTATCACTCCCTCACCCTGTATATGCCTAGAGATAGAGAAATATTTAATCTAATGGCTTTACTGAATATTGCCATTACCCTTTTTAACAATATAGTCTGTATGGCATTTGGGAAAAGCAAAGAATGCTTCAAGTTGTTCATCTATCTTTGTTTTGTTAGTAAAAGCAGTTTGTAAAAGTACACGTTGCATAGCAACCTGGAACCACGCTGATTCAAGTAGCCTCATCTTTAACTTGGAATCAGCAATGCAAAAGCCGAATCCACTGAAAAAGTAATAAAGGTTAAGTGCTTATAAGGGTTCGGCCACCACATATAAAAGCATTTTATTCTGCGCATTTCAAAACAAAACAAGCAGTTCCGTAACACTTTGAAAAGTCTGTCTGCAAATTCAGAGGATCACATGAGGAATCCCAAAGAAAGTGAATGCCAGAGTGTTTCCACTTGCCATAAAGTGAAAAATAGCATGCTTTTAAATGAATTATACAAAACAAATAGCTTGCCATTAATTATAACGGGAAGAGTGGATATTGGATTTTTATAATGATTTGTAGCATTATGTTCTACATTTATATATTCATTTATATTTGACAGGTCTGCATTGTACAAAAGAAAGACACAAAGAAAATGTATGCCATGAAATACATGAACAAGCAGAAATGTGTGGAGCGCAACGAAGTAAGAAATGTATTTAAAGAGCTGCAGATCATGCAAAGCCTTGAGCATCCCTTCCTGGTAAATGTATGGTAAGTATTTACAAGTATGATTCAAGGTAACAATAAAGCTGCTGGGTTTTTTACGCTCCCTCCTCTGTATAAAGATTCTCCATTAAGTTTGTTAAGTATATACACACTGATTATGAGTTAGAAAATACATGTGAGGGTTGTATTTAAATCTAACAGAATACAACAAAAAAAGTAGAAACCCCAGTTTTTGTTTTTGCGGGGTGTTTGCAAACCACATCCCCACACTAAAAATGCCCTTAATTTAAAGGTCTTGTAATTTACAACCTGGATACAATTTCTGAAGCGTTGCAAGAGACAAATACACAATTCAGTGCAAGACTAATATAATAGAAGGCAGCAGTAGGAAAGATGCATTAAAAAGGATTCTTTGAAAGGTAGTGATGAAGTGCTCCATCGGTTCTGCTTCCTCAGTTGACTGCATGGAACCCTTGCTGTGCTGGGATCTATTCAGTCTTGTTTACCTGCTGTGAGGCGGAGAGGAGAGGATTTGAGCCATACTCGCTGACATTAAAACACAAGCTATAATTCACTTGCATTGGCAGCAGCCTGAAGTTTTATTGAAGCTGATAAACAAAGGGTTCCCATGGTGTTTATAATACCTGAGGGAGTCGTCTTGTTTTAATCTTGTATCTGTATGGTAATTGCATGTGAAAAGCTGGGTTTTATTTGGATACTCAGTGGAGTTGAAAAGACTAAACACTTCTCTTGTTCTCATTTTACTGGTATTGGCATTTAATGAAGTATCTCCGAAGAGGGGCAATTCATGCTGGTGAAATAACTAACACTTTTTCACACTTGAGTTCTGTTTTCTGAAAACGAAATTGGATTGTAAAAAACAGCACTCGTCTGTGTTTACATGACTGGAAACAGTTATCATAATACCCTGATAGGGTTTCTGCAAACCGTGTTTAATATACAAGGTTTAAACAAGGTAGACAAGTGAGTAGACAAAGCGAGCTCTTTCAAGCCTAAAGAAGAAAACAACACGCGAGGTTCAATAAAAAAAAAAAAATCAGATAGAAGCGCTGAAGACAGAAGATATTGATAAAGCTGTCGAGGAAAATCCCTTGGAAAGCACAGTGGATGAAAGACGAGAGATTCGCGGTACATCCAGTATTATGGCATGTAGCTATATAACTGGGCCTTTATGGTATTGGTTCCCTGGAGATATTTCATTAAAATGTATGCCCTGTACTGAACATGCTGTCTCGGGGGGAATATGATAAATCTTTAGCAGGCAGTCTGGCTTTCCCATCTATTGGTAGTTTACTTTGTGTAGTTACTTGATGAGATTCAACAGCTTTCTTTTTTTAATAAGTACATACATTTTTAAGGAAGAAGGCTATTTAGTTGAACCACACTTTTGTTATGAAAAATACACAGCAAAACATTTTGATGGCTGGGGATTTGGAAGGATTGGTCAACAAATTTAGTTATTAGCCTGATACATACTTTCATCAGTGTTGTGCAGCTGTTGTAAATCAAGGATGCTTTTTACAAAGCAAAAAAAAGTAAATAATAGTTTTAAATGGAATTATATTTTAAAATGTAAAGCCTCACACTTTTTTTCCCTGTTTTTGTATTCTAAATTCAACCTATTTGTTCAACCAGAATACTGTTAAAAATACCCCCACCCCCCTAATTATGTAAGGTAACACAAAAAAATGTGTAGGTGGCAACATTTATTTCCATAAAGGTTTATTCAAGAGAGCCAATTGGCAGTGGAGACAGCTGCCTGATTTCCCCGAGCGCTCTGTGACCAAAACATTTTAATTGCCCACAAAAGCTGTCTAATAAGGAGCTGCTTCTTTCTAGCCCTGGTTGTTACCAGCTGTAGGTATTATTATTGGGTGTCAGGTTTTTAATAACACAATTATGAAAGCTTGTCGGGGGTTTAAAAAAATCTGAGAATGTTTCTGTCTTAAATGTTAAGCATGAATGTGTTCCCAGTATTGTGTATGTGTGGTGAGTGGATTATATATATATATATATATATATATATATATATATAAAGGCAATGCTTTTTGAAAATAAAAAAAATAAAGCATTCTGAATTTAAAATAAGGATTCATATTCAGTGCTGAATATAATGTCTCATAGTTGTTCTATGATAATAGCAATATGCTTCCCAGTGGCTGATGAACATGAACATGTACAACAATCACGAATATGTTGTGACCCTGTTTTACTTTCAGTTCCATGCCTGACTGTGCAGCAAGAGTGGCCAAAATAATACATGTAGCAACGAAGCTATCAAATAAGAGGTCTATGCAATTTTGTTCAACAGGACCTATATCTGTAATAGCGCATGAATTGTAATGCTCATTGAAAGTGTATGGAGCATATTCTGGTTGATTACAGTTAGTAGAAGAAGCTGTCGTCAGGGCCGATAGATGTGTTTTTCTTGCCTTGTTTTTCTTACTTGAATGACTCGGAGGTTGACAATAATTATATGTAAACAGATGTGTGCAAGTTATTTGAGTCTGTAGTAAACAGTGGATCTCATTGCACACAATCTGAAGCTGTGTAGGCTTTAGCTTTAAGAATTAAAAATCAAATATTCAGGCTTAGATTACTTCCCACTGTCGTTATTGGTGATCTTTTATTGTGCTTTGGGCTTTATGAACACAAACTATAGTAATTGCTCTATTTCTAGGAAAGTCCCATTAGAAACCAATGAGAATGTATACTAGTTACTATAGTGTATGTACTATGTAGTTGCTATTGATACTGTACAGTACAAGACTTGGGTAGTGAGTTTCATACTAGGTTATGCGTTCTTCTATGACGTTCCAATCTCTTCCCTGTTGCAGCTAAACATACTTCCCAAAAATCATCAATGGGTTTAACCGGATCATGCATATTTCATTGGAGGTGCAGGGTTTACTGGCATTGGATTGGAATAAGAAAAGAAAAAAAAAAAAAAAATGTTGTGTGCTCGATTCATAATTCATCCAACAGATGGAAGCTGTTTTCTTTCCTTGAGGGCCAGTACAATTACAATCACTCCTCTTCCTAATTGTTTTTGACAACCATGAACATTAAAAAATGCTACTGTACGTAGCAGAGGACACACAGTGTAGGCCTGAAGTATACAAGCAAAAATCAAGAGGCTCAGCAGTTTGCACGTTCTGGCCAGTATTATTATGAAGCTCTATTCTAACAGCTATAGGCCACGTGGGGGTAACACAAACGAGTCAGTAAAGCAGTCACTAATTTATATGAGGCCCACCACCATGTGTGAACGTGGTTCCTCCTGCACGGTGGGGATGGCACAACCACATAATAAAGCAGGCGCACACTCGCCGTTAACATCCCTGTTGTGTTTGCATTATCCTCTGTCGAAAAAGCGTGGTCCAATTAGTTCATTTTAAGTGTTAGTGCTCATAGTTCACTAACCATTTCATATGTGCAGCTGAGCTTCAATAGCCCCTCCAGGACATATTTATTTTTATTGCATCATTGTGTTTCCATTGGCCTGTTCTGCGCTGGTACCAAAATGCAGCTTGATTAGCCACAGCCTGTGTGGAAAAACCCCAAGAGAATGTATTTCTCTTTTGATTTACATAAATACAAACAGCTTATGGAATCTGACATTTTTGTGAAGATACCAGTCAGTGTGGTATTTTATCAGTTTTCCACAGTGCATTACAGATTACTTCACTGATGAAGGCACGCGACAAAACTTTGTCTGCTTAGTTTCTTATGAGTTTGAGCTCTTTATTTTCCTTCCTACTTTAATGGTGCGGATGAAATCAAGCTGGCAGGGGTTGGAAAGGTACTGCATTTCATTTCAATTAGCCCTGGGAAAGCTTCAAGTCTTTGTGAAAACACTAATACAATGGCAAATAAAATAAATCAAATTGAAAAACACAAAATAAATAAAAAATCAATAAACAAATAAAATGTTCAAATTTCATTTTCACATAAAGGGTTTTTCAGAGCATCATTTCCCAAAGGGATTTTCATTTCTGCTTGGTCTATTCCTCTTCAGCTCTCATCTGAACTTATCCTCTGAGCCGGGGGAGGGGGGTGTTATATAAGATGGGGTTGATATATCAAATGCACCATTTAAGATTTGAATTGATTCAACGGATTCCTCTTAATGTTTTTTTTTTTTTCTTTTCTTCAAGCCATACTCATTTTTAACCCTGATTCAATTTGGGATTAGGAGCTACATAAATCAATTACCTCTTGGAAACCTTAGCTATATTGACTTGAAACTTCTTAGGTAACAAGGTACAGGTGTAACACACATCTTGGGGGAAACGTTACCTTGAAATTAACCATCCACTCGCAACATGGGAATTTACCATTGTAAAAAGGGCACAGCGTTTATTAAAAAAACAAACCGAACAATTTAAAAGAATATATACACCATTCAAAAACGGACGGGTTTTTGAACCAGAAATAAGGCCAGGGACATGATGGGTTTGTGCTTAGAATACTTTCATGTGTGCTGTATCAGGTTTGCTAATGTACAGTGCAGTATGGCCACATAAATGTTACTCTGCTTGAACAAACTCCTGTGTTTTAAAGGAGAACATTCCATGTTAATGTTTCAAACTCAGAGCGCTTAAGTGGAAATGGACTACATCCCAGGCGTGGTGTTATTTTGCGGTACTTGTCAAAATGTGGTACGCCGTGTACTGCGCTTGCTCGGGCTTGCGCACATGATTTTAGCTCAGAAAACAAGGAAACGCCCATCTGAATGGGGTACGATGCTCTGAGTTTGGCCCTTAAAGTTTTTTCACAATTCAGCAAATGTATGTGACTTTAACTGATGAGCAACGAATAGGGTTATCTAAAATTGTAAACATATACAATGTTGCGGGTGAATTTCTTGCTTCCTACAAACGTACCAGTTTTTGACAGTGCACTGTTTTCTGACCTGCATGGTTGATGCAATCCACATACTTGCTTATACTGGTGGGGTATAGACTGATCAAACCAAGCCATTAGTTCCATATTTTAAACTTGGTGCAGGATGCATGGATGAGGTTTTGCAGATGGATGACATGCATGTTAAATGTCTGGTAGGATATACAATGGCTATCCCTTGTGTGTGTTCCCACAGGTTCTCGTTCCAGGATGAGGAGGACATGTTCATGGTGGTTGATCTGCTGCTGGGAGGAGATCTGAGGTACCACCTGCAGCAGAACGTCCACTTCACAGAGACGACAGTGAGGCTGTACATCTGTGAGCTTGCGCTGGCACTCAGCTATCTACAGAGCAAGCACATCATTCACAGGTGAGCCAGGAGGATTGATTAGGGAAACTAGACAGAGCTGAGGATTCAAAACCAATTCAGTATTTTTTCTTTGAAAAAATCAGAACACAAGCTTAAGTTTTGCTGTGAACAGAATCAGGTTAAGTTATCAAAAAATATAGTTAAAGAGAATATTAAAATAACAGGTAGATGCCAGTTAAAAGTGCTCCAAAAATTACAAAGTAGCCTTTTAATGGGTTAAAAAAAATCTGGTTCTCTTTATTCAAACAGCTTTAAATATAAATTAAACCACAGTTAGGAGGTATATATCTGTCTGGTTAATTGAAATCCAGGAGCAGATTATGTTTATTTGTAAATAGACAGTCTGCAACTAAAAAGTAAAACATGCTATTACATCAGTAACAGAACTGTGCCTCTTAATGGTAAAGCTGGAAAAAAAAGCTTAATTCATTTTTAATACTTTACATAATCAGCACAATATCCCCAACTGGATTCTGTCTAGACTTAGAAGAGCAGCATTATGGCAAGTAATAAGTATAGGGTCTAAATTTAACTTAATTGGTATGCAAATTTAAGCAAATTAGCATACCTACAAACTGCACTGCAATTAAAATGGTATTATGACAAAGGTAATTTTGAAAAATCAGACCATTGTTGACCCAGTGTGGAACACTGTACAGTAATATATTTAATGATACTCTTCCATTAATTCTGCTAATCACGCTTGGCAATATTTATCGTGCTAAGTATATCAGCTGTATATTCATGATGAATTAGACTGTGAATATGAGGCCATTTGCGTGTCAACCATGTGACCTGCAGGTTTAAAACTCCTTGAATACATTACGTTGCCTTCTAGCTAAAACCTTCATTGTTATTAACACACTTTAAATTGCATTTTTGTCCGGTACATATTGTATTAACTGTTTCACTGACACATTGTTTTAACCACTGGCCCTATCAATGATACAGATACTTTTCACAAATCCGTTTTACTTCATGAATATAAGCTATTCCATCATACCATTTCCATAACATTATGTGCCTTTTCTAAGATTGGGTCCAACTGTCGATTATTCTAATTTAATTTGGTCAGAAGTGCACTCTGACGATTGACATAAAATAAACAATTAATGCTTCAAAACATCTGGGCGTGAAATCAGGCTTTGATTGCCTGGTCTGAAAATGAATCATTAAAAAGGCCGCTTTCCATTAGTGTCTCTGTGTGACTGAGAGGAACTATATTTCAGAGCTGTGGGGAGTTGAAAATATTGAGTTGCTCGGAGGGATCATCTGTGACCTGATCATGGGGAAAATGGTTTAATTAGCAAGTAGTATTCTGAAGAATAACTCTTCAGTATTTAAACTGACCACTGTTAAGCATCCTGTGCTGCTACTGCATTACTGACCAACACCAATATGGGACATTTATTATTATGTGATCATATATTCTGACCTGTACATTATTTAGATGTTTTGCTACAGTATAAACTTATTTATTTCGAATTACTATAATATAACTTACCAGTTGTTGTTTTATGTTTGACTGCATTGTAATTCCAAGTGACCTATATGTAGAACAATAGGCATATCTGGGTTAATTCATCTTAGACGCTCAATGTAAAAGCTGTTATTGTTTTGCATAATGCATTCGTTTTACAGTCAGTTGCAATAGAGTAGCAGCATATTGCAGAAGAATTGGCTTTGTTATCTGCGCATTTTGTTTGTGTTATCTACTGTAACTGTTGTTCTTGCCGCTCGTGTACCTTGCCTGTGGGAATAGGAACAGGGGAGGAATTCAGTAATGTGAGGCACATGTTAAATCTGCACCATGATCATACTTACAATGTATACTGGAATATGATGCTGCCCTCATGCTTAAAAACCAAACAGAAATACCCAGAACACGCATTGATTCCATTTTTTAATTAAACAAAACCTGTTATAAAATGATTTTTGTTATATCAACATTGCAGTTTTTAAGCCAGGTCCATAATGCAAAAGTATTTACTAATACTAAAAACACTGACACCTTGTTTTGTGGCCTTAATTTGGTTAATCATATTAGCAGCATCTCTGTCTTGGTTAGACTGTCTGCATACATCACACAGTCTTCAGTGCCCATCACTTCAGTATTATTTGGAGGTGTCTTATCTTAAGGACAGGTGTGCTGCAGCATTTGAATTTAATCTAACCTGTATTTGGCTATGCACAAAAAAAGCTATTTTATCTTTAGAACCATTGTCATCATCTGACCCCCCGCCCTTTCCATAATGATGCCTGTATGATTTGGTTACACAGAGCTCCTCTCAGTTACATGGTTCCTTCTAATAAGTGATGTAATTAGGCCATTAGACCCAGGTAATAGCTTGTCAGACCAGTCAAGTGTAACACAAGCCAGTCAGATCAATTGCACCTTTTTCTGTTTGCCCTGGAATAGATAATGAGATCTGGCTGTTTCATACAAAAATGAGTATAATGAGAAAAGCTGTGGAGTACCAGTGATGCTTCTTCATTCTCTGGCTTTTACATGGTACAGATGAGACTATATTGGATTGCCCCTTTTAACTGCCTGAAGAAACTATCAGTCCGTTCCCCTGTCAAGTCAAATTACCATTTATAAAAAAATAAAAAGATAAAAAAACTGTATTTAGCTTCTTTTTTTTTGCACTTATGTTTTCTTGAATAATTGCTGGGTACATATCAGCAATACTGTTAATACAAAAAAGTTAAAAAAAAAATAAAGTAAACAGTACACTTTTATAGCAGACTCTGTAAACATCCACCGTCAGAGCATTTAAAACAAAAGGACAAACCCTGATATTGTATAGCACATGCACATTTAATTATGTAGTAAATTATACATCATGAGGATATTACAAAAATTAAGCAACAAACAAATATGGATCACAGACACACACACACACACACACACACACATATAATATTTGTGTGTGTAATATTTGTTACCTTGTTTTACTGAAATGCTGCACTGGCCTCTACCAATATTATTTCAAAATATTATTCAAAATAATATTATGAAATATTATTTCAATATTAAGGCTGAAGCACAGGGTTTGTGACTGAGCTGAGACACTAAAGCAGGGTCTCTTGGTCGTAGTCCATTCTTTAGCCAGCAGACCACAGTGCTCCATCATCACATTATAAACATGATTGAACTATCTGCTCATTAGATTATGAGATTGAAATAACATCTGTGCAAATGTCAAGTTTCCAAACAAGTTATTGGATTGAACCCAAGCTTTTTGGGTGAAGCCTGTGGTAAAGTGTAATACACTTAAACCACAATCTTGCTACGACGCGGCAAACCTCAAGCAAAAATATTGAAATCTGCCCAAAAGATACTGCGAGCCACCATCTGTTTCACGTTAATCTGTTTGTTCGTCTCTAACGATGAACATGAAATGTATCATGCCTGCTGTGTTAATAACGTGGTGCAAAGAACACTTGAGTGGTTGTTATTGTCTGAACACATTAAATATCACTATGACTGTGTGACAGAGAGGGATTGTCATTGTAATTGTTGGATTACTATATGAAGACGATCTGGAACCGTTTCATTGCTCTGGATCTCTCAGACTGTTCAAATGACCTCTTGCCCTTTAATGCGAACATGTTATCCCTTGTGCCACTCTTGAAGGAAATGTCAATTAATTAGACGCAACAATTGTGACCTTTTATGCCTCGATCTGGCCCCTGCTCTCTGAAGAAAATGCTCTGAGCTCAGCAAGGGACCCAGTCTGTTTAATCATTTTGCTTTGGATGTATGAATTATAGATGCCCGCTCCATTAACAACATAACTAATAAGCACTTCATATTGTCCTTTCAATAGACGTTGCTAAGGTAGGTAGTTGCTAAAGGACTCTGAAGTTCATTTTTAATGATCGGTATCTTGCCTTTTCTTTTTTCTTTTGATAATTTCATGATGGCTGTTAATCTCAATGGTCTCAGGTTAATTTTGGAATAGCAAGTAATGCTGTGTCTTATACCCTATTCACACTACCTAAATAATTCACAAAGGAAGTAACGACAATCATGTTATTTAGGTGCTGTAGATTGGTTATTACTGCTATAATTGACAGGTTTAAGCATGTTCTTTTTGGAGCACTATTCTTATTGAGCCCAAAATCAACAGTTATTGTAAAAGCTTGGAATTAGAAACTCTTGCTCAGGATGGGGCACTTAGTTAGACATGTTTATGCTTAGAAAGCGTGGATACTGTTTGTCTGTTTACAGACCTGCCAGCTTGCTTTAGTATCAATAGGCCTGCCTGTAAAGGGATGGGAGGACACACTAATTGTGCCGTAGTAATGCAGCCTCTAATTGTGGTAATTATGGAGGCTGTTACTGCAATTATATATGAATACAGAGATTGCATTTTTTTTTTTACCCAGTGGTTGCATAAGCATCTTCCTGGCAGGTTCTGTTGGTTATCAGAGATTTCTCTCTGCCATGCACTCTCATTGGGATTCCAACACCTAAAATAATATTGTTCGGTTTCGATGAAGAAACGGAACTGACTTTTTAAATTGAAAAGCAGGACATTAAAACAAGGAAGGACCGAAGAGGGTGTCACGCAGTCGCTATAACCATTTCACACATGTTGTACCCACTCAGAAGACTGCTGTCTCCTCGTATGCTTGATAGCTTTAAGAAGGAGCTCTCCGTGAAGAATAAGAATATACCAAGAGAATGTTAGAAAGGATTTCATCTGAACATATGGATATCGGGCAGCCCCCATTAAATGTAGTCTTATTAGCTGTATCTAGCCTGGAAAACATCAATTCCCATTATTAAGATTGAAGTGACGCTCTTGAATAAATGATATACAGCCAAGGACTATGAACCAGAGCAGAATTAACTGGATACCTCATTGTGCCCACAGTGTGTCTTGTAATACAGTCGGAATCACTGCAGAGTACTGGGTGATCCAGACACATTCACAGCTTACCTACCCCAGGATCCTATAAACTCCGACACCACATCCTTAAATAAACTGCCTGCTTCAGGGCTACTTGCTTATGCGTTTCGCAGCTTAAAGAAATGTTTAAAAAGCAGCTACTGCATACATACTTGTGTCACTCTGATGTGGAACTGTTTAATGCACAGGTCTAATGTAAATTAACATGTTATATCATTTTTTATGAAAGACCTGAAATGTATAAAGCCCTATGTCTTAGCTGATTAATCCTTATGAAGTAATGACCACTTAAAAAGTATCCTGCTCATCCTTTTGCACACATACACAGGTGCTATTTATCAGTTTACTGATTGATGATTCATTTAGCCAAACTGTTCTATGAGAATCAATACAACATTGCTGAAACAGTTCTTTGTAATCATTACTGTTAACTCCAGCAGATGCTAAAGGTCTTCCTTTTACTAAACATTTCAGAACTTTTTTGCACATTTAACCTTTTTTTACACGTAGCGAAAAATTACAGTTTACTAGAAATTAGCCAAATAATCAATTTGATGTAAGCATGGGATACCATGCTAAGGTGCTGGAATCGCGATATAGATACAGGAATGATACTTCAATTTAAAATGTATATAAGTTAATATAAGAAGTGTTTTGTTTTTCTTGTAGGGATATTAAACCGGACAACATTCTTCTTGATGAGCAAGGTAAGTGTGGAGAGAGACTTCAGCCTTTCTTGCGATGAAGAACAATGTTCAACATTTCTATATTAGAGCACAACTACTGTATTTTATATATATATATACAGTGCCTTGCGAAAGTATTCGGCCCCCTTGAACTTTGCGACCTTTTGCCACATTTCAGGCTTCAAACATAAAGATATGAAACTGTAATTTTTTGTGAAGAATCAACAAGTGGGACACAATCATGAAGTGGAACGAAATTTATTGGATATTTCAAACTTTTTAACAAATAAAAACTGAAAAATTGGGCGGCAAAATTATTCAGCCCCTTAAGTTAATACTTTGTAGCCACCTTTTGCTGCGATTACAGCTGTAAGTCGCTTGGGGTATGTCTCTATCAGTTTTGCACATCGAGAGACTGAAATTTTTGCCCATTCCTCCTTGCAAAACAGCTCGAGCTCAGTGAGGTTGGATGGAGAGCATTTGTGAACAGCAGTTTTCAGTTCTTTCCACAGATTCTCGATTGGATTCAGGTCTGGACTTTGACTTGGCCATTCTAACACCTGGATATGTTTATTTGTGAACCATTCCATTGTAGATTTTGCTTTATGTTTTGGATCATTGTCTTGTTGGAAGACAAATCTCCGTCCCAGTCTCAGGTCTTTGCAGACTCCATCAGGTTTTCTTCCAGAATGGTCCTGTATTTGGCTCCATCCATCTTCCCATCAATTTTAACCATCTTCCCTGTCCCTGCTGAAGAAAAGCAGGCCCAAACCATGATGCTGCCACCACCATGTTTGACAGTGGGGATGGTGTGTTCAGGGTGATGAGCTGTGTTGCTTTTACGCCAAACATAACGTTTTGCATTGTTGCCAAAAGTTCGATTTTGGTTTCATCTGACCAGAGCACCTTCTTCCACATGTTTGGTGTGTCTCCCAGGTGGCTTGTGGCAAACTGTAAACGACACTTTTTATGGATATCTTTAAGAAATGGCTTTCTTCTTGCCACTCTTCCATAAAGGCCAGATTTGTGCAGTATACGACTGATTGTTGTCCTATGGACAGAGTCTCCCACCTCAGCTGTAGATCTCTGCAGTTCATCCAGAGTGATCATGGGCCTCTTGGCTGCATCTCTGATCAGTCTTCTCCTTGTATGAGCTGAAAGTTTAGAGGGACGGCCAGGTCTTGGTAGATTTGCAGTGGTCTGATACTCCTTCCATTTCAATATTATCGCTTGCACAGTGCTCCTTGGGATGTTTAAAGCTTGGGAAATCTTTTTGTATCCAAACCGGCTTTAAACTTCTCCACAACAGTATCTCGGACCTGTATATATATATATATATATATATATATATATATATATATGTTAGGCTTTTATTTTTATGGTTTAGCAGGTTTAGTGGTATATTGTAAACTTGTAAACTGGAGTAAAAAAGCTTTGATAAAATGAACTCTCCGCCACAAAAGATGCATATCTATCTGCAGTGTGCCTCATATTATCATGGAGTTCAGCCTGTCAGATGAGTGTGAATAACATTAGTACTCTGCCAGGGCCCTTCTGATGTTGTCAGGGTAACAGAGAAAGTCTCTCTGTGAATAATATAAAATCAGGAATCCTACCTGAACATGCAAATTGCACTTCTCCCAACTCTGAATGTTAATATGGCATCAAACCATTTCTTTAAATTACAAGTAATGGCTCTCGAAAAAGATCATTTCGTATGTACAGTGAATTGAATAATGGGTACGGACAGTGTATGGTGGTGATGCGTAAGAAATCAGGAATTCATGAGAACTGGCATTAGAGGTCACATCACTCCAGGTTTACCTTTGTTGACTGCAGCGTAAAGAATAAAGCAAAGACGTAGTAAAGCATAGTAAAAACACAATAAACTATAGTAAAACGTGGTAAACCGAAACTATAGTGCCAATTCATTAGTAAACTTCTGTATGTCTAGAAAATGTCAACAGCTTGCAAGTTCATGACTAGAAAAGACAGAAAGTTGGCATGAATATTAGGAGATTTGACTAGTTTCTTTTGGTACTCAGATTTCAGAAAGGAGCTAATTATAGAGACAGGTAGCTGTGGGCTCTTTACATACACATGACATTTACTATAGCTGACAAGCCTGTGTTTAATACCAGTCCAGACTTCAACAGCGCAGACACTGTTGATGGATGGTTTTATCTGAAGTTGATGTACTGTGGGTACAAAGAGAACATTGTCACATTTCTAGGATGATCGATTGCAGAGATGGTTTCACTGCCATTTATTTGTAATAAAGAAAAGTCAACACTAACATCCAATATGAGAGATCAAAATGGCAATAAAAAGATCTCCTGTGTTTGCGATTGCAGTAGGTCATGGAAATTTATACTCCTTCATGATATTGACCGCTGGTACTGTATCTCTTATAATGGTTTTTGTAGGGTAGTGGGTAACACTTCAGTGTAAGGATCCATGTAATTTAACCAATATTGCTTCTACAGTATGCATTATAAAGGGCGTTTTATTCCAGTTTACAGTATATGATGGTTATTACTAAAATATAGTGTTACAAGAGCATCTACCTAATACATTGTAAGACGTTTTACAATTACTTTATAACAGAATATATGTGTCGTTAAATTGTAATCCAGTTAAAACAGTTAATATTGTAAGAAAAACATAAGCCTAAAGGTTTAACGCATTGTTACTTTCAGGAGTCAAAATAGATTTTCTTTGTTGCTCCTCACATTATGATTCCTGCCCTGAACAAGCAACATGAGAATACAATGCATAGTGATTGTTTGTGTATGGCTTACAAACAGAATGCCATCTGTCCTGTATGAATAAACAGTGACTACATTCTCTTCCAGTCCCATAACTGTGGTCAATTTCACAATAACATAGAATCCATTTATTCTTTCAAAGCCTACCTTTCAGAAAACAGAGCCAGTCTTTGAGAAAGTATGTTATCTGGGTGTTTACTTAATATTAAATTGTATTAGCTCAAACGCATACTGAACATAGCTTTTCTTACTGAGATTAGGAAGTGAAGTGTGAAGACCTGTTTGTCACACGCTTCAAATCATTTATTACATTAAGTAATCATTTTAGTGTAGTCGTTGTGTCTTTAAGCATACTGTACATTTTAAAAGTGTAATGCACGGTATTTTGAACTGTGTTTTATCAGAGGATTCCTGTGAATTTTTTTCAATGTGTTGGAAGAGTTGACAGTAAAAAAATGTTATATACTTAATGGTGCATGAGACACAGACTGATAACATTTAAAATATGTGAAGAAATGATGATTACTCACTATACCTGGATTTTGAGGTGTACATGTCTCAGATGTCCCATTGCACACACACACACATATATACGTGTTGAATTTAACATTGGTATTTAAAGCTCATTTGACAAGCTGACAATAGGTGATAATGGGATAATACTTCTTGCTAATATTCCAGACTGAAACAATGGACATACCTGCGAGACACTGCACTTCTAAGAATATTGACAAGTTTATGTGCTGTTTTAATCAGAACATTAAATCAGATGCTTTAGCTGTTCTTTTTCTATGACCTTTCTTGATCTGGGTTTAAGAGACTTTTACCTGGGCCTCTATCAGAGTTTTTTTTTTTTTTTTTTTGGAGTGCTAAACAAATAAATAACATTTCACAGAGGCCAAGCAGAAAAGTCATACTCCTGCTGGCTGCATGATCATCATCTGTATCTATGACACGTTTTTCTTTTAATTTTCAACAGGCCATGTACACATCACAGACTTCAATATTGCTGCACAAGTGAAGGAAGAAATGCGAGCTACTTCTGTTGCTGGTACCAAGCCATATATGGGTATATATTTATAGTTGTTTCTGAATTGAGTGTACTTGTGGTTATAATTTATAACATTTTCAAAATGTACAATTACAGAGGATGCTGCTGAAGTGAGGTGGTATAAAAAAAACACTAGGATTTTGCAACTGTACGTTCAGTCCCCTCTGCTGCAGTGGAAACTGTGAGTTAATTCCTGGAAAATCTCTGGACAAAATCTGTTTTAGAGAGGACAGAAATGATAGCAGTACACCGTAGTTGTCATTTTTAAATCACCTCACTTCAGAAATTCAGCTTTAAAAAGAAAATAACTTTTTTTTTAAGTATGCAAACTTATTGTTTTAGCAGAAACAATAATAGACAAAGATGACATGTACAATAACAGTATAAGAAATAGACAGTACAAATGTAACCTCTATGCATTATGACAATGATCAAAGCCATGTTCATAAAGGTTGTGCAATTATTAACATTTTAAATGAATTAGTGCACAGCTGCTAAATTAAAGTACACATTTAAAACAATGTAAATTAATCCCATAAAAGGTAACATTTTTGTGAAGGTCTTCAGAGTAGTATTCTTAATCTGCACATTTTCAATATGATTATTTTCTCATTGAACATATTCTCTATGTCTTCTGTAGCTGATTCATTTGCAATCCATGCAATACAAACCTTTAAACTTTTCAAGGCACAGTACTCCCCTTGGGAGGGTCAAAGTACTGTTATAGATTGTATGACCTCATCTGCCGTCTTCAACTGCTAATTAGGACAGACACAATCCAATTGAAAGAGGTTTCTATGTAATTACAGAGTGGGTAACGCATGTGGAGATCAGGCTTTTTTACAGTTCTTTGCAATCAAACACAACCCAACCAAGGTATAAAATATGTTGTTATATTAAAGTTTATACCGGAACCCCTCAGTCGGTAATACGTCTAATTCGACATGACTGATATCTCTTTAAAGTGGAGCTGATTGAGAGGAAGCAGCAGTGAATAGAGATAATAGCATTCTGATAGCATTTGAAGAGTGCAGGGGGGTAAAACAGCATGCTGTTCAGCATCAGAATAGCAGCTCACTTAATTGACACATATGGTGCTAACAGCATAGGCTCTACATTTTAATTCAACCAACGGAAGTGAAAAAATGATGTGAGGCTTACAGTAAGAGCGTAATAACTCATGCATGTGTAACTACTAAATGTATTTATCTGGAAGTTTGGAGAGTCACACGCAAGGACCTCAGTAACTCAGCTACCAAAAATGGGCTGTGTTACCAGTATGATCGGGTAACTTGAGATGTCATTAATGTGTAAAAGTTGTGATGACTGAATAATTAATGGTTGCTTTCACGTTTTTTTTTGTTTGTTTGTTTTAGCTCCAGAAATGTTCCAGCCATTCGTTGGGGGTTGTGCCAGCTACTCCTTTGCTGTGGACTGGTGGTCTTTAGGAATCACTGCCTATGAGCTACTGAAGGGACAGGTGGGAGAGGGGTTTTATATTATTCCTCTGACTCACACCACTGCTGTTTGGAAATATATCTTTAATGACAATCTCATTCTAGTCTGACTCTGTACACACTGGAAATGGTAATAATGGTGTCAATTCAAGCAAGGTCGGGACATTGGCAAGCTCACTCTTTGTCTCCTGCAGTTTGAATGTCTGGTATTCTGGTATCTCCCATTGGGCAAATTTATCAAGACTTGATGCATATTGGATTAAGTGTCAATCACTGTCATCCAAGCATATCTCATCCAGAAGGTGAGGAATGACAGTGCTTGTTCTAAAATAGCACAATACATTTATTGAAAGTAATCAATCTTTCAAGACCAAAGAAACAGGATTCAAACTCCAAAACTGTGTCTTTTTAACCTTCTCTCTCTCTCTCTCTCTCTCTCTCTCTCTCTCTCTCTCTCTCTCTCTCTCTCTCTCTACTGTATATATTTTTTCTTTTTTTACAGAGACCATATCACTTCCGATCAAGCACATCAGTCACTGACATCATTAATTTGTTTTGCACTGTCAATGTCAACTACCCTTCTACTTGGTCTGGTGGCATGGCATCTCTTCTAAGGAAGGTATATATACGCTGTAGCTATACTTTATAAAAACTGTGGCTCTGCCATCATTTAGTTTTGTACACCATATACAGTATATGGAAGATGAACTACCACAGAATGTCATGAAAGAGAGGGAGTTACCATGGAAACAGTAATCTTCTATTATGCTACAGTAAGTGGGAGCAGTTTCTTAAGGTGGTGGTAAAATGGAGCCTCATTTAGTTTCCTCTTGAGGATGTCCAGTACAGTACAGTTAACATATACGGATGTACCACTGAGCTCCTTTACTTGATAGAAAAGGCAATGCTTCATAACAGACTAGAATAGTGTGCTGTATATAGGCTTGGGTTGTTTGATGGGTCTGTCCTAACGCATTCTATTGTTAATTCACATCCTGTAAATAATGTATTCCTTGCCGTGCTCAGCTGCTTTCAGTAAAGGCTGAGAATCGGCTTTCGTGCCTCTCGGACCTCCAGGGATTATCCTACTTGTCTGATGTGAACTGGGAGGCAGTGCTGGCGAAAAATGTACCGCCTGGATTCACTCCCAATGCAAGTTAACCTATTTTTTTTATTTACACAGTTAGCATAACTGATGATAATTGTATCAAGTCTTATACAGCCTAATGCGTTCAAATAACATTTCTCCTGCTACATCTGTATTAGAACCAAAAGCAACACAAACACCATTTATCATACTTCTGACAGAGTTACCGTACTTACGTTGGGTACATTTAATAATAATAGTAATAATAATAATAATAATAATAATAATAATAATAATAATAATTTATTTTGTATAGCGCCTTTCATTAAAAGAAATCCCAAAGTGCTTTACATAAAAAATACATAAAATATATAAAACAATACAACAGAAACTATACAGTGCAATAAGCTAATGTATAAAATGAAAACATTTTATTTTACTTAGGGCTGTGTGGTGTGTATAGTGTAGACCCTGTATGAACCCTGTACAGAATTTATCTACATTTATACATATTTTTATATGCAGTGTAATATATAACATATATGAAATATATGCAGTCTAATCCCAATGCATGCATGGACACAGTACCCCCATTGTGTAACATCTAGCTTGTTCAAGTACTGGTCACCTATACGTTTTCCATATTGGGGATATATTTTTTGTATTAGTTTCTGTTCTTTTACTCATGTTTGTTTGCTGTACCACAGAAAGGCCGGCTGAACTGTGACCCGACCTTTGAACTGGAGGAAATGATTCTGGAATCCAAGCCTCTCCACAAGAAAAAGAAACGACTGGCTAAAAAATTAAAAGAAAATGGAGCTGACAACTCCCCTCAGGTGCGAACAAGAAACCAACCATTGCTTCCAATGGCTGTTTATCAACATGCCTGCATGAAATTGCAGGGCTTAATTCAATTAGTTTGCATTTTGTAGAATAGTAACGAATAACTATGGAATCTAGACACCCAGAATCCTATATTATGCTATTTTTTTTTTTTTTTTTTTTTTTTTTAATCAACAAGACAAATGATTAGGGTAATGTAACCTTCCTAATATCAATGTTGGTGTTGGTGAGACACTAAAAGATAAATGGCACAAAGTGAAGCTCTGATTATGATTTTTTTTTTTTTAAAAAAAAAGCATATTCAACAATTACATTAATGAGGCACTGAAGTGGTTTAATTAAAGCAATTTTCAGTCTTGGAAATTTGTCACATTCAGACTCTTCAGACTGTCATTTACTGGTCCCTGGCAGACTAGCATAGAACCGCAGAAGACCCGTTTCAAATGGATGTAATGTATTATATAGCTCATATGTCTACAAGCAAAAAAAAATTAAAAGCCAATATATGTTTTTATACTATGCATGCCTTTATATTCTGTAAATCTTGTTAAGAAAACTATACTATTTTTTTTATTATCAGTTGTGTTGCTGTAACTCCATTGAACACTGAAAACAAAAGGAGACCAAACTGTCAAAAACATAACATGTTAGTTTTGCCTATTTTCTAGTGAGAAAATTCTAAGGCTGAAATTGTGACCACTGATTCAGGTCAAACTGTATGCTGCAGTGCTGCCGCCTAGTGGGTGAAAGTTCCACTAGTTTTAATATATTTTACAGAAATGTTAGTTCTTGAAACCATGGAAAGTGACAGCGAAAGAGAAACACAGTATCCATTTGCAAAACTGAAACTTCCTGCAGCAGCGTCCACATGAACCACATCCCAGACTGGATGCATATAGGAGAACAAAACACTGATTGAAAAGTACAGTGCTTCACATATGTACAGCACACATACATGTCCCTTTTAAAAATTCAGAGACCACAGCAGCCAATGAACATCATGCAGGCAAGCACTGCTTTGGAGCACTTTTATGGACAACTCAAGTTTTTATTTTCTTTATGTCCCTAATAATATTGACAATTCCCGGTTGAGACGATGCTGCAGGCTATCAATGTGTAACAATTAGAGCTTGTATAACAAGGACAGACACTGGCAGGCAGTGCAGGGCCTATTTTATAAGTGGTGTCTGTCTTTAACACATCTTAGAAAATAAGAATAATCGTTAGTAGTTTTACTAGTTAAATATTGAAAGTTTAAGAATCCTGCAGTTTCTGAGTCTGTAATAATTCTGTCCAATGCCTCCCTGATAACCTTGTGTGTATTACAGGCAAATCTAATTGTTAATACTCTGCATATTTCTGTGGTTTTTTTGTATATATTGGTTTGGAAACTGAAGAATGGACAGTTGCAGAAGCGTCTGGAGTGTGTTCAAAGGGAATTCACGGTCTTCAACCGAGAAAAGTAAGTAATTCCTCTCCTAAACGACCACTTTATCATGTGCTGGATCAGATGGTTTGTTGTGCTTGGAGATGGGAGGTTTGTTTCCAGTTTTACCTCGCTGCTTGCTTGCTAAATATCTTGGGACACTAAATAATTACGTCAGACCGCTTAGTTACTGAATGTCATGGTACATTGTACCCCCTCTTGAAAAAAGATATCGACTAAGTGACACAATTTGAGAAGTGTACCTAAATACTGAGTTGTAGCCGTTCTTAAGAAAGGTAAATGTATTTCTTTCTTGTGTGTGTTTCAAAAGGGTTAGGAAAGTGCAAGAAGAAACACAACAAAACATCACCTCTGAAAAAGACAAGTGTGAAGAAATCGAAGATGGACAAAATAATAATATAGCTCAGTTCACCTACATATCCGGGTAATATCATTTAAGCACCATTTATTTCTGCAGCTTGTAAATAGTAAACTCCTCCACGGGTAAAGGGACATTCTTACCCCGTAGGAAATGAAGGCATAGAGCCGGCATGTCTTTGTCTGTCTGTTATGTGCATTTTTAGCTGCCGGTATCTTTGTATGTGAAGTAACCTTGCTGGCACGCATGGACTGAATGTTCCTTGTCTTCACTGAAGAGCAATAATAGCTGTGAACCAGATCATAAAAAATCCATGTGTTATGAATATTCATGTTGTCTACATCAAATTTGAAAGCAATATTTGGTTTCTAGGGCCTGCCTTGAGTTTAAAAAATGTGCTTCTTGTTTAATTACTATTGGGTTTGCAGGGTTTGTATACAGATATTTGTACCTCTGAAATGTGGTTTTAATTATTAGTAACCATGTTAAGCTGCTATGTTTTGTATTTATTCAGCTAGGAATTTGTAATAATACTGGAAACAGTCAAATAATGTAGCAGTGTACTGTGAGCACTATTTAATAAATAATTACAAAAAATGTTTGAAATCATGATCACTAGCATATCTTTTAAGTGAGGGTTAAATTGACGGATGCATTGAAGAAGCACATGGTAGTAAATGATTAATGTGTACAAACAGAGCCAGAGAAGCCCTGGGTTCGGTCTTTATTTATTTAGTAAAAGTGTGTATTGTTCCATTTTTCCATTTGCTAACATTTTCCTGATACAGATTTTCTATGGAGCTAAACAATAGCAAGGTTATAGGGGGTCATGTTTCTCACTTAAATCATACATATGGCATTCATCTAGGCAACATGTTGCCAACTTCTGGCGTATGGGGAAACTCCATCTTTTGACAACTGAATTAGTGAAATATGATATAATAAGATGGTAGAGTGATATCAGGGCGTAAGTGTCTAGGTTCTTTGCATTCGTTTCGAAATATAGAACCCAGTCTCTACAAGATGTGAGGTATCTCTTTTAGTGCCACAGTCCTGCAGTTCAGAATCCCTTCATTGGAGTTGCTGACTTCTTTGCTTTGTGGAGTCAAGTCAGTGCGGATTTGTCAGTCTAGGTTAAACTAATGTCTATATGAAGTTAATGCGTGCCAGTAATACCAAGCATGAGACATCAATCATCATTGCACCCTGTGTGAATATGACCTTGTTTGTGTCCGGGAATCAATCCCTACCCATTTGCTTGACTTCATTAAGATTAAAGAGCTCAGGCTCTATTGATTTGTCCTTGTGAACTGGAATTATCTTTATATAGTATTAGTGGACCGGATGTAGAAATCATCTCTAACGTGCTGCTAATACCAAATAAAGGAATACATTTTCAATTAACATCAGTTTTTTTAAAGGAGACAAAACCGTAATTAAAAAAAAAATGCCCCAAAGGTTATGATGTTCAAAAGAATACTCTTTTACAGGTTATGCAATGAAGCAACTGATTAATAAATTTAAAAAGTCAGTGGAATTACAACACTGAGATCACACCAAACCAGTGTTCCATTTTTAGATGACTGCGTGTATTGAACATTGGGACAAAAAATATGAATAAGAAAAGGAAGGGCTTAACTACTTTTGAATGCTGAAGCCAAGATCGTATTTTTATATCTCAATGCATTGCCTGGACACTGAATTGTGTACCCCTTGGTTGTAATGTTGGCTTGTATTCTTTGTGGGACTGACTGCACAATAGTATGTAAAATGGCAAGTCACCCATCTCTCCTGCCATTGTCTCATGCCGATGCATACCAGTTTCAAATCATAATCACCGGTTAGTCTTCCGTCATTTTGACGATTTCTTCTATGCATAATTAGTCTTCCTGCCAAAAGCAATCTTCCCAGTTTTTTTCGATGCACATAACTCCACAATGTTCCTGCAAGCCTGTCAGTTTCTGCTGTTGATGCACCAGCTACTAAAGCTTCGCTATCTTTCAGGATAATCGGCTGAGTTTGAAAATGCTATCTTGTTGGCCAGTTACGCTGCCAATCCAAGGTTTAGGGAGTAAACAGGGTGACATCATTGTTGCTCTAAATCAGTAATGTGTGAACTAATATACTGTACAATACAGTGAAGGTTCATTTGGGTTGCAGTTTCATAACTGTCTCTAATTATACATTGGTGCTACGTTCAGCCTCATTCAATGTACGTACATGCATTTGTGTCCCAGTTCAGAATGGGTTTAAAATCCTGCAATTGCAGTAATTGAATGCATTATAATGAGGTTCTTATAGTATATGATATACAGTTTCTTCCAGCATCCACGCGGTTGGCTATATATTGAAATCTCATCAATCCCACTTTAAAATATCAATTGGCAGTAAGTAAAACAGGTGAATACAAGGCATTTCAGAAATGACAAACAGCTATTCAGATTGCAACCGATGTTTATTCAGGAAAATTCGTACAACCACTTACATTTCATTTGTTTACGATCTGTTAGCTTTGGGTGCTTGAAACATAACAATGAGAAAAAACAATGCAGGTACGATTGACAGAAACATACTGTATTCAGCACTTTTACAGGTATGGAATGCAGCACTGTTTTTGCATCACTCAGAAAATGTGACTTTGCCTCAAAGTTAGTTGGGTTTACAATTGAATTGCCATCGTTCAAATTACAAAAACATTAAAAAAAACCTCAATTTGTTCTTTGTGTACGCTACAATATACAGTATGATGTAAGACATATCAAAACACATTGAATAACACAGCAATTCTTTCTCATTATTTGGAGACTGTTCACAGAAATGAATTGTCATTCAATAATACTATTTATTAAAAACGTCTTGGCATATAATAACAGGAACCAAAGGGATGTACTGTACCACAATTAAACAAATACAGAAAAATGTCACTTATCTGCAACATATTTAATATTTTATAGTATTAATCAAAGCTCCTAATAGGTCATATTATTAGATTATGATCAGAAGCAATATTGGCTGGACTTCTTGGAAAATATTTGAATGAAAAAACATTGGAATATATCGTCCCCAATGCGGAATTTCATAGTGAATGCAAAATTTTAAATCTGAGATGGCAAACAAGTTGAATTACAGGGTGACAAATGTCAGCAGTGATCAATAAAGGACTGTTAGGTTAAGAACCTTTGAAACAGGTTATGTTTTTTTGTTTTTAATTAGAATGTGTGTGTGGGGGGGGGGGGACTTGCATGTTTACAAACTGTGTATACCACGTACATTTTTTAGTTTTTAGTTCGTTAAGCTATCAAACAGTCCTGGTTCAGTAACCCAAGGATATAGCAACCACAGGATTTACAAGGCTACGTTACATCTAACAGACTTACAGCGCCACCTACTGATGGTATGTTAACAATGCTATTGACTATTGCAAACTAGTAACTTAAATTGGGACACTGAAAGCTTAATATAAAAAAAAAGATTGAAAGCAACATTCTTAAATATGCAGTATTCCTTTTCTTAAGAAACCAGTGTTCAGATATCACGAAAGCAACCAGAAACAGCCTGTCGAAAGTGATTTCTGTTGTATTTCTTTGTCACAGTGTATTTGCAAATGAGTAAAACCTTCTACATCTGGAGCAGGTTTTTTTATAAAAATGTTGTCCCAAAGGTAAATCCAAGACAGAAATTGCTATAACGAGACATCTGATGTTGGAAACACTTCTCTTAAGTGGCATCAGTTACAGTGCTGTTAATGTGTAAGCCCACATTTAAAATGATTATTCTTTAACAGGTTGTTTGCATTACTGACCTGCACTTTCCTAACAAAAGGAATACTGCATTCTTAAAGCTATAGCAGGTAGCATTCGTGACTGGTAAGGCATGAGGCTTCTGTGTTTCTATCAACTTCAACTTAAACCAATCATGTTTCCTTTCCTGGGGGTATGTGTTCATGCTTTAGCTAAGGGATGTGATATTGGAGCGTCCGCCGGGAGGAATCACGATGCGTCGGCCTGCTGGGCGGATAGGGGTCTCTTCAGATGGGACACCTGCAGAAAACAATGCAGCTTAAACACTGATCGATATCAGACCGCGCTTATCAAACTTCTAATTAGGGTACACATTCCAGAAGCAAGTCTTCAGCTCTCATGGCTGTGCTCATGACACCAAGATGTCTCAGTGCATCTGTATGTGTGAAATGCAGACAATACATATATTGAGATCTGCATTTAGGCTGAGTATTATGCATCAGTTTTTAAAATCACTCCCCAGGTTTTTTTTCCTTTAATCAATTTGGTTTTAGTGCATGCTAGGAAGTTGGACTGGTCAATTCACTTAACCCCTCAACCTTCCAACCATTTTAACATGCTGTGTTCGACTATCAGAAACTAATTGCCAATCTGCAAAGCCATGTTTTGTTCAGATTAATGACATTTTGTGTTGGCGGTTTTGTTGGTTACAGACAGCAGCTGTTGGAATACACTGGGAGTGGCAGTTATACTAATTAGTGCTAATTGGGGTTTATGAAACCAGCTGTGATAGTATATTTTTTCTTTCACATGAAAGGTGATATTTGCCTCTTGGAGTAAAACAGTTTTACAAATAGGGGCTATTGGGCTTGATTGTAAAGTGAATAATTCCACCGAACTGGAGAGTCTAATGGCTATAATGTGCTTTTGCCAGCATTAAAGGATTTAATCAGAGTCCATTCCTAAAATAGACATGGCAATGCTACTGACCCATGGTTCAAACAGAAAAGGCAATGGACAGAAATGTAGTTAAACCTGCTAATAATGGCACTTTCACTGTCCGTTTTAATCAGGATATGTGTACTGCATATGCAGGGTATATATGGAGGGTGATTCAAAAGTCACTAGACAAGTGGACAAATTTAAATCGTGTCACTAACTTCTGTGTTTCTCCATTAATAAATGTGCTCGTCCCATTTGTTCTTTGACTTTTGAATGGCCTTTTTTTTGTACAATACCATTCTTCAAACTATGAGAGATTTGTTTAACACCCTAATTAATCTCCACAACTAAATGTTGTAACTCTTGTAACACACAATTGCATCTCTCTCTCTCTCTCTCTCTCTCTCTCTCTCTCTCTCTCTCTCTCTCTCTCTCTCTCATCTTATATATATATGGTCTTTAACATATGCTTTTTATTTAATGTCACAGTTACTGCAAGCTTCTGCTTGTCAATCTGCAAAACCACAGTCTGGGATTGAGCTCATAATGTAAAGTTACAATGCAGCTAGTGGAGTCAAGTGTGCTGTACCGTATGTGGTACATCATCTGCATGACCTATAAAAAATATATCTGGTACTAACCTGTAAAAGACTTCCTCACCACAAAAAAAGGAAATAAAATATAAATCATAATTTATGCCATATGTGACATATAAAAGGATTAATACCCACCACATTAGAAATCACCAGACACTCCACTAGATATAACGGGCTCAGACATGAACATACAGCTTTGGCTTTTGAACCAGATTATGTTTTAGCTGTTTATTGTACTTTGGAAACCAATTATTGTATTGTGGACCAGTCTGGCAAATAGGCTGCTGACTTTGCTTTGGGCCCCTACGTTTATATCTAAGTAAGTAAATTCTGGTAATGTCCTTATGTTTGGGTCAGGAAAATCCAAACGGCTGAAAAATAAAAGAGATATGCTCACCCCGGTGTGCAGGGTTACCTGCTAGACTGAAGCCAGAATGATGGAGGTTCCTGATTGGTGGAGCCTGCTTGGTGGGGGAGGTCCTGGCTGAGGCAGCAGGAGTTCCTCCTCTCGACATGGGCGTGAATTCAGAAACTGGGCCATCGTACATCCCCCTGGGGACAGCCCTCAGTACAGCCATCTGGAAATTAAACAAACTCCGTTAGTACCAGTCACTGCAGGCCTGAACGGTACTAGGGACTGGAGAAATAAAGGAGGACCCTCTAGTTGAATCTGGTTCACTGAAATCCTGGGGTCGATTTGAGGACTGATCAGTAAGGAGGTTTAGCGTGCATCAGCTTTTAAACTTTATAAATCTTGATTGCTGGCACGTCACCGTGTCAGGTTTAAAATAATACCACTACTGCAGAAAAGCAGCTTTCCTATTTTTACAATGATGTAGTGTAGAAGTCCCTAGCTGTACGAGAAGGCTGGTATGTCCGATTAAACACATAACAAAAACTACAAAAGGTTGAGACTGCAATTTGCTGGACTGGTATGTCCAATTAAGCACATAACAAAAACTAGAAAGGTTGAGACTGCAATTTGCTGGACTTGCAAGTAGTGTCTACTCTGCACCACTAGGTGGCAGGCAGACTAGCTGAATGGAATTTCTCATTCTGAGGTTCAGGGTTTCTTCTGGTCCCCATGCAGATATTATACTGGTCTGTGGAGGGTGACCCAGAGTTTAAACTGACATCGGCAGATTAGTAAGGGTCGGCCGCTAGAGATTCACATATGGTGCAACTGCACACTGCCACGCAGCAAGCACTGATTTGTTTCCCAGATGAAACCGATTTTACAGGAAAAGGACATTCACATCTGCACAAGCAGCTTTGGTAATGTTATTGCAGGAACTCCCTTAACATGAATCAATTAAAAAAAAAAAAATCTTTGGACCGGAATTGGATCGGCTCTCACTGCTGAAGCGATATACTGTGAAACAGTGACATTAATTCAGTTCATACTGCATGAAGAATGCCAGCCAATTATTAAATGTGCGTTTTTAAAAATATGTATCTGTTTATCCATCTAATAAACATCATCTTGCTCTTTGAATTACCTCTGCACAAATAAACCTTCATTCAGACTTGACAAGTTAATCTATTTAGATTAAGGAGAACCACAACCACATGACGTTATATAGAGTTCAAAAAGTTGTCATGGTGTCTGTTTCATGCACTGCAGTGAAAATGCTGCTTTTAATTATGTCTCGGTACATTTTTTGTTTAATGTATGTTTGGCTGTGTGTATGCAAATAAATGAATGCAATTTATGCTGATTTCCATCCAAGATCTTCGAGACAGAATCTCTCCCCAATGACAAGGATATAAATCTGCACTCTGACTATTCAGACTTAGCAATGCAAATGCAAATTACAGCAACTTTGCTGCCAAAGGAACCGTTACTGGTTTCCAATAGTGATGAATCCCATTTGTCAGTATCCTGACCTCTGAAACTATGAGCCCAATTCTCTAAAAAGCTGCAGGGGTTCTCTGTAATTACCTGTCCAGCTGTGCCCATAGGCAGAATCTCCCCGTCTCAGCATCCATTAATATACAGGACCTAATGAGGGGAACTGACCTGGGATATCCCTAGACCGCAGTGCCTAGCAACCACACAATGTCTTTGAGCTGTTTGCTATCTGTTTAATACTATTAAACTAGAATAGGTAAATAATCTGAATGCCCTGATATATATTTTGAAAGCAGCAATATGTATCCAATACTATCACCATTAAAAAAGCAACAGAAACATACATTTAGGTAAACATGATCAGCTGCTTGCAGTGTTAAATACTCCCCTGTAGTGTTTACAGGGAAGACAATAAGTCACTTGAAGTCAAACTCTTTTTGTTAGTGAGCCACGTCTTACCTGTTTCCTGGCTTTGATGCGCTTGTAGGCGTAGTCTGGGAATGGAGTGCAAGCAATGAAGCGCCCACTTCCCTGAGTGGCATGCAAGGTGCCATCCTCCAGCACGATCTTCCCCTGGCAGATCACCACCAGAGGAGCCCCACGCAGCTCCATCCCTTCAAACACATTGTATTCAGTAGCCTGGAAGAGAGGGGGCGGGAACAGTGACACTCACTTTACATCTGTGACCCGCAGTCCACACAACAGAAAACAAGGATTCTGTGGCCATTTTTGTTTTTTTAACTAGTGGGCCCCGGACCATGTTCTTATTAGCGATTCAGTACATTCATTATATTCCTGGCTATTTACAAACATTTACAGTCAAAGAAAATGCACTATTTTATAAGATGGCTTTTATAAACTGCTCAAAGGGTCATATTTTAATGATATTTAAACTGGCTTCACATATCTGTCACAGTTTGGAACAACTGAACCCAAATCGGTTCTACACAAGAACGTATCGTACTCTATGGGTCTATTTGAACCATCTAAACAGTGGCTCATCTCAATACCACCACCCTATCATTTATCAATCCTGCTTTTTCAGCACACTGCAGTTCATTGTATTTGTTAATAAGTGGGTCAATGAATCCCCCCAGCTGGATTTATATAGGAGTTAAAGCGGTATTTTGGTCCACAGCTGTTTAGATTATTAAAATACATTATTATGTACAGTGGGACTGCTAACAAGTGGGTGGAGCCTTGAAACATGGCAACATTATCGGCCCTGTCTTTGTTTTTAGCAACATACGATGTAAACAGTTCCTTTCAGTCCTGTTTTTCTATTCCCCTCTTGGCATAAAAAAGATAAACAGCTGCAGTTGTATGTACAGCTGGAACAAATGAGATTGGAAAACATGACAGTGTTCAAGATAGTTGTCCTGCAATTGTTCTGTCTGCTGCTCCGCACAGCCAAGTTTGTTCTAGATACTCATTCCAGGAAGTACATGCGCTGAAGGATAAACTGCCAAATATGATTTCATTATCAGCCCTCGTTTTACCTCTTGCCATATAATGACTGCGGCATGATGTAAGATCTATCCCTGGTGGCTTTCTTTTTTTTTTTTGTTGGCAACTGTACAGCCTTTTGGAACAAACCTTAAAGGTACTTTACGCATGCGGATTACTGTTCCAAAACTTACAAATGACAAATTACATATTACAAATATGCACATCCCTAGGCAGTACATTTATATTGCCATTATTAATATCAACCAATGTTTGTATTTTCACTTGAATAAATACGAACTCCTGAAAAGGAAGTAGAGCTTATAGAAAGTTGTAATCTGATTTCTCTGCATATGGGAAAGCCTTTGTCCACCCTGCCCAGTTCTCCATCAATATATCCAGGAAATGCTGTAAGCCAGGCAGGCACCAGTTAATTGTGTCAAGGTAATACCGTTTTTTCTCTCCACTCTAGAATCTCACTGCTGGTAGAGAAAGGCTTTCTTTTTGGCAGAGTGCTCAGAAATAATTGCTTCTACAGACTGGTGAATTCCCCTCAGTGCTGGTATTGATTTTTGTGATTTACTGCAAGACTTCTCAAAACCACTTACTGTTTGGTATATCCTGTAAACATTACCAAAAACGCTAATCAATACCGACAAGATCATCTGTACTTTTGTAAATGCAATTTGGTGTAAACAGCAAAACAACATGTCTCTGTACAGACATTGACATTAAGGAGATATGTTATACTTTTTTTTTTTAAATATGTTGGGTTCTCGTTGATAGGGTAATAAAGAATATATGAAACATTTTATTCTTGTGAGGATGCCCTAAACGTTGCTAAGTTTACTCTTTTATTTTCACTATCTTCATAACAATGCCTGGGTTACACTGTATAATGCACTCAATAAAATACAGTACTTCTTTTTAAATAAAAGCTATTCCTTTAACTTCATATATATATATATATATATATATATATATATATATATATATATATATATATATATATATATATTAAATACTTAGTTGTCATTTTTACAGCTGGCTAAATGCTTTGTTTTCTTGGTATCTTGAAATCCCCAAATCTTAATTATTAACATGTCAGCATTAACACAAATGATTGTAGACTTTAACACTTTGCAATACCTTATCTTTAAACAGCTTTTCTTACCGAATGGTGTGTTTTAGCCGAGACAGTCCTCACCGCATCTGAATCCCAGATAACCAGGTCACTGTCCGAGCCCACGGCTATTTTGCCTTTCCTGGGGTACAGGTTAAGGATTTTGGCAGCGTTGGTGCTGGTAACTGCCACAAACATGTTCTCATCCATTTTACCAGTGACCTGGAAAAAGAATGTGTAATGATCAACAGTGATCCCTGATCAAACCATTTTGTTTTTCTAATACCTTGCACCAGTTGCCTGTAATGCTGAAGCAATATTAAGCTGCCTTGAACCGTACCAGTATGTGATGCCAAACGGATCTCATTAAAGTGTTGATATTATAATCTGATTTTTAACATCATACGCTGGAATATAACAGTAGAAATAAACAAATCTGTTTATCTTTAATAGCAAACCCCATGACCATTTTTCGAAAGCTTGAACTTACCACTGCCTTATCCCAGATGACTGCCATTCTTTCCTCAACGCCATTGACTCCCTCTGGAATCTGAGTGAAGTCATCCTTCCCAATGGCCTTCTGTGCTGTGCTGAAGGTACAGTGAGCACTCCCTGATACATTCAGGTCCCCGCTGCAACACCACATGAATGGTTATGACAGTATTAGAAAGTGATACGCAATTAAAGTACAACACAGCAACAATAAAATAAATGGTTTGAAAACTTACAAAAAAAAGTCTTCTGTGCAGTACAACAAATGCTATGAACAATTGTCGTATGATGTTACTTGTGATCCTATCATTGATGAAGTGTCACATACACTGTTCTGGTTCTATCATTGATGAAGTGTTACCTCGCCAGTAGAGAGTTCAGGTAGTCCGGTGTGGTGGGATCAGGACTCAGAGGTGGGGATGTCACGAAAGCAGCTGCCTTGGCCCAGTTTTTACTCCAATAGTGCGTCCCATCTGTGCCAAGGCTGGCTGTGATTGGCTCTCCAAAGACCACATTGCCTTGGAAAACAGACAAATAGTCATGAAAACCTCAGATAAACACAGACTTAACTGCTGGCAACAGCAGCATTACAAAATGCAAAACAAACATGCAATACAAATTCGTAAACCCAAGCCAAGTAAAATTCAGACCAAGGTACCAGCATATTAGTGTGATTTATTGAAAATAATGTCCATCACGGCTTTTATGAGGAAAACCATATACATTATATGCCAATAAATACATAAATATATGTCTTTAAACTGACATGTATCCATTAAAAGCTTTCTTGTTTTTCATTTACGCAAAAAACCCCAAAAAAACCATTCAAATTAAAACCTAAAAGCAGCCCAAGGACCAGCTCCATTAAGATGCCTATGTCATGATGTTTCAATCGCTACATTAATATCTACTCCCGCGATCTGTAAATAGGAGCCTACTCTCCTGAGGGCCAACAGGAAAGACTCTTTTCTCATCATGACATGCAGAGTGGAATGTCAGGAAATGGAGCGATAAGTGGTGCTGAAACCTGTTCCGTTTCTGAAGTATTCCAACCTTGGAAGTGTTCCAGTTCTAGAATCTTTCCCTTTGCTCTCATTCGTAAAGATATATCCCTGTCTCAAACCAAAATACAGTACAATCAAGAAACAGACTAAAGCAGGGTGTAAGCAGCCTGGTGAAATGATTTGCAATGGTTGTACTGCAAGACCAAAAACTACTGCAAGTGCCAAGCGTTGCCTGCTTTAAAGGCACAGTGCTGCCAGTTATGAGCAATTGAAGCCTGAAAACCCCAAACACTTCAACATCATATGAAAACACAGACAAAGACATCAATATTTAGTCTAAAGGTTTCTTACATTTTTACGTACTGTAGATCTGACTTTAAAAAGATATCTGCTTCAATTAAACAAAAAACAAACCTTTTTTCCTGGCCTGTGAAATGATGTCCGCTGCACTTTTGCTCATCACTTTGGACACGTACAGAGGACAGTTGGTTTGGCTTGCAATGGTGATGGCTCGGAATACAGCCTCAGCCTCAAGCTGAAGAGAAACCAAAACAAGTGCGTTTTAAGCAGTCAACATGGCTTCTGAGTCATACAAAGTCAACAGGGACTCAGGAACGCTATTTCAAGGGCCTGCTAGTTCAATACGAACCTTCTTTGATAAGTTATGAATTGAATTATGTGACTGGAAAGAAACTTTAATATGACTTTTCTCAATATAACAAAGGATATGTTTCATAGATACAGTGCCTACTGTGTTTTAAAAATGACATCCTGAAAATGCCCTATTTATCAACACATGCAGTAACATTTTTAGCCAAGCATTAAAAGCAATAAAAATGTACCTCCTCGGGTCGACTCAGCACATGACCCTCTGGACCTGTAATCCCCATTTCTAACATGCGGACTTGCTCCTATAAAATAATTGACATAAAACATTAAGCTCGGTTTCAAATTGAATGTAGTTCATATCAATGTATCTTGACAGAAAATGTAACATTTGGAAGCAGAACCATACATATCTAACATACATGTTGTGTTGCAATGCTGGAAGCAACATACAGTAGTTTAAACACGTGTAGTAACTGATACCTGTGCAATGATCTCTCCGTTTTCAGCATGCACTTGCACTACAGCCCCCAGTTCTCCCAGGAAGGTGAAGATCTCATAAAGCTGAAAGAGAGCCAGTATTCACATTCTGTGTGAGCTGATACCAATGCAATCACTGACATCATAATCTTTCTGTTAATGTCAGGGATGCTTCAGGTTACACTAGAAAGAGGATTTCATCCATTTCATTTATTTTGAATGGCTCTTTGCAGTGCAATACAATTTAGATTTTATGGTAACCATAAAACAAATTGTTGGAACATCTAAAGCACCACATGTGTCTTTGGGAATGGAGATTCATAGTTAAATCCATAGACTATTTTTAAAACCAGTCTCAGAATTGCACTGTACCTCGCTGTTGGTCATCTGATACAAATCCTTGTACGCCATGTAGACCAGGAAAGAGTTAACTCCTAGAGAAAAAGAGCAGACATACAGGCAGCTGTTTGAGGAGGAGCTACAACGCCATCAAACAAAGTGCATGGGATAATTACAAACAGCTAATGGAATGAAAAGATGCTCCAGCAGAAATCTGCTTTCATTCCCCAGTTCATAACCATGAAACCACATTCATCCTGAGCTACTCTGGGCTCAACTGCAATTCGCGTGTAGCTGCTACTGGACACTTACAGTTTTAAGCTGTATTATCGTCTTGTTAAGCTCATCTTTTTCCTCCCATCATTTTACTAATTTCTCATAAAACTGATCCCAGGAACACCACACCCTCCTACACAAGTTTGTTTATTTTTGTTTAAACCACAAATGACCATCAAGTCTACTGCTCTTTAACCCTTACATCTGTACTAACGCAGTCCATACGGGAGAACATTGTTTATTTTCCCATTCTGCAGATCATTTCAATGCATTGGTTAAACCACTTTTAAAGTGCTCTGCTTGCTGCTGAGAAACACATTGTGACTGCTCCCACAACCACCTGCTTCTTTCTGTAAGCCATTAAAGGCAATGCCAATCCCAAACAGGGCATTTTTACGGGTGTCCGACCTGAAATAGTGCCTGGGTGCCAGTGCTGAATATGGAATGAGGAAAAGCCCTCCTCTATAGTGGACTCCAATGATGTACAGAAAACAACTGCATGAGCCCAATGGTGGTTACACTGAATAGAAATAAAAACTGCTGTGCTTCTGTTTCTGGCTTTGTATAAGTTGCGAAGGCCATACACAACAGCACAGAGAGGCGGCTTGGTTGGCTTTGTTGATCTGGAACTCTAAATAGCTGCTGCTTCTGAAACTAAGCCTCTTTGCTCCTTGGCTGTTTCTGCAGAGGGCAGGGCTGCTCAGGGGAAGTCTTTGTAAAGGAAAAAGCCACCTAGATAAGCAGCCATTACTGCAGGCTGTGGAGACAAGCACATGTATGCCCTGCTTATACTTCAGAATTGTCTTTCTTTAAGGAATGCCAAGCATAGTTTTTTGTCCGAACTTCCTACAATGGGATTTGTATCAATTAATTAATACATTAATACATACATTAATAAATCCATTAATGAAACAATTAATTCATAAATGAAAACATACATTCATACATTAATACATGAATTAAACTGTCCCTATATGTACTCAATCCCTATATAAAACAGAGAAGACTCTTAACTTCTCATTTGATACTGTTTGGTGTTAAATTAAGATAACTGGGCATCCAGTGTATTTTAGGTATTTCAGTTGGAAGTATCTAAAATATAAAGACCTTTTTCCTTGATAAGGGTCTCCACTTCCTGCTTGGTGCTGTCACTCCAGTGAGTGATGTCGACATGCAGGGAGTAATCGCAGCACGTCTTCTCGTCAGCCCATTCTCTCCATCGCTCAAAGGCTTCTGTGAGGCTGGCTCCAGGCTCTGGGATAACATGGTCAACTGCAAGAAAAGAAAAAAAGAACAGTATTACAATGCAGGTCCACGGCAGACAAAATACATATGGTAGCACTGGGAAAAGGATCAACTAAGAATTTGCTACCATAGTATGATGTGGGTTTCTGTATCTAGGCCTTTGATCTTAGTCAGACTGCATGCTCATCAAGAATGTGCTGCATTAAGTTTCACTGGATTTAAGGAACAGTTTACGCAGTATCCGGGATGACTGGGTTCCGGGCACTCAGTAATTATTACCCAAGAGTTTGAACCAAAAAATGAAGATGCTGTCATACAAAAGCTACAATAGCGATCAGGGATTGCCCACTGCAGAAGGATACACTTAACCCAACAGGTATCCAAGCTGTTTAGTTAGTCCAGGCCCTGCCTGTAAAAGGCATGGGATGATTTGATCTGATTATATTTGGCAATGCCATTCAAACAACTGTGGTTGTCAGCTTTAGAACAATCAGAAGCTGCGTGAGTTAGGTCAGCTCGGAGTTAGGCTTGCTCTCTCAATGAGATACTTCTTAAATCAACCGCAAATGGGGTTTACAGTAGGCCTGTGGTTTGGAATGGGATTCTGTATGGAAAATCCTGGTGGATGCAAACCCGCTGTAATGTTTAAAATTAAATTTTCCTGTTGGGTTTGGCTTCTCTTTACACTTTACACTTCTTTCGCATTTATGAAAGAAAATATCTGCCTGCTGATGGTAGCTTTTAATAAGTATCAATCGCTTATTTGAACAGGCCCATCTTAGTGTTACTAAGATAGTTGGTAGGATAGGATCACCATGCTCATGTTTATATGGCTGTAATTTAACTGAGATGAGACGACTGGACCTCTTCAATCCAGCCACTAGGCCCTCTGGATTACAGACTGCAAGCCTGTTATACAGACACTCATGTTTTACAATGCTGCCCTGATCATCTGCATTTTGGAAAAGCCCATTGAACACTGGTAGCATGATTTTCTTACCGATCATAGTTGTGCCACCAGCCAGTGCTGCCTTTGAACCCTGGAAGAAATCATCCACAGTGGTAGTTCCCCGGTATGGCATCTGTAGGTGAGTGTGGATATCAATCCCTCCAGGTATGACCATTTTCCCATTGGCTTCAATGGTTTTAACACCTCCTGGAACAATTAAGTTATCTCCAAGTTGCCTGTGGATGAAACAGATTTGTCAGTTACAGCATTAGTTTATTTGACATCTAGATACATATACTGCATGCTTGTAAAATCTGTAATGAACTTTATAAGCAGTCAGGCATAGAGTAATAGGTTTGTCTGACATATGGTAGCTGGTTGGTAAACGGCTGCATTTCCCACAGCTGCTGTTGTCCATCAGCATTTCTTCAGTGTAATACAGAGTACATAAAACAATGGATGCAATTGACAAATCTAGGACAGAGCAGACATCAATCCACAGCTCCAATGGAGAAAAGAAGCCAAGTTTTAAGTGCTCCTTAACCCTGCTCATACATTACACTTTTTGTAACTTTGTAAGTAAGTATTTTGTGAATAATGCATACTTAATGAGCCCATCTTCTATGTAAATATCCGCGTAGAATGACTGGTCGTCATTTACAATCCTCCCTCCTTTGATCAGAAGCCTGTCGCTCTGTAAAAACAGAAAGACATCCAGTCAGCATTTGAAATATGCAACATATCTTATTTACAAAGCATTTTTATGTGTATGTAGCTCATAGCCCAAGTTTTATTCCTAACTAAACTGCAACAGTCATTATACACCAAACTTAGCAGAAAGGAGAAAGGCAACTACAAAGCGGAACACTGTTACAGTAGTACTGTTAATAATTTAGTTTAAGAAACTGTTATACACAACCAATCGTGCATCTATAAATGTTTTATAAAAGGATTTTTTGATATTAGACTGTTATTGCTAGTAGTTAATGCTAACCACGAACCGAACACAGAAAGGGGAAAAAATCTCCTATCTAAACACTAAACAAAACTTTTTTTTTTTTAAATCACGGCTATGCTTGGTGCATTCAGTTCTCAAATAAATTCATATCAACGTAATTGCAATTTTAGCATGCAGTACACACTGCTGTGGTAACAGTGTACAGAAAGAACCTTAATCTTAAATCTGTGAATGGTTTGAGTTACGTTAGATGGCATCAAGGAAAAATCATGACATGTTGATACAACTTGGTAAATAAAAGATCTGAGAATGCACTTGTGAACATTTAATAGATTCAAATCTCATTTGCCCGCACAGTAACTACCGAAAGGAGTTTTAATACTCAGATCATGTATTTGTAGTAAAAATACGCCTACAGAAAACCTACAAGACTAAAATAAAACTGTGTCCTGGCAGAGTGCTCAATGCAGATGGAAACTTGCCAAAATCTACTAAATGTGTCACGATTCTTTCTACAGATTTAAAAAGCAGGCCTTCGGCTGAACAGCCTTTCCTGCCAGTTGCAGAAAAAGTTCAAATAAAAAATATAGAATTTCATGCTCTTTTAAATAAATGTCCAGTCCTCTACGGAAACCAGCCATTACATTTTCTCACCAGCAGATCAGTTGATATGATTTATGTTAAACCTCACTGCCAAGTTTTGGAAATGTTCTGTTTCAGTGTATACATCCTGGACACATGTGTGGCCATTTTAGTCAAACATAAACTCACCCAGTACGGTTGGGAGGATCAAGAGCTCCAGTTAAAAGGCTTTAACCTTTGGAATTATAGTTTGTTTAAGCAGACTACAGCAGGCTTATCCTGACAATGTTAGCAACGATCCAGATGTACACTATAAAATTTGTGGCATTCTTAAACATTTAAGTCAAATTTCAAATGATATCTGATATGGGTTCAATACAGGGATGGAAATAAGACTCCCATTGCATAGCACTTTGATCCATTCCTGGCTTTACTATGAGTTTAATAAGATGCACCTGAGCTTGTTACCTAAACACTGTGGCTAATCAAGCTTATAGTAAAACCTGGAATGGGAGAAACCGCTATGCAATAGGAGTCTTATTTCCATCTCTGGTCCAATATATACATTGAGTACATGGAAACACAAGTGTACACACTTTTCAAGATTGTTCTGCTGTGTTAACAATATCTAAGCATGTGGTCATGATGAATCCATCTTGGCGAAGTTAGTTCTGAGGTCCCTGCAGCTCCACCATGCGTGCAATATTGGAAAATTGCTGTGAAAGTTTAACAAAGCTCGAGCTGTCACAGGAAAAGCAGTCTGAAACTCCACTCATCCATATGATAACAAAAGCCAATTAAAATAAAAACAAATGCTGTTCAAAAGCATTCTACAGGCTCACTCGTTATGCTGATATCGAATGACTAGGTCATTTAAAAAAAAGTAATGGAGTATGAGGACCACATACTGCTGTGTGGGAACCAATGGTTAAAGTGGACCAGTGCACCTGTTTTAACCTCTGGAATCACTGCTTCAGTGTTCAGTGGGAACATAATATCACGTCTTAATCAAACGTAGTGATGTGAGAGTGACTCAGCTCAATACCTTTGTGTGCAGAGGGACTGCAGGCAGTGCACAAGACTAAGGGGATTCATTTCCAACACGTTTTCTGACTGACTGCTGCACAGTCGCTGCATCGAGACTAGCCTGTCCCTTGCTTCAGGTGTGTAGCTTCTTTCCCCTGCTGTTTCCTAAGCATTCCAGTTCCACTCTGGTCCCTTTACGTTCGGCAGGACACCTGTCTGGTGTCTTTCAATGCAATTTACTGTTGATTCAGCAGCACCCAGACATTCAAATGCACCTCAGTTCATGAAGATCACAATGACTTCTTGACAAGCTCTGTCGGTGCACGATATGCCGCAGATTGATGAAAATGACATAATGTTTACATTAGGGCTAGCTGGTGCTGAAATGATTTTTAATTAGTGAGTGTCCATCTGCAGACTAGGAAAAACCAAAGCATTTATGAGGAAATATAAATGTAATAGAAGGTCTCTCTCTCTTTCATGTTCTCTCTCCAGCATTATTGAGGACGATTGGGTTATAATGAATGTTCTGTTGGAGCTGTCTAACGCTACTACAAAATGTCATGTCTTGATGTGATTTTTTTTTGTTCTGTTTTTAAGTCACTGCAGGTTCATTACATTAGGAAACATGGCTTTCAAATTAAGTTAGAAAAATCAATATGCTACCAGTTAAACTTGATATATGCAGTTCAGTAAAAATATATATATATATATATATATATATATATATATATATATATATATATATATATATATATATATATATATATATATATATATATATAAACAATTTAATTGAATCAATGTCAGGCAACCATTTTAGAAATTGAAATATCTGACAAACCAGTGACCAGCTATTGAGTATTGTGAAAAGACAAGTGCCCTGCACAATAAAATATGTGTTTCTGTGGCTGGCAGCCATCTTGGCTCAAGAGTGGGGAATCAGCCTGGGGCCAAGATGGCCACCGTTTGCACAGCCACATGGTCTTAATTAGGGTAAATAGTTTGGTGTGGTGTCTTTCTGGGGAGGTGACTGTCTGATTGATCAGCCCAAGAATGTGTGGCATGCAGTTCCTGGCTGGCTGATCAATCAGTCACTTATCCCCTTATAAGTTTAGCTTAGTTCACCCAGAGGGAGATCGGTTTTTGACTTGTGTGTTCGTTTAAACCTTTTGTTTGTTCGTTATTAAATAAAAGTGTGCGAATCGTGCTGAACTGTAGTTTTCCAGGTCCGTGTTTGCTATTTCTGACCGCACGCCACTACACCACAAGTATGCACAGTCACAATCTAAAAGAGTATACCAAAACAACATACCCTACAGAGATGTTTAATATACGTTTTCTACTGAACGTGACTTAAACTTTATAGCCATATTAACGGTTTGTTTATTAACATGAGTGGGAAGTATATAAACCACTTTACTTTATGGCTTACCATGGCACACACTGCTGCTCTATATCCCACATTACTATACAGTTTACGAGACCAGACTGATCCAATCTTTACCAAGCCACACACTTAGAATAATGTTACAACAATCCAAACAGAAATATATAGGCTATGTACACTGAACCAAACGATTAAGTGATATTAGGAGATGTGTATTGTGTGTTATAAATCAAATTTCCTGTATAGAATCAATCCTGTCATTTTCAAGGTCTCTCTACAGAGGCGTTTGTCATTATTTCAATACAAGATTTATAATGACTGGTATATACTGTACTCTGAATATCCCTTAATGGTTTAAAGCAGAGTATGTAAATTACTGTGCAGGACCCTCGTGCTTACCTTTCCACTCACATTTTTGATTTCCAATCAAAAATAAATACCTGGAACAAATTACTCTATAAGCCACAGCAGTTCTAACTTCCCTGCGCGGTTTTAACATGTCATTAGGATGTATCTCCAACAAGGATAAAAAAAATCTTTATAAGATATACTAGGTGTCAGTAAAAGTAGGTCACTTAAAACACCTTGCACTGCTTCAGTAAATGAGGACAAGCTTTTCCAAAGACATTGCAAAGTCAGTGAGTTGGACACCGTCACCTGCAGTTACAGTAAGTGGTATAAACGTCCAGTCTATAAGGTACCAGACGTCGAACTAACTTAGATTCTCCTATCCTCAAGACTTTGAAATTCCATGTCAACAACAATTCTTCATACACGAGGAAAAAATGCAAGTGTGACCTAAAGGGCTTGTCTGTTTCACTGCATTAAGAATATTCATCCCTGACGGAGGATAATAAATGTGAGCTCAAGCTTTGAGAAGACTTTAACATGTGATACTTTTATTACTAGAAGGAGAATCAATCGGCCAATCTTCTAATGGGGAAGAGCTTGGTTTAATGAATCAGATTTATTGACCGTTTTTCTCATTACATTAGGCCATATTGTTCCAAACCACCAGAAGAAGAAAAAAAATGGTGTAAAATGGATTTCCTATTTATCTGCACAGTGTATTTTAAACAATCTCACTTGAGATATTTATCAAATGACTGTTATCAGTGCAGCAGATTTCAAGTGTAGTATAATTTTGCAGTATGACCACTTTAACGAGGATGATCCAAATTAGATCTGTTTTACAAAGGAAAGCAGCAATGCACATTTATTTATTTGAAAGTATTTGCCTTAAAGATTATTATGAATAATAGGCTATACACTCAGATACCCAGGGCTGTTATTCCATGTTTTTGGAGCTATGACTATGACTAGCTCTGAGATCAGTTGTTTTTAATTGACACTTTTCCCTTGAATTACATAACGGAAATAACAGCCCTTGAATTACACACTCATCTACTGGTGTCCTAACTTAAAACACAAATAGAAAGTCATGCAAGCAGTTACTCAACAACTGGCAAGCTATAAAAAAAAATCTAGAATGAATATGATCATTATTTCAAATAAGTGGAAAAATATGGCAAACTAGCAATTTGAAAGTATTGAGGGATCTGAAAACATTTTTGTAAACCCTAATCTTTAAAGTCTCACAAGCCAGCTAACTCTGTTGTGGAGAGATGGGATTTTATTTTACAAGAGGCTGCTTTACCTGGTTTATATTAGTTTTGGTCTGTCGAATGACCACCATTCATGCAGGATTAATACATTACACTGTCCCCTTTTAAAGTGCAATGGTGCATGCTTGTGAAAGCTCAGACATGCCAGCGAGAGCAATGCGTGCCACTAGGAGCTTCTGCTTGGTCCAATTGTGAGTTAGGCTTAAACACATACCAATCAAGAGTACTGACACATACCAGCCCTTGAGCAGGCATACCAGTCTGAGCTGTGGCGCATGCCAGACATCGCTACAGTCTTCACTGCAGCTCCTCAAGACACTGAAACTGGATTTATTAGGTATTAGCAGAAGAACTATTCTGTAGACATTGACAATACATGCTCACTCCACCTACTCTATTAAGGGCTTTTTCTCTTCATATATAATAATAATAATAATAATAATAATAATAATAATAATAATAATAATAATAATAATAAATCACTGCTGGGGAAACGCCAGAAGGGTTGACTGAGTTAAAGAATGGTGTTTTTTAGATTCCTCATCCGTTTATAAAGACTGTTTAGGAGTCAGGTTTGAATGCATGTATAATGTCAATTGTAATTATGTTAGTTTATTTATTTACCTTCATACATTGTATTACTATGATGATGATGATGATGCTGATTATGATGATGATGATGATTATTAGTAGCAGTAGAAGAAGTAGTAGTTATATTATTGACATTAGTATTATAAGAATCATGTCCCCATGCTGTACAGTATCATATGCAACATATACAATAACAGAACCTTATTTAAGCATTATGCTATTCAGAAATAGTTTGCAATGTGGAAGGAGAAACATACAGGGCTTTTTCTTTATTTGTGGGAAAATAATGTACAGTTATTTGTAAACAGAGGTTATAGAAACACGCACACACGTTAACAGAGTACAGTACAGCATTCTGAAAGTCGGGCTCTGTAGGCTGAATGGCCTCAGTGTTGTCCTGTACTGCTCTGCACACGGAACACTGAGAGCCAAAAAACACTGGCCTCATTGCCAGGAGGATATTACAAAAGAGAGCAATACAGCAGGGGTCCTCTGTGTATACTCTCTGCAGATAGCTGTGCAGCTAGAAGTGCTTCAGCAAGCCACGGCTTTGACTTAACAATGTTGCTTAGCAACAAAACACTACATGTTTTTACTGTACAAAAAGTCAAAACAATAAAACATACCGGTTAGCAGACTTAGGAAAATACATCGTGTTCTAGTTTAAAAAAAAAAAAGAAAAGTATATACATTACATTACAGCCTACATTTTGTCATCCATTTTAGAGTAATTTGGGTGATTTTTAATATCCACAGTACTGTAGAAACAGCAAATGACATTATCCTGTTTTAATTTGGCATTACATGTGAATCGTCCTGTGAATGCTCTTGTTTTTCAGTTGCTAAGGAGAAAAGATTAACCCATTTACATTAGTACTGGGGAAGACATTTTTGCTACAGGCATTTCCAATCAAAATGCCGAATGAGCATCCAGACTCTTCTGAGCCTTGTTATGTTAGTGGAAAAATGTATTCCCTTTTCAGCTGTCGGCACCATTTTCATGTGTCACTAGTAGTAGATGATCATTAAAGACATCTACTATACAGCACTGAGCTGCTATGAATAGATGGAAAAGGAAGACCACACCTTGAAATCACATGGTCTTTCTTTTCTACCTGCCTATACCACAAGGAAACCTCTGTATGCAGTCCCTTAATTAAGCACTTATTTCAATTTTCCCCATTAAGGTATTAGGACTTTACTTTAAATAATGACAGGTCACTTATATACTATATAAACACTGAAATCTTTTTTTTTAATGCAATTATTATTATTATTTTAATTAAGAGTATTAGACTTTTGATTATACTAAGTCCTGGCTGCCATGAATGCTATGCAGCTCTTATGAGTAGACTAAATGTAACGTTATTTTGTATATTAATGGTTCTGATTTAGGTATTACAGTGTGCACTCCACATTTCTGTTTGTGCATCCTAAAATGCTCTGGGTCTAGTACGAGTTATTAAATTATTCTTGTGCCTGCTATTGTCAGTTTCAGAGATTCACAAAACTAATCAACCATTATGGTCTAGGGGTGTAGCTAGCACCTAAATGCTCTAAAGAAATCAATATAAAACACAGTACCAGTCATCAAGATTTGAATTGCGCTATTTTTCTCTACTGGTCCTAGTGCTTCTTTGTGCTATTTTTCATTTGGGCAGTGTGTGTGTGCTACATTCTACCAAGCCCACTGTCTTACCCAATTCACTGGAGACAAAGGGCAGCTGTAGCTCCCTACATCCAACACCCAAAGCAGAGACAATAAATCTACAGCCTGCTCAGAAACTGGAGCTCTGCAGCAGAATATCATGGGTACCACCTTTTCATCAGCAGCCACACACTGCCCTACATTAAATCACTGTGTGTAAATGGAGTTCTTCTGCACTGGTGTAATGCAGAATTTAGAACGTTAAATGCGTTACAGATCAACCAGCTGGGGCTGCTGTATGAATGGGGTGGGCGTGGAGTCTCTTTTGTGTCTCCTGGTTTTCCTGCAGAATTCTAGACGATGCTGTTGTCTGATTTGGACTACAAAAAATTGCACCATCATTCTAAATGAATTTTATATATATATATATATATATATATATATATATATATATATATCAAGTCGTGTTATGCACATTCGTATTTCTTATTATTTTTAAAGGTACATTGATGTCGTTTTAATATAAATATGTAAATATATATATATATATATATATATATATATATATATATATATATATATATATATATATATATATATATATATATATATACTAAATTGTGTATTAATAATGAATATGCATTTTAGTATACGCCCGTGATTACATTTTGCGGTGAAGACTATCATTATTATTATTATTCAATATATATTTATTAGTACGTATATTTAAAATCACAGTATTTGTTTTTCAATATAATGTTACAACCCTGAATATGCAATGTTAATGTGTAACACTAACAGTGCGAGTTTTCGCTCAGGGCCTATGGGTCTTGTTTCATCTCTCATCTGCTTAGCGCTGGTAGAAGCGAGTACAGTAAAAGTCGTGTATTTCAGTTAAATTACCCTAGGCGAGCACCAGCTAAAACATAATTAAAGCATGGAGGGGATTTTCTTGCACATTGTACACTAAAATGTGTTAATTTCCAAATCTGAAAACAAAATTGGCTTTTTTTCTTCCCAATCAAAAGAAGCCTGCATTAAACAACATATCAAATTATTCAAATGAAAGGAACTACAGATAAATAACATGTAAAAATAAATAAATAACAATAAAATCAAACATATGGCTACGCTCCCCACAACAAAGACGACGCAGATCATCACATTTGGAAAACGCCTTCTTTCTTCTGTGCACAGAAGACAGCAGTATTACCAGCGATCAATATACAAATGCTAAATTGCATTTAGAATATATTCTGTCAGCTACATTAAATTGGTCCATTGCGGCACTATAGCAAAAACAATATATAGATGCCTCTGGGCAAAGCAGAGTAGATACAGCTTGCTTTGTGGTTTGCTTATCAATTACCCAATTTCAATAACAACAGAAAATAACTGACAGTCCACAGTGATAATAACAACAAATAAAAAACGCAGCAAGACTTACTGTGATCCTTGGAATGTTCTTTTTACCCTGGTAGGACATGGCTGACATGGCTGAGGAGGTTTGGTGTTAGTGACCCAGACAGAATTCTGTGTGTTTTCTGGATTTTTAGTTTCTGCTAGTGCCTGGTTGGAATATAATGAGGCAATGGTCTTCTTCCTTTTCTGTACAATGGTAAATCCCCCTTCGCTCCTCAACAGCACAGAACGCTTGATCTTGCGGGCTCCTCCCTCACTGGTCTCGATCAATGTTGTCCGGACAGTGATTGCATCACTTTGAGACTACACAAGAGGGCGCCAAAATTGCAGAAATCTCGACTACAGACAAAAGAGCAGCAGTTCCGCCCTATATTTTAGCCAAAGGCGTTTACATTTTGTCTTGGTTTGTTTTCAATATCGATAACAATATTCGATACTATTCCTGACTCATTCGACCTTGCTAGATGAAAACACCACGTTTATATATCTATTGGCCAATATAGGCAGCGTTTTGTGTTTGTTGTACGTTGCGCGTGTGTGTGTGTGTTTTATTTATGCAAGACGTTTTTTGTAGAAGCCACTGGTTTTTAGAAATCAGTCAGAATACATCAGAAAGACATAGTGAACCTTGGCTCAACAGACCTAGTCAGGGACAGTGTCAATGCGTGCGTTTTAATTCTGTACCCTCATCTCACTAGACATACGATGATGATATGATGCGGCTCCAGTATACATAGGTGTGGTCTAAGAAGCGCTGCAGTGAATGTTGATTGAATTCAGAAATAATATTGCGGGTGCAGGCAGATGAATGATTAAGAAATAGAATGCACTTGTGATTAAGCACGGGGCTTAACGCCAGCTTTACATCCATTCTGTATACAGCATTCTGCAGAGCTAAAAACGAACGTCTGACCCGAATCTCCCCTGACCACAGCGGGCATCATGTTCTGCTTAGCTTGCAGTGTTACTGCAGCAACATAATCAACATAATACAAGATGAAGAACGCATGTTGGATGCATAATGGTGATACAGTCACGCACATCACTTGTTACTGTAGAAATTGAGGTAGCCGGGTTTCACCCACCCATACTCATAACTAAAGGGATTGGATTGCTTTTGACTTGAAAAAAATAAAAAATAAATAAAAACTACTGCAACACATCTTTTTAGTCCCTTCAAAAGTTTGCCACTGTAAGTTTCTATATTCTCACAGTAATTTTGCAGTTTACTGTGTCTTTGTCGTTTATTTTACAAACCATGGACTTTGCAGTGCTGGATTATAGTTTAGCATTGATTGAATCACTATGCTTTAGAACATTGTCATGCCTTTACAATGGTATACATTTACCTTTACTATGGATAAATTAATGTTATAACTATTGTAGAAATTGCATTTTAAACAAGCTATTGAATTTGAAATCTTTGACAAATGCGCTAGAATATTCCTGCCAAATATATATATATATATATACAGTACTGTGCAAAAGTTTTAGGCAGGTGTGAAAAAATGCTGTAAAGTAAGAATGCTTTCAAAAATAGACATGTTAATAGTTCATATTTATCAATTAACAAAATGCAAAGTGAGTGAACAGAAGAAAAATTTAAATCAAATCCATATTTGGTGTGTCCACCCTTTGCCTTCACAACAGCATCAATTCTTCTAGGTACACTTGCACAAAGTCAGGGATTTTGTAGGCATATAGTCAGGTGTATGATTAAACAATTATACCAAACAGGTGCTAATGATCATCAATTCAATATGTAGGTTGAAACACAATCATTAACTGAAACAGAAACAGCTGTGTAGGAGGAATAAAAATGGGTGAGGAACAGCCAAACTCAGCTAACAAGGTGAGGTTGCTGAAGACAGTTTACTGTCAAAAGTCATAAACCATGGCAAGACCGAGCACAGCAACAAGACACAAGGTAGTTATACTGCATCAGCAAGGTCTCTCCCAGGCAGAAATTTCAAGGCAGACAGGGGTTTCCAGATGTGCTGTCCAAGCTGTTTTGAAGAAGCACAAAGAAACGGGCAACATTGAGGACCGTAGACGCAGTGCTCGGCCAAGGAAACTTACTGCAGCAGATGAAAGACACATCGTGCTTACTTCCCTTCGCAATCGGAAGATGTCCAGCAGTGCCATCAGCTCAGAATTGGCAGAAAACAGTGGGACCCTGGTACACCCATCTACTGTCCGGAAAAGTCTGGTCAGAAGTGGCCTTCATGGAAGACTTGCGGCCAAAAAGCCATACCTCTGACGTGGAAACAAGGCCAAGCGACTCAACTATGCACGAAAACACAGGAACTGGGGTGCAGAAAAATGGCAGCAGGTGCTCTGGACTGATGAGTCCAAATTTGAAATATTTGGCTGTAGCAGAAGGCAGTTTGTTCGCCGAAGGGCTGGAGAGCGATACGAATGAGTGTCTGCAGGCAACAGTGAAGCATGGTGGAGGTTCCTTGTAAGTTTGGGGCTGCATTTCTGCAAATGGAGTTGGGGATTTGGTCAGAATTAATGGTCTCCTCAATGCTGAGAAGTACAGGCAGATACTTATCCATCATGCAATACCATCAGGGAGGCATCTGATTGGCCCCAAATTTATTCTGCAGCATGACAACGACCCCAAACATACAGCGAAAGTCATTAAGAACTACCTTCAGCGTAAAGAAGAACAAGGAGTCCTGGAAGTGATGGTATGGCCCCACAGAGCCCTGATCTCAACATCATCGAGTCTGTCTGGGATTACATGAAGAGAGAGAAGCAACTGAGGCTGCCTAAATCCACAGAAGAACTGTGGTTAGTTCTCCAAGATGTTTGGGCCAACCTACCTGCCGAGTTCCTTCAAAAACTGTGTGCAAGTGTACCTAGAAGAATTGATGCTGATTTTGAAGGCAAGGGTGGTCACACCAAATATTGATTTGATGTAGATTTTTCTTCTGTTCACTCACTTTGCATTTTGTTAATTGATAAATATAAACTATTAACATGTCTATTTTGAAAGCATTCTTACTTTACAGCATTTTTCACACCTGCCTAAAACTTTTGCACAGTACTGTATATATATATATATATATATATATATATATATATATATATATATATATATATATATATATATATATATATACAGTACTGTGCAAAAATTTTAGGCAGGTGTGAAAAAATGCTGTAAAGTAAGAATGCTTTCAAAAATAGACATGTTAATAGATTATATTTATCAATTAACTAAATGCAAAGTGAGTGAACAGAAGAGAAATCTAAATCAAATCCATATTTGGTGTGACAACCTTTGCCTTCAAAACAGCATCAATTCTTCTAGGTACACTTGCACAAAGTCAGGGATTTTGTAGGCATATAGTCAGGTGTATGATTAAACAATTATACCAAACAGGTGCTAATGATCATCAATTCAATATGTAGGTTGAAACATAATCATTAACTGAAACAGAAACAGCTGTGTAGGAAGAAAAAAACTGGGTGAGGACCAGCCAAACTCAGCTAACAAGGTGAGGGTTGCTGAAGACAGTTTACTGTCAAAAGTCATACACCATGGCAAGACTGAGCACAGCAACAAGACACAAGGTAGTTATACTGCATCAGCAAGGTCTCTCCCAGGCAGAAATTTCAAGGCAGACAGGGGTTTCCAGATGTGCTGTCCAAGCTCTTTGAAGAAGCACAAAGAAACGGGCAACGTAAATAATACATAATGTGTTCCTATTGTCTCAGTGACACCCTCCCTGTTTGAACAACAAATAATGAAGCTGTTATATCTTGGATATAGAGAGCACCACTCCCATGGTTTGCATTGCATCCAAAATAGCTACTGCAGAGAAAAAATATATAAATAGCATTACAATAATCAACACGTAATTAAAATAAAATTAAAAATAACTAATATGCATTTTTGATGTGAGGGAGCCAATTTAAATTCTTTCGATTAAATGATAATTTGTTCAATGCTTTCATTTTTGTATCAAGATGTCAAAAGGATTATTTTTAATTTCAAAATTGCATGCCATGATAGCAAAATATGACCTTTAGTTTAAATACTTAATAAATTCATTTAAGTTCAGATGGATTTATCAGTGTCAGCTTACTGAAACAAGCATGAACACTTCCTCTTTTAACTTTTAAAAGGAATCCAGAATTGTTTAAAATTAATTTAAAAATAAATAAATCTAAAACAGAATATAAAGTTATTGGTGCCATTTTGAAGGCTCAAGGCTATGACTTTTTGAAGCAGAAATTATAACTCTCTAGGCTTTTAGCAAACAGTGTCAGGGACTTCACTTCATCAATGCTTACACAAAATCATGTTAACTTTTCCAGCCTCATGAACTGGTATCATTCATTAGCCTTCGAGGCTGGAGAAAAACAGGCGTGTGGAAAAGTCTAAATACAATATTCCACTGCAGAGGAATGCAGTGCAACAATGAAGCTAAACAACTGGGTAAAGTCCTTACTGCCTGGTAGAACTGGAAAATAAATCTATTACTATTATTAATATAAGACTTAGTACTACTGTAGTAGTAGAACTAGTGGCCAACATATTAGTATTACCAGTATTATGTCCACTAAACAATATTAATTGTGCTCTCAAGGAGCTTTCTAAGTAAAGACATGAACTATAGTTCCATACTATTTGAGCACAAACAGAATGGAGTGGCTGCAAACCTATATATTCATATTTGTGCAGTATGCATACCAAGTCAGCCACAAAAGAGGTAACTAGACCTCATTTTCTTGAATGCCCCAGGTGCCAGAAAGGCTACACACAATTGAATTTGATACACCCAACAACTATTTGCTCTAATGGACCAACAGCTGCAGAGCAAACAAATGCTGAGTTCCACTTAGTGGATTAGTCTGCAGCCTGCACCCCATCTCAAGAGAGTCCAAGAGGATGGGAAGAATGAAGGCTGCTTACACACAACTGAAGCAGCCAGCTGGGTGCAGGACTCACTGTTGGCAGGACAAAGGGACAGTTCCAGCACCATCACAGTCTAAACACTCAATGAGCACTAAAGCACACCAGTAAAAGAAATGGACGAAAGCATTTTCTCCTACAAGTTATAAATATCTAGCGTTTCAAGCCATTGACACTTTATTTACAGTTCTTGTAGAAGCTCCTGCCACACTCAAGAATGACACGCCTCTGCTATTTGACTATACAGTTTATTGTTATATTATAGTTTATTTAGCAGAATGTAGTAAAGATTGCATGTGATTGCCAGGAAGAATATTATCTTTACACACCCATAAAGAACCCAACTAATTTGGTCTTTTACTTAACTATTAACAACTTATTAACATGTTAACAAATGTTTATTTTGTATCAATAGTTAGTTAGTATATTTTAAACTATTTCTAAACTAATACAAAGGTATAATAATATAAAACTTGGTCTAATTAGCTAAATATTACTACATTATTATCTTTAAATGTGCCTTTAAACAAATGTAAACCCTTGGAATGGAAAAACCCAAGGAGTTTTTGCTAGTCTTTTTTTAATACATTTATAAATAGGTTACTGTATATTGACAAAGCATTAAAAAAAAAAAAAAAAAGTCATACGTTAGTGAGGTTGTTGACAGTTAATAAAATAAAAGTGGCCCTAATTTGTACTATATATGTGTGTGTGTGTGTGTGTGTGTGTGTGTGTGTGTGTTGTGTGTGTGTGTGTGTGTGTTTATAAGTGCTGCTTTTAGCCAATCGGCATTCAGAAATTCAACAGGTCTGATGTGATCACTGTAACAGCCAATCAAAAACAACTTAGACTATTATATTCCTTGAAACCAACCTGCAATAAATCCAAACGTTTCTTATAAGTAATACAAGGCCTCAAGAAGCAATCTGATGTCTTGTAACCTTCACATATAAGGAATGCAGATTATTGCTTATACATTATACATTGGAAACTAAAAGGACAATCACTTTGCATCTTGACTCACCAGTCCAGTCATTGCTTTAGTGAGTGTCTTCCTTTTATTGAACAGCAATGAAAGGCTTTTAAAGCTGTTTAATTATAAACTAATGGAGGTTTGACGGTCAATCAGATTTATTCACCCACAAACAGCTATATTCAGAATAGATAACCCTTGAGTGTTAGTGCTCACTTAAGTGTGCTGTCTCTATTGCAGCAATTCACTTAAGTGAGCACTCACACTCAGGGGTTAGATATAGATATCAGTTAAAGAGTCCTAACTAGCTGTATACACAGTATATATTGTTCTTAATTATTTCACAAAACAGTGTGGCTACTGTTCTTTTTCATATATGACTGCTTTATAAAATTGGGGGGAAAATGTGTATAAATTCAAGTTTTAACTCTATTGTTAAAATGTTAAAATAAGCACACTTTATTTCTCCTCCACATGTAACTGATTAAAAAAACATAGCCATGTAAGTCAATATTATTATTATTATTATTATTATTATTATTAATAATAATAATAATAATAATAATAATAATAATAATAATAATAATAATAATAATAATAATAATAATAATAATAATAATAATAATAAACCCACCTTACAGTACATGCATAGATCCTTAAGACAAACACTGCAACTAATAACTGATAAACGATGGTGATCCTGAGGCCCTGTGCATTAAGTTGCAGCTGCTATGTGCTGATACAGCCCTCTGCTTTAAGGTCGCACATTACTGGTTCACAGCTGTGACTTAATGACTGGTAGGCCCAGGACCACCAACATTTCTTCCTAATTAGTCATGTCCAATTTGTTCTAATGCCAGTCCGAATATAAAGGCTTTACAGTAAATGTCCTTACCCCTGTACAAATTTAAAGCCGTTTTGATTCATTTTATCCTGGGGAATATGATACTGTAGGTGGCATTTCCGGGACACAAACCATGCATCTCAAACCTTTGTTTTGGCTGCATCTTTTACTAAGCAGAAACAAAAGAGAGGTAATCAGTATCCTGGCTAAAAAGGGTTAAATCAGGGCTGATATTCATGAAACCTTCCTCCCTTCTGTCTGGAGCATTTGGAGTTCTTTCTCCTGTTTCAGAAACTCTCTAACCTCAAGAAGCAGTCCTTAAACCAAAATTGTTAGTTAAAAGTTTTGGGAATGGGGCCCACAGAAAACGGCTAAAATCCTAATACAATTGGCAGAGGACGTTATTATTTAGAACATTTCTTATCCTGACAGCAAAACCCCCAATTACCAAATCTGACTGCAATTCCTACAGGCTCTTTCTGGTGAAGTCTGAACTGAAAGAACCCTTTTTTATACAGACAGTGGAGCATATCCTTCCTTTTTAATGCAACAGAATGCCCACCATGCTGAAGAGAGACATCACTCCAAATAAGGCTTTCGGGCTAAGCCAACTCATCAGTCACACATTGTTCAATCTTTCCATCCCTGATTCTGGAGTTACACAGCAACATTTTACAAATCTTTTTTCGCCACAGGAGGGCTCCACAGGCTAACCCTGTTAACTGTTTCTGTTAGGCTTTCAGCTGTTGCGGTAGAGAATGATTCTGCAGCCAAGCAACACAGTTTTCAGGTCAAAATGAACAGATCTGAATTTACAGGTATTCCATTTGTTGCGAGAGGTCATCTATTAAGAGAATTCCCTGTGTCAGTGCTGAGTAATCAGGGTACTAGTATTAACCATATAGTATCACAACTTTCCTCATATACTGATCGCTTCTTTCCATCCTGTCATCAATAAATTATATCAGTCTATTGTTGGAAAGCAAGTAGTCACTGCATTCCACTGCCACTGGCTACAAGAATATGACTTTTAGACGTGTTTAGCTGAAAACATCACAACGTGATACAAAAATATAGTGCTGCTAAATAGCTCTCTCTCTCTCTCTCTCTCTCTCTCTCTCTCTCTCTCTCTCTCTCTCTCTCTCTCTCTCTATTTGATCAGTTTTGACACAGTGTAGCTAAGCCAATATATTGACTCAATGACAAAGCACTAAACAACACACAATATTCTGTACAACAAAAACAATCAAAACACTATGAAGAAGGGGATTCAAGTTAGAGGAGAGTACTCAGCTAGAGAATAAAAATGACAAAACATTCATACTTTAATACTATTATTTGTTATTTTTACTGGAAATAAATCAGGGAAAAAAGTCCTGGAAAGAAGATGCTTGTTTTAAACTTGATCTATAATGTGTATAATCTTACTGGGTTTTTACTGCAGGGGTGACCTATGTATCCCCTATTAACACCAACTACAACAACAATATAGTTTAATCAAGCTGGATGATTAGCAAGTTTAGATTTCCACAGTATTGCTAGTTAAGTTAAAATAGCCCCTGTGTCATCTTTAAGCTAATTCTGGGAGTGCCACTACCTCAGAGGCATCTGTCTAACTAACGCACTCTGCCAACATAAAGGACTTGATTTCTGAGATTTTTAATAAAACACATGAATCATTATTATGCTATCCATTTCCAAAGTATTACACTCTTTCTAATGTCTTCATACTGTTGCAGGTGCATTCTAGAGCCTTAACAGACCAGTAAACACTAAACTGTGGCAATTTTAAAACTACAGTAGCTGTAATGATAAATGACTACAGATTCAAGGACCAGGACCTGCCCTTAGCATCTCTCCTTCCATCAGAGGGTACAGTACTGAAATGCAACTCCATTAATCACCCAAACAGTACTTAATGCCTGGAACTGCCCTCTGTATCCTGCAGTCTTGTGTTACTTGTGTATATTTCCTCATCAGATATTAACACCCAACCATTTTATAAAAACGTCCCCTTAGCACCACATTATATTTCATAATGAGGATTTGCTTTTTTGCATGTTAACAAAATACAAGGGTAACTTCACAAAGAGGATGCCCCGCTGTATACTGTATTTAGGAAGCAGCTGATCTGGATGTGGGGTGTGGTACTAGTGAGGGGCTTGATGCTACACCTGCAAATTAACGAGGCTTTCAGGGTTCTGCCTAAGACTTACTAAAAGGAGGGTAGTGAATACATGATTTCTGAAAACGGTTTCAAAAAACAAAAGAAAAACAAGAGCAACAGGCCTACTCTAAATGGGTTCCTAAAGAAACTGTGATTTAAATTAGTTTTAAGTTAAATGAATTACACGAATAATGCATTAACCCCCAATTTTTGGTTTTGTTTTGTAAAAAGAAAAATAAAGAAAAAATCCACACATATTGCATTACACCTTTCATTGAATATAGCCTACAAGATGGGCCATCAATAGTCGGCTTGTTTTAACAGGCATTTAGTTATACAGCTTTTCGTTACTGGGAACAGTATTGTATCATATTTCATACTGTATCGCACTGACAAAACGCTTATACCTGCATTAAAAGGCAGTTTATTCTGACATGGGTGTTTCCAACAAACCCGTTAATTAGCAAGTTCTCATTTCGAGAAACGCAAAAATCCAAAGAAAGGCATAGCTTACTAAATGCCAACAGCTGCTAAGTTCACATTGAACAGGAGGAGGGCGCTTACCTCCACCTCATCCAGATTCTGCAGTATTTCTTTCCCTGCTGCAGTTTTTATTTGAATGCCCGGGTCCCCTCGTCGAGCCCTCCGGACCCAGTTTCTGTGCAGATGCTGCCCTGGTCGCTGTCACGCCTTCCTTCCTGGGATATATCCCTCTTACTCCCACTTTTCGAGCTCCTCGAACTTCTTTTCCCGACGCTCAGGGCATCAAAATCGATGGTCTTGCTTTCGAACGCTCCCTCTACGTTGCAAAACATCCCCCGTATTTCTGCCGGGGACCTGATCAGTTGTACCCGGTCTCCCAAAATAGACTGGCAAATCATCTTCTTTGTCCCAGGTTCTTTTGCCTTCAGCCATGATCTTCAAGCCAGATGTATTCAGGGTGAAAGAAGTCTGAAAATTGAGTGTTGTTGTATCCTACTCAGCGGCAGTACTGGAGAATTTAAGCGAGGGGTGGCAGTGCTGCTCTTGATCCCATGACAGGGAAGTGATACTAGCATCACGCATTGCACACGATTTTTAAATGTCCGTTTTATAACGTCTTCTTATATTAAGCCCTTTTGTGCTTATGTTTAGAACAGGAGACTACTGCACATGCACATCATCAAAAGTTGATGCAAGTGAGTATGTTGTTGCAACAGGTTGAGACAACAGGAGGTAAATAATAATGATGATCCGTCTTAACCCTAAATTCAGCTTTCTACATTAATGCACAGTACTGTAAATTATGGAACGTTAATGTAAATAAAATAAAATAAATAGTGATGTCTTTTCTATCAAATTGCTAGTTTGTTTTCAGTTTTCAGTTAAAAAACTCCAGACTATAAACTTTTTAAATCTCTGTTGTTTTTCAAATGGATACAGCGAATCCCGTTGGCTACAGGTTCAAAGGAGGGGTTATTGGAATCAGTGCTTTATGCATTATTTTTTAGCCAGTGTGCTGTTGTTGCAACTATCATCAGACAAACCAATTAAAAGACAATATATTGTATATACAAATCAAGTGTTAAATAACTAAATGTATCTTAAATATTATAACATAGATTATAAACTATTTTTTTTATTATATAGGCCAGGCTTCAATGTCTATTATTGAGTGTAAAGCAAGTTACAAAGTGTCGATGGATTATTTAAAAGGGAATCTCCGGTATTCAATGACACTTTAACAGTATTTACACTATAGTCTAAACTGTGCTGCTTTTCCAGTTTCTCAGAACTGTATTTTTCTTCAATCCAGAGTTGCTGCAGCTGCCAGTTTGCGTGCGGAGAAAATCAATCAGCAGAGGCAGACTGGGATGAATTTAAACCACGTTCTCTGTTTCAGATTAAAATTCTATTTGATAAACGTCATCACACGTTCCATCACATGGTCGGTATGCTACATGGCCTTCATATTATACGGGGCCGTCTTTTTGGAACATTATTATTATTATTATTATTATTATTATTATTATTATTATTATTATTATTATTATTATTATTATGTATAATAGTTACTGCGTATTGCAGCTGTGTTATGCTGGTTGCTGGTTCAGCGTAAGGTACAGTATTTGCATCGTCATTGTGTCCTGCGGGCCTCTAACCTAAGGAGCTGTCCCTTCAGCACTCTGGGAGGTGACGTCCACAGGTGACGTCACAGGAACTACCTGGGATTAATGTGACATGTTTTCAAAATATATTTAAAACAAAAACCCTGACGGTGTCACCTTGATTCATTAAACTGCAGGCTTTGCTCTATAGTCTGATTGCTTTTATAGCTGTTGTCAGCTTCAAAACAGAGCAGTGCAATCCCGCTTGATGGAATTTGATGAAGATATAGTCCATGGATTACCAGCACTGCAGTAAAGAAATGTGCTCATAACACATGCATTTCCACTAGATGGTACCACTTATGCTTCTATAGTGTTCTCTGTCTAAGGCCATTGCTCTGCTTGACACTGGTGATGATTGTACTGTAGATCAACATCCTCTTGACAGGTCACTGCATTGCAGAGTCATCATTTTATACACTAAAAAGGCAGTGAAGAGCCTTATGAATAAGTGCTGTTTTTGGCCCTCAAAGATGTATTGATCAGGGTCATAATGACTGCAAACAGAATTTTATACTGCTCAGGAATTCATGCTTTAATGCAGTCAAACCATTACCCCAAATAGGAACAGCTGACATTTTCAGTCCTTTAAATATATATGTAGGCTGTAATCAATTGGTTATCAGTATGCTAAGTGCTTTTCCCCTTAGTTATGGTTGTATGTAATAGTCAAGTCAATTTTGCTGGGGTGATATTATGACTATTTGAATTATTTTTAACAAAAAGTGATCTTATCTATTTTTTTTTCTTTGTTTAAAAAACAACTTTACTACTGCCCCAGTGTTTAAACCAGGAGCACTACAGATAAAGACAGAGAGAGAAAGAGAGAGAGAGAGAGAGAGAGAGAGAGAAAGAGAGAGAGAGATTTAGTGATGGTGACTGATCACAGTCAGGGCAGGATAAACAGTCATCGCTCATCATTTCCTGTTTTTTTTTACAGCAGCAGCAGCAGGTAGCAGAGAGGATGTAAAATTAAATTAATAATTTTAACATCATTAAAAGCTCCTTTCCTGCATCATGCTCTGGTTACCAAAGTAACGCTGGCAGGCGTATGCCTAGTTGGGCTTGTATTGGGTTAAACCTGATTGGAATCATTTCCCATGATGTGCAGCCTTAGCTGTCTGAGGATGAGATGTTGGGTCATTACTTGGCACAGTTGCTGCAGATATTTTGTTTTAATTGTGTTTCAACCCAGCTTAGCGCTGATTCCAATGATTTCACAGACCTACTCCTATATACAGTACAGCTATTGAAGTTGTCAGCTCCACTAGTTTTGTCATAGCCCTTTGCTGATTTTGACCTAAAATCATTGCAATCATAAGAATATTTTTGCAAGAACAATGCACAGATACTTTTCTACTGTGGAACCAGACCCACCACTATCCAAGATAATAAGGAAATACTGTATCCATGGAAATACTGTATCCAAGGAAATACTGTATCCATGGAAATACTGTATCCATGGAAATACTGTATCCAAGGAAATACTGTATCCATGGAAATACTGTATCCATGGAAATACTGTATCCATGGAAATACTGTATCCAGGCAGGGAAACAAAAACTTAACTGTTTGTCCTTGGTGAAAAATGTTTGCTGTGCTTTTATTCTCAAATATGCCAAGACCACTTTCCTGTTTCAGAAGGAATAGTTATTATTCTTTTAGTAGCGGAGAGAGACCCCCCCGAACAGAGTTCAAACACGAGTGAATAAAACCATACCATATGACTACTCTAGCATGAATGTCTTTCTAAAGTGTTTTAGAAGTATGCATGCTGTAAGAATTGTGTTCATTTATTGGCAGGCTTAATGATGTCTCTGCAATCTTGTGCAGTATCTCTGAGAATGTACTGTCTCAGCCCTCACATGTTTAACTGCTGTCCGGTATAGAACTTGGTTGATCGATGCAGGAGGCTTTGTATATTAATGACAGCTGTGTTTTACTTTCTGTAATGGGTGGTGGTTGCAGGATTTACAGCTATGCATGAAGGCAAGACTTACCTCTGTTATAGCACTTCTTCCAACTACATTTCAGATTTTTTTCTTGATTCCTCACCCTGTTGCCATGCAACCTCTATTGTCTACACAATATTATTGTTAGACTTGTTACTACTGCAGTCATACTGTGCATTTCTGACAACCACCTTCCATACATTCCAGAGATTTGCAGTCCATAACATCATGCTGTTTTTCTTTTTTAGTTATTTAGGGTTTTTTTTTCAACAGGCAGCCTATTTCTCTGATGGATATGGGCATAAACAGGGCTAAATATCTAAATGTAGATTAATCATTGTACTGTTTTTATTATATAATTGTAAAAGAAGCCTAAAGTTCTGAACTAGCTTCCAGTTCCATTCTTTGTTACTTATGTCATGGTAGGTTGTTTAAGGTGTGGATGGGTATTCAATGTGCAACCTTAAAGAAGCAGGTGTTTGAGAAAAGCAAGTGTTTATTTTATTTTTTTACAAACTCAAATACCGGTTTAGTAAACTCCTATAATAAATTAAAAAATAACTTCAGAAAACTTTACATTCGCATTCATTTTCCTCTACAGATTAATGCATACAGTCAAGAGGTTCACTACGCATATCTTTGTACATTTTTTTTTATTAACACACATGGCAGATCAGTGATGGGGAAGAGGGAACACAGTGATTAAAAATAATTCTTCATTGCAGATAATAGATTTCCAGGAGCAAGGACCTACAGTAGAAAAGCCTTTTCGAGAACAAGGAAACATATTGGGCCATATTCACAAAACAGTTATCACCATGCTAAGTTTGCACCATTGTTTGTAAAAGGAAGATTCTTGACATACATTTTTTTTTAACTAAATGGTGTTTAATTAACACAGTGGTAAATGCTGGATACAGCCTACAGTGTTTCATTCTAAAAATGCAATCAACTCTCTCATTCAATAAGGCAGTATCATATAGTGCTACAGTTAGTATTAAAATTGCCCTTTTATTGGGAAAAGTGACCAAAACGTGAAAGACAATGTATTTGTTTAACACGTTGGGTTAAATGTGAACTAAAATCAAATGGAGACTACGCTGTACTTAGGGATGTTACTGTATCCACTGGAACCTAATTTAAATGGTTTTGTAGGAGGCAATGGAACCAGTGTTTTGATCCGCCACCTTTAGATGAGGGGCTTGTCTGCAGATGTTGTTTATTAAATGACCTGTGTAAAATGCCATAACACAACTCAATCTGCTCTTCTGCTTTTTGCACGAACAGGAAAAGAGCAAGGATTTAAATTGTTGTAGCGAAATTGAAGTTCATTAAAAACTCAACTGTAAGTACAGTACTACAATCTTATCCAAACTGCATAAAATGTGGACATATCATTTTGATTTCTATTTTCTGGTTATTATTTTGTATAGGCTTGTCTAAGTCCATCCTAAAAGGCATGGTCCCTTAAAAAAATGCAAGCAGACTGAAACACTGTCTTCAGCCAAACTAGAGACTTTTCTTCTCAAGGTAATTTCAACTAATTGCACTCTTCACAAAATGTATTCTCCTTTTAACCACTGCCTTTGAGAACTGGAAAGTACTTTAAAACCTTCCAAGAGGGATACACATAGGTTTACAATCTGTTTATATAAAAGTATTTATGAAGGGAGGAAAATGTCTGTGAATAAGTCTTTAAAACAGTCCACAAACTTGTGTCTATTATTCTAGTATAAACTTGCTTATGATTACTTTAACATCCCGCCTTTAAAGCACATGATGCAATTAATGCTATTGTGATATACTGGGATATTAGTTTGAAATATTGTATACCTATATTTTTGGAAGAAACTCTGCAACCTTAAAACAGGTTTTAGATTTAATAAGCACTGCTATTTAATATTAACCTTTAATAAGGCCAAACCAGGTCCAACAATTCCATGTTTAATGAGTTTTGATGGGGCTCCGTTGAGCATTTCAATTTGTTTTTAATCTCCTGCCCTTTATTTTCCCAGACTTGCCATTCTATATGATAAAACAAATATGAATATGTTCTATCATTACTGAAAACGATAATAAAAAAGAGTTAGCTCTGCTCTTGCATTGGCCACATTTTTATTTTCTTGAAGTTCACTGCTTGTGCGTGCAGAAGGACATGTACAGTATTTAATCCTCACAAATCTGACAAATGTTCATATCCACCAAAGCCAGCCATGGCGTATGGTAGCAGTGCATGAGGGCTAACACTGCCCACACCCATCCCTTCTTTACCAAGGTCACAGAAGCAAACAATTCCGAAAGTGCTTGTCCAATTAACATGCAGGCAACATAAGCACTTTTGAAGGAAGGGTTGGCAACACTATGTTACACATGCAATTAATTTCTCAGGGATAACTGAACAGGGATACAGGTAATTAATTAATTAATTAATTAATTATAAAAAATCTATTTAAAATACAAATGAGCAATTGGAATTGTTGCTATTTAGCACTGGCCATTCCTCTTAGTAACCAAAGGTATGTATTTTGCTATGACACCTTGGGCCGGACTTACTGTATTTCAATCCAAAAGGAAAATGTGCATGTTTTTTGTGAAAGTAAAGTATGACCGATAGTGTTAGGTAATAACATCTCCATAATTCCTTTTTAATCCTTTATTTAATAAACTAATGTATAGTGACACAAAGTAGGTATTTTTAACAGGTGTGGAAAGAGTTTAGCATCTGTAATGGAATTTCCTTTGGAAGACTTATGTTATTGTAAATAACATTTCAACAAGCCCTGCTTAGCTAAACCAGTAAAGATACAGGTGTCAGTGGCTATTAAAAATGTTGATCTGCTAGTCATGCAACAGGATCAGAAACATAAGGATAGTAACTTGCTTTTGTTTTGTATCAGTTAGAAAAAGGAAGAACATTTAAGGCATGTGCACTATGAGTTCAGGTTAGTTTGTATCCTAGAATTATTAGTAGCTGGTGGTCGGGGATATGTACCTCTTTGCTCAACAATGTAGACTTTTCATCTGCAACCTAAAAGCTTTTGTCTCAAACATGGTGAAACAAAAGACACAACCACTATATCAATTACACAAGCTTTCTCCATTACAAAGTCTCCTATTGCAGTTGGATGGGGTCACTAAAGTAAGCCTGTTGTGCTGCATAGAAACAAAGCAGTGATCCTTGAGATAAATAAATAAAGAAAAAAAATACACGACCATAGATGTAATGTTCCCAAAGAGAAAAATGCTATAGCATTAAAACTTTGTAATATCTACTGTACTTTTATGAAAAAAAAGTTGCAGCTGTCACCACAATAGCTTTACGGGTATTTATACTGTACATTAATACCAAAATGGTTGTGTGATACTATTGCTCAAGCTGCAAATACCAAGTAGGGATGTTAAATTATGAGTCACCGTTGCAATAAACAAACAGCCACAATCATGTACATATACCCAAATGTATACCAGTACATTCGAGGGAACAGTTGCGGGTAAGGTAAAAGCCTGTACATTTCTATACTGATAGAACGTCTTACAAAAAAAAACAAAAAAGTAGTAAGTGAATAAGTTACTTCTGTCCTTTTTTAATAAAGACATCATGTGTTCAGATCATTCTTCCAACAGGATATCAACCAAACCGTTTCCTCCTTGCTCTAGAGCTAAAGAGCCTCAGTGCGCTTCATGCCCTCTAGTGACCATTCTGTGTAGTACGCTGTATCTCACAAGGAGATCCATTTACAGTCCGTTCCTGAATGGTTTCCTGTTTCCGGTGCTTTGTGTTTTGTTACAGTGGGTCACCTTGGTCACCTGAGTGAGTGCTCATAATCCCTGTTTAATAAAGGACAGTCCTTCCATCCTGTTCTGTCTTGATTTTCCACTCGCTACGCGGTTTTGTGGAAGGGAGGAATTGGAATTCCTTTTGGAGCTATGACTTTTCAACAACTTATTTCTTCCGTTTCCCCAATCGTGAATCCAGTGATGTGATGCTTTAAAGAGGTCCCCTGCACGGCAGGGATATGATCTTCCCCACTTTGGTTTGCTGTCTGAGACGTGTGGATCTGAACTTATGTGAAAGTTTCTGCCTTGCTCTCAATCAAGTACAGTTTTACTTAACATGTTTCACGCGTGTTCAGTTCAGTGCAGCATATACTGTATCAGATTGGATCTCGTACAAACCGCCAAGCAACCAATCTTGCAAATGGCTTATATAAAATATGTAAGGGTAGCCTTGGCTACATAAATAAGATTGCTGTAAACCAGGTTCTGTTCATTAATAGATTGAAACCATTGTTCTGTACATGTTCTGAAATTCCATAAAGTCTGCAAAGAGAAAGAAAGACAACTGTAACGCAACGATGTACAGTACTATTAAAACTCTTCTTCAACTGGTACAACTTATTTAAGGTTACAATCTGATTCCTTGTTACTACTGACTAACTCACACAGACATTTATGAAAACATACAATAATTACCATTTTTGTTAGAGACCATTTAACTAGTCGTTGAACAAGACACACAACTTACCTCGGCTGGGAGGTGTGAAAGACATCAAGGCCAAAGGATAAAGGCAAGAGAAAAGAACAAGAACAGAAATAAAAACTGCAGAGGAGAAAAGTAGAAAAGACAAAACATAGTGTTAGTAAGAGGTTAAAGCACGAGAGTCTCAAGAGAGGGAGAACCTTTAAAAAAATGAAAGAACAGGAAGATACATCCAGAGCATGGCATCTCTCAAAGCATTTCAACAGCAGTGTACAAAACTCACACTAACCCTAACTCTTTGCAGATATGTTCCAATATACAGCATGTAAAATACCTATCTTGAGAAAGGGTTATGTGACGAGATGCTTGAGTCTGAATAGTGCTGTGAAAGCTGAAAACTACTGAAAGTCTGAACCTTTGTTTCATCAACTTCATTGATAAAATGGCACGGTTCTCCAGTTCACATTGTAAAATAGATTTATACATTGCGTGGCATTTCTTTTTTTCTTTTTTTGAAAGCTCAGTACCATCCCACTTTAGACAAAGGAACCCGGAACACGAATGGCTACTTATGCTAACAAGCTAGCGGTAGTCAAGGAAGAACTGTTACATGTGTCAAAAGTGCCAGAAAGCTTTAATAGAGAGACAAAGCTGTGGGAGTGAGCAATTCACCACCGACAAGCATGCCTTTTTTAAGCATTATGTCCGTAGATCTTTGTATCTATTTAGTCCCAGCAAGAATGGAGATACTATAGACTATCAGGTAATGGCACACAGAAATGTAAAAATAACCAAGCTTAGTAATCTAGCTTTCCACTCTATAGCCTTCTTCAATAATAACCCAGCGATCAGAGTGAGCCTGATAACACTCTGTTTAAAGAGGCAATGCATTTAAATATACAGCCTGCAATACACTTTTGCAACTTGTATGCTGATGCAGAATTGTGTGCCTCCTTTTTCGCCTGAGATAATATTTTTTTCCCCCCCAATTATGGCACTGGTTTAAAGATGTTAAAGATGTACAGACTGAAAGCTTTTGTGAAATATGTTTCCATTATCTCAGCTCTGTTCCAAGATGATAGGTATGTATGTCATACAACCAACTAGCTTTTACTTTGGGTGCAGTCTTTATGAAAAGCTAAAGATTAGTGGACATGGGCACTGCAAACTGCAAAGGTTTTGATCTCTACAGGTAAGTTATACATAGTATGATAAGGAGTGTATGTATAATGGTACTTTAAAAACACAAGAGTATTTATTATTTCCCATGCCAGTCATAATTGAAATCATGTATTCTTATTATATTATCAGGACCATTACATGTATCATGGGTATCATATCTTGACCTGCATAATAATGACATGTAATAGAAGTAGATCTTACCTTTTCTTCCAGGTCTTTGATTTGTCTCTTCTGAATATCCGTTTTATCCTCCAGATCTCGAATTCTCTAAAGGGTTAGAAACATTTTTTTTAAGCAAAACTGAGCTGTTTATTTTATCATACCTCTTCCAGACATAATTAAAAGAACAATTTGATAAAACATTTTATAATATTTTAGATATTAAAGATATTACAGCTATTTAGCAAGCAGAATAACACCCAATATTTTAGGGAAATTGACATTTTGTATTAATAGAATGTGAACCGGAACAGTATTTTAAACCAAAGGGGAGAACTGCTGCTCAAGGCTGCCACCTGCTGTATGAATGAAGTATATCAATTTGCAGAGCTGCAATATCCACAACCATTAAATTTTATGCATTCACTTTCAGATCTAATGCAGCCTGAAAGCTTGTGTGCTATCTTATCACGGGTCCAGTGTGCTTTTCACTTTGAGCTCTTTGTGTAAAATTAAATGCCTACACTACCTGGTGAGCTTGCTGAAGCATCTCCATTCTCTCCTGCAGGATCTGGCAGTCGAACTCCCTGCTCTTTCTCAGCATCTGACGCCTCAGTTTCTCCACGGCTGATCTCAGCTCGTCCTTCTGCTTCTCACTCAGAGACTCCCCGAATTTGATCACTGTGTCCTGCTGTAAGGCGTTATATAAGGTGGCTTCCAGATCTTGGATTTGCTGTGAAAGGATTTTTTGAAACGGTTGTAAATCAGTGATTAAAACACTCTGATATCCCCCTAGCTCTAACTGTCAACACTGAAATGTTCCATCTGAGATCAGTTCCTGGTATACCAAACAACAATTAAAGTGCAGGAAGTCTTACATCCGAGAGCAGCTGGGGATTTAAGATAGAATTGTGGGGTTTTAATGTGGGTCACAAATATGTTAACAGCAGCAGAAGTGTGTGACAGATCCTTTTGATTTGACATCCTTGTGATTAACATGGATGAACTGCACTTTAAAAAGGGCATCATTGAGGATGCCAATGGAAGAAGCATTTTTGAACCCCCAATCAGGCTACGATCTTCAATCTCAAGAGAGGGTTGAACAGTTGGTTATTGTAATTTAGTTTTCGGGAAAGCAAAACACAGTTTACACTTTAAACACTGGATTCCCACTAACAACGTCACAGGACCCATCTCAAGTACACTTTTAGGGAGTTTGTTTACCATGTATGCCTGGTCCAAGGCTTGTTTTCTATAATCAAGTTCTTCTTCCAAATAGCCTTTCTGCTTACAAAACATGTCCTGCAAATTTAACACAATATACAGAGATTAAATCAAAACTGCCATTGAAAGGGAGCAAAGCAACAGTGAACCGTAAACTGCAGTCCATGACGTACAATGTTTGTTTAGGAGCTAGCCCGTTTCACATGGAAAAATGGCATTTGGCTTCTGTGAAAAATGCAAATGGCTTTCTCAGCACTTGCAACGTGACTCTTTTAGGCAAGGGCTGAAGCACATTGGCTGTGCTTTAAATGTGATGTATGGGCTTTGTACACAGACCAATATCTTTAGTCTCTAGTGCTGTCAATATCTTACTGTATTGCATATTTCACTTTAAATACACGATTAGAGAAATGAGTGCCATTAAAAAAGAGATAATTTGTGTAAGTATAAGTAAGCGTGACATGCAGTATGGACAGACCGACGGGTTCCTCTGCATACCCCTAAACTACTGGATGTTACAATTGGATACGTCTATCGTCATGTAACACATGTACTATAGGTGCCTCTACAAATAACTTTCTATATATCCTGAACTTACAGTACTATAAAAGAGGGATCCTCAACAGGACCATATAGCTACATTGATTTTATTTTTTAAGGAATGCTGATTTCTGATTTTCTTACCATTTCAATTTCCAAATCCAGCATTTTTTGATGCAGAGCAGCTTCAGTACCTTCAATCTGCTGTATCCACTAAGTGGCATAAGACACAATAAGAAAATCCATTAAAAAGGGTATCAGACCGCAGTACTGTACTTAATGTTCATAAAAAACAATACAGCAACACTGAATACAAGAAAACATGTTTCATAACAAAACCTAATATTCGGTAGATAAACATTTTCTGAGAAATTCATCTTGTTAATATTATACAATATCCAGTTTAAGATCACAATCTAAAATCCCGGTCATGGACGAAGCAGTTTGATCTTGTCTTAAATTACCTTTTCTGCAAGTGACAATACAGTGCTTGCTTGTATGATGGCCACTTGCTCTTCATTTCTTAAATTCTGCAAAACAATAAAGACAAATAAAGTAATTCAAGAGGGGAAACAAGCTATTTGCGAAATATTGTGTGGGAAAAAAAACTCATTATTTTAAATAAACTCATTAAAAAAAATCATGCCTCTCATATAGTGAGCACACAGTACTCACACTACTCTAGAATACACTGACAAGTCATACGGAAAGTACAGAGCATTAACACATTTTGTTATCCCCATAATGGAAAATGACCATACATCAGGAAAAACAACAAACAGAACAATGAAGTTGACATAGAACTGGAATACTTACACCATTGTCTCCTAGAATGTCCAACAGCTTTATTAGATCAGGAATACATACATCCTAAAAAGAAACAAACATTGGAAATAACATTGACAAGAAAAGGTGCTTGATGTACAGGCCCTTACTACCTCTGTTAAAAGGCTACACAGGGGTGGAATCAGTCCTTCGACTTGGCAACATGCTGTCTATGTGATGTTTGTTTATCTGCAGTAGGATTTGAAATCTCCAATGAAAGTGAATGGCCGCTGGTCATATGATAAACAATAATATAATGTAACGTTATGACCCAATCAACACCTCTGCTCTAAGCATTCAAATATAACCTCTATCTAAAGGTTACACTATATATTAAATGGTCTGCGTGTGTCTGTAAAACCTTGTTTTTACTTTAAACATCCCACTTTATTTTTATTTTTTACAGTGTGCGCGCAATACAGTTAAGGGTGGTTATGGAGTGGATAATCATAATTAAAATGCTTAGACATACTTTGACCCCTTCCTTCATACAGTAGATCTGAAGAGCACTGACTCCGTCTGAGAAGGGGTGGATCTGGAGATTGAAAGGAGGGGATCGCCTTTCACGTTCCTGTAAATAACAATATTAACAATAACATGTTCATCCTTTTCTTTATTGGATCTGCCTTCAGTGTGTCTCCTACACTAGTAATGGCTTGTAGTTTCTGGGATCTGGACAGACAGCTATGGGCTGTACATATCATAGTACAGTATTTCTAAAAACATACAGTACTGTACAGCACACATGTCATTATAATTAAAAACCAATGATCATCTCCATGGAACAATGGGGCTAGAGTATTGTATGTTGCTGTTTTGGCTCTGGGTGGCAGCAGTCTGCATTTAATCTGTTAAGGCCTATCTGGCTTTTATTTACTGCTTGCTCACTATGAAAAGCCTGAGCTAGCCAATCAATTAGGTATGCACCAGAAGAATTGCACTGTGTGAGATGGTGTGTGAATTTCAATTTGTTTCAAAGGCTGGCCGAGGGGGCCTTCTCCACCCGTCTCTGTTTGGCAGTTCAGCTGGATGGTTCTGAACCGAACATTTGATTTATTACCAGAAAAAAAAGCAAATTGACTGACAATCAACGTTGTGTTTTGCTTTTCTGATCTTACAAATAACATGTTTAAAAAAAACAAAAAAAAAACAATAACAAATCTATTAGAAGCATGTTTTAGCATTGTATTAGGACTATTAGAAAGAATGTGCTGAAATGTAATGTTTTTAAATCCCTTTGTGTTTAGAGTGTAATTATGAATGACTTTGTGCCACTGCCTGCTACTCATCCAGGCCACTCTTGTAACAGAGATGCTGCATCTCATTGAGTTTTCAATGATTATTATTTTCTAAAACGTAACATCATTCTGTAACTCTCACGCTTGCTTAAGAAATGTACACACTGTATAAAATCTAAATAGCATCACCTCTAATTCCAAGATACGAAATTCTAGCAGTTCATTCTGGTCCTTGGAGTCTTGAAGTTCTTCTTGAAGACGGCTGATTTCTGCCTCAAGGGCGTCTATCTAAAAAAAAAAAAAAAGAAATGTATTTATGGCCGTGAAAAGACATCATTTGCAAAAGTATTGTAGTTTATATACCTCTTGTCTGTAGTTGAAGCCTCCACATACCTTTTCAATAAGTTCTTGATTTCTTTTAAGAAATAGTTGCTTGTCTTCAACCCATTTTGAATCCTATGACAAGAAATGAGCAGGTCTGAGATTCAAAACAATGGCATGTACAGTGAGAACTGGCAAAACACTAAAACTGCAGGTAAATGAATAGTGAATTGTTTCTCCAAAGCCTCTGTGCCACTATTCAAAATGTTAATGTAACGGTTGTTCTCACTAACTTGTTAATTGCTGTTACACAATAGATGACTACATGAACAAACTGACCCTTTAGAAATCACAACTGTAAATATCGCAATGAGTTTTCTGAGTTTTCATAAATGGTTATTGATTTATTTATTTTTTGCTACAAACAGATATGGTAATGATTAACAAGACGTTTTCAATTATCTATTACATTTTGTGAAGAACCTGTTATATTTTACTGAAGTTATTGCAGGGGAATGCGTGGATCTCTCCAACGCTATGGTGTTTCGCCTCTGTAATGATTAACACACACCGTTTACATGTAGATTTCCTTACCTGTCCTTTCTGGGCAAGTTCTTTCTCTAGATCCTCAATTTTAGCTTTATACCTGAGTACTTCAGCTTGCAGTTTTTCTTGGGCCTGAAAAAAAAAAAAAAAGCATGCATCAGTATTGTTAAAGAAAATAAAAACCTGAACAAAACTGGTCCAAAAACGTCTGGAATTATTATCGTGCTTTTGCTTCAGGGCTGACTTTCACCTTTGATTCCCTCTCAGCATCTATAAGACCTCCCGTGTGTTCCTGTAACAGGGCATAGGCTCGCTGAAGGGCTTGATATTCCCTGGTCATCTGGCGGAATCTCAGTTCAGACTCCTCTGCTGCCATACCCTTCATGGAAACACACACCACATCAATAAGTTAAAGTATGCAAACCTTGAGTTGCGATTCCTATTCTATACTGGGACCTGCTTTTTCAATGTTAACTAGAATTTCTCTCCAAATCTGTAATCTGAAATGTTGAATTCAGATGTACAATGCTGCTATTCTACAACGCATCCCTTACCTGCTCGTTGAAAAACAACCCCAGGTCTCATTATTATTTTTTACAGCAGTGCTAGGACAAATATTGTTTTTTTTTCATGTTGAAATATACTTTAATAATTCAAACAAATATTCATTCCTTTAAAATTAGCTGGATAAAATGTATAATTACCACCATATTGTTATTCATCATAATTCACGTTTGCCATAAATGTGCTACAGTACTAAAGTATTAGAAAATGTCTGTAATTGTCCTTTAGATCTATTCAATTTGATCCATGTTCAACCTACTTCATCCATGTCCTCATCAGGTGTGGCTGGTGTTCGGTCAGTTCGAAACGAGGCCATGGAAGAGGTTTCAGAATCCATTGATTCTTCATCGTACCCAAAAAAGGTGTCCACCAATATAGGTCGCTTCACAGAAAGAAAAAAAGATATTTTGCATTGCAGGTGCATAACTAAAATGATGAGGTAATTGAAAAGTGTACTGTTTTGTAATAAACATTGCTTACCTTGTGGGCTTTTGAACTTCGTTTATGCCTCTTCTTACGTAGCAATTTTTCTCTATCCTGAAAAAATTATGTGGACAACGGGCAATTACATTGACTACGTATATAATTAGGAATTACATTGAGATCTACCAGTTCAAGAAATAAGAAATTGTTTTTGAAAAGTACTTTTTTCTTCCTTTATTCTAAGTCACATTGCATGCTGTGTGTGCAAAAAAAGTAACTTTGTTAAAAAAAAAAATACTTAATGGTTGGAGTGCTCAGCAGGGTAAACAAAAATGTAATAATGCACATACAGAGAAACAATGAAGAAAATAACAGGCTTTCGGTGCACTTTGTGACTGGCCAGTGTGCTCGATGCAACTCTAATACTGTACGTGTGTGTCTATAGCTTACCCTTGTTAAGTCATCTATCATGTTCTGCTGTTCTACAACCTGAAGTTTTAAAAATTCTATTTCTTGATCATCCTGAGCCTGATCCAGATCGTTCAAAGATTTGAGCTTCTTCAAAGGTGGGTGAGAACTGATTTTTTCTTTCTGCGGACAAAGACACACACAAGGATTTGCGCAAGTGACAGTAATCTACAGCGCTACAGCATACAACAAGTTGAAAAGCACTTCCTTTTCAATGTGTTGTTGTTTACTTGGACTATTCCAAAAGCAATTTGACATCGAACCTTGACGTTATGCATACGTACCATTTCCAGGTTTTCTTTAGTTAATGCTTTCATCTTTTCTTCCAAGCGCTGCAGTGACTGGGTGAGTTCATCATTTCGTTTAGTGAGGCACTTGTTCTTCTCAAGCATCGGTTTGCACTGTTTTTCAGATTCTCGAACCCGTTTCAACTGTTCAAAATCAAACAAGCAATGTTGTTGTGCATTAATGCTGCATTACATGAGGGCATTTTGTTTGCTTCCAATACAAATCGACAGAATATTGACGGAACAGTACTGTAATACTGTAATTCAGTCATTGAATAAAATCTGTGTTTTATTTCAAGCAGATTTTATTTGAGGTGATCAGAAATACTGAAAAAAACCAATATGCTATTTTTCTTTTTAGCATTTGTATTAGTAGAATTGTACTTCATTAAAATGTCTGTGCCAATCAAGTAACATTTAATTCATTACCCTGAATTTGAACAATAGTTACTTCAATATCATAGATCAGAATCATGTTTAACAAAATCCATACCAGTTCATTCCTTTCATCCACCAGCAAGGTATTTCTGTCCTCCAATTTGCGGATTGTGGAATTTAATTCAGCAAGCCTTCTGTGGTTCCTCCGCAAATCCTGAAAGAACAAGCCGTTAGCATCAGTCAAGGTTCCGGCTGCACTTGCGGGGTATCGGGGGGGGGTTGGTAAGTTCTTTGGGTCAGTGTCACAAGACGTTTTTTTAACAAGGAAGAGTAAATGGACATTGTATTTGATATACTTTGGATAACCTGATACATTATTTTCTTCTTTCTCATGATAAGAAAGATCACTGTTATATTATTTGGCTTTATAATTATTGTTTATGTTAATATTAACTATGTTAGACCTGAACCATTTTACTATGATTGCAAATGGATAACAGGGTATTATTAAATGATATACTCTGATAATGTACTCTAAAGAATAACTGTTAGCAAGGTATACCGGCTTAGAGCAGTGGCATTCACTGTTTATATTTTCAGTCCTTTTCAATCTAGTACCTTGTTGCAATCAGTCCTTAACTTCCATAATCCTAGTTAATGAAAGCAGATTTTAATAATTGGATCTGACTTACTGGGCTGCCACAATGTTCTGCCCCATCTCCTGCCCTTCCAGGAATCTCTCGTTTGGGACTGCCAATGTTACACTCGGCCTCTTTCACAAGAAACAGCTGCTCATCGAGGGCATCCTTCTGCAACTGGAGCTTCTGAATGAAGCTGGTCTGACTCTCCAGCTCCTTCTCCAGAGCAAAAACCGTCCTGTCTTTTGATTTAATCTCATCTACCTGCGGGCATTACAAACAAAAACGCTTGTGTGGAGAAATGATCTGTTTACTACACTATGGACGTTTATAAATTAAGATATACATACTGTTAATGTAGTATTGCTCCTTGGAAATTAGATATAGATCTCAGTGGGCTCTCCTCTTTATTACACAGAGAGTGGTGAGTTTATGGAATGGATTAATAAATAAAGGAAAGAAGTTGTCCTTTTTAAAACAGGTGGTCAAGTGACTTATTAATCTTGATTTACTCACCAGCCTCCGGATGTCTCTCTCACTTTCCCACTTGATCTTGGATACATGCTCCTGATGTAAATGATGTTCGCTTCTCAGGTCTCCAGCTTTCATTTTATCCGCCTGAATCGTGTTATTAAGGGCCTCGTCCACTTGCTTTTTGGCCAATTTCAATTCTGTAATTTCCTGCAGCAGTTTGAGGCGTTCAGAGTCAAAGAATCTCCTGGCCTCCTCTCTGGCCTCAAGCGTCAAAGCTGTCCTAACTTTATCGCTGCTCCCGTCCCGCAAGGAGCTGAGCACTGACTTGAGCCGCTGGTTCTCCCCGTCTTTGATTTTTATTGTCCTCGCCATTTCCTGCTCATGCTGTTTGACTAGGTTCTCACGGAGAGCCTGCAGCTCTTTCATTTTGTCCTCGTGGAGTTTGGCTTTGAGCTCCGTCAGGGTCACTGTGTGTTTATGTTGCTCCTGCTCGCGGATTCGCTTCGCTTCTTGAACCTTTTCTCGCTCAAGTTTGCTTACCTAAATAAAACAAATAAATAAATAAAAATGCGGTGAAAATGAAATATCATAATTATTATTATTTTTAAATTGTTTATATAAAATATATATTATTTTGCATACTCCTTAATTGTACAACTAGTGGGAGTATTTTAGTTTTAGGGGGAAACTCTAGGATAATTGATGATTACAACATGACACCAATACACACACACACTTACCTTGCATTTCTCTTGATGTAATTCTATTTGAATATCTGTCAATTTTGACCTGAGATCTTCATTGGCAGCCTGCAGGGAAAAAACCAGAGCTTCGGGCTTTTCACCCTTTGAACGCCCTTTCTTTGCCATTTTTGCAAATACTACGGTGCCTTGAATATTTTCATTAAGGGATATTCATCTTTTCAATAGAATTCGATGAGATCCTTCTGTGTTTCATTTCTTGCCTCTTCCTCATTATCTCTGGGATGTGGAAGACCTGTTAAAACAAGCCACACACATGTTGAACACCATTTCTACTCTTATCTCATCCCCAAACACAGGGTTTAAAAAGCGTTCAACACATCCATGCTTTGATTATCCACTGGATCCACATTTGGTGGTTTGTTACAGGAAAGTGACTTACCGAGAAAAGAGCCAATTCAAATAACCTGAGCAGAACTGAGACATTATGTCATTAACGCATTGACGTATTTATTTCAATAGAACAGTAAAAATATGCATTGCTCTATTCATTCTATTTATTTGTGTAATAACAATGCTACTGCAGTTTTTACAAAGATATCCCATCTAGTACAAAATGAAGCAACTGATTATCAGTGGACCCATATCATTCTGAGCCTGCTACGGTAGCCTAAAGCTTCTTCTCTTCAGACAGATGCTTTGGTTCCTGAAAGGATTGGAAGAACGAAACACTGGGGAATCGTCTATTGAAACTAGCTTTGAAACCTGTGTGTTGTTTCTGGTTAAAGAACACTAACATTTTAAAACAGTAATTACAGATTTTACTGTCATTTGCTTTACCCAAAAGGGAACTCCCTGATTCTCAGAAAGTCCAAATGCAAATGCAGGAAAAAAGAAAATCTCCCTTGGGTATATTAAGTGAATTTTATTGTTAACCCTGTAAAGCTTTCACTCTGCTTTCAACAATGGTGTTTATGTCTAAAAAGAACATTATTTGTATTTGTTATATTGCTGGTATAGCAAGGTGTATTCTTCCTACTACTGTAGATTGCAGGGCCCTGTTCAACATCAGGTGATCTGACACTGTAGGATTTACTGTTCTGATTGGCTAATGCAAATATCATGATGGTGCACAATGTACTGCACGCATGAGTGAGTCCAGGCCTATAGATTTACAGTATGGCAGAGGCTTGTACAACACATGCACTGTAGAATGGAAAATGAAAAATCCTTTAGCCAGCCAGCACGCAGGATGAATTATCTCTGCCTTCCATTTGCGAATGGTGATGGTTGCTGTTAAGCTGTATATGTCCATACAGTATTTTATCATACCGTATTGCACCACAAATGGACTAATTGTTATTCTGATCCTAAGATCTCCCTTGATTTATCTGCAGTCGCTGTCACTATAGCCAAGATAACCTAACATCCCCTTGCACAGAATTCACAGACGGGACAAAGGGTAACATAGTTATAATTAAAAGATTATCAAACCCAGGCTTCCGGGTCTTCCTCATTATGCATGTGTTGTTGTTACAGCCGTGCTGTCCATATTTAGCTAATCTTTTAAATTGCAAATGCTTTTGAGAGATCATGCTACAAAAAGTGTCAAGATTTTAAAATACCGGAAATGGAAACAAGGCTATGCAAATTTCACTCAGTTAACAGAAACTACTGTGCAAAATACTGGTGTACAATTTTTGATCTATTTTAAGTTAGATCCCAGTTATTTGAGACTATGAATATGATTTGCATCGATACACAACATATTCTTGTTTTTATCTCATTAAAAAAAATCTAACTTAGCATATTTATTTGAAATTTGAATAGTAGCAGTTGAAAATGACTGCATGTGATTTCCCCAAAGAATCAAACAAACCAGGTAATTTGTAAAATAATGAGGGTTACTGACGTCGGAAGCCATCCAAGGAACTTCAAATCACTACTTGCAATGCAAACACAACAAGCAATACCACTCACATACAAACTGGCAGTCACCAGTGGTTCTCTACCTAAGTGAAGATGTACCACAGCACCTTCTGCACCAAAAACAAGACCCTTGAACTAAAGGAACAGTTTCTCCAACTCAGGACAGCACATTAGCTCTGAACCCTAACCAGGTGCTATACAATAGGTAAAAGAACGACTGGCTTAGTTTGTTAAAACTTTGAAAGGGTTACATGCAGTACTCAGCATGATGTGTAAGATGTTGAGGTTGTAGGAGTCAGCTTATAATCACTCTTAACTTTTTCAACCCTGCAAATCTGTATCCAGGTATAGGGAGACTTGGTGGTCCAGTGGTTAAAGAAAAGAGGTTGTTACCAGGAGGTTCCCGGTTCAATCCCAGCCACTGACTCACTGTGTGTGACCCTGAGCAAGTCATTTAATTTAACCTCCTTGTGCTCTGTCCTTTGGGTGAGATGTAAAACCAAGGTCCTATTGGAAGTGACTCTGCAGTTGTTGATGCATAGTTCACCCCCTGCTAAATGACCAAATAGTAATAATAATACAGGTCCTGAAAGAAAAAAAAAACCTTAAAATTACAGGTTGCTGTAATACATGAAAGATATGACCCTGTCTACAAATTAAGTAATTAAAGGCAGATAAAAGTTTTGGGCTAGTGCCTTCATCAGCAGTGGGTTCTATTGACACAAACTAGGTTATTGCAATATTATAATTGACAAAAGTTGTATATATCATGCAATCACTACAGGATTTGAAGCAGTATGACAAATAGCTTAAGAAAGTGTGGCTTCTGAGTGTGAGCTTGGTTATTATAAAAATGTGACTCAATTGTGACTCAATTAACAATTGACAAAAGAGATACAAACAGGAAACAATCTGAAAAATATTATAAAATACATCATTTCTCAGTTTACTGCTTGGCATGGTCCCAGGGCTGAATGGCAGTTGTAGTTTTCATGGCAGGATTGAGGTGCAGTAGTGGATCATTGTGGGGAGCTAATCTTTGGTAAGAAAAGAAGGATGTGATTAACAGTGATAATTGGATTATCCACAGGACCCCAGCTGTGGAATCTGCATTCCCTCACTTGGAAAATGCATATTTAACAATATCTATAATCTCTCTCGACTCATCACTATTCATTAGAGTACTTGGGGAAAAGCTTTTCAATTTGAACAGTATTTCACGGGTAATAAGGGTTGTCACATGTACATGTGAATTCCAATTATAATTTCTTTAATAATGCCTTGAAAGATTTTTTGGAAATAACTTAATGAAAAGACCAATCTTAATAACAAGGAACTGCATCAACATACTGTACATATCCCCTCCAAGGATATAAGTAACACATATATCAGAGGTATCATTATCACTAAACTAGAGTTACTGTAGCTGTCTAACAGATGGTCACTCCAAGTGGTTTTGACGGTAAATTTGACCCACTTAGAAACTTGCAATCTAGCTGCTTTTCAAAAGGTTTATGGACCCACGAATTACATTTCCTAACTGGAAAAGGCCTGAACACCAACATGGACGTATTGCCAAGAAGCTGTCTAAATCTATGGCCATGTCTGAACCTCTGATGCACAGATACATGAATTATTGATCATTTGTGTGTTTAATGCTATCAGAGCACATGTAACCCTGGAGTGGTTGAGCAGTTAGAAGTCAGATCAGAATAAGAAAATGTCTTTTATATCTACCAGCTGTTTATGGTACTGGATCAATGGCTGCAAATGGAAACCATCATAAAATAGAGTATAGGAATATCATAGGCGTCCTCCTACTAGCAGCCTCTGTTTCCAAAGGCTACAAAACATAACTGAGAAATAATGGCCTGCAAAGCTGTAGCAGCACATATTTGTACTCAACAGCCCTTAATATTTAATAAGAAGGTGATTTCAATATCTTATCTGCACTGCTGCATGAATAGATTAATTAGCAATATAATGTTGAAACTGAACATGCCGTACTATTAAAAGGTGTATGTGAAGGGTGCTACAGGACAAATATATTCACTATTGATGAAATGTGCATTCGCTATAAATGTAACTCTGGGCTACTACTTTAGATGTGAGCCAAGGTTACCAGATTTTGTAACTGTGCCTACCTCTAAAGGGTTAACCCACCTTTTTTCAGCACTAGTTACTATACAGAGACCGATTTAAACAGAAACACTGTTCATTAAAAACAGCTTACATCCACACTTCCCAGCACCTGCCTCAAAGGTTATGGTGTTTCAGTAAAACAAATCAATTTCCCATGGCCTGGAAACCAAATCAAATGAACTAAAAACAGCATCTCATGCACCACTTCTGATGCTGCTGTTTCACAAAACAAATCGTAACAAAGCTCGAGATATTTTCAGTGAAACACATGTTATTTTTGTATTTTTGTAATTGCTCTTCTGATGCTGCTATAGCTCAGACTTGTGTTTTTTTTCTTTTTATAAGGCTGATTGGTTTTTTTGAGGCTGCACTTGCAGGCATCAGAGTGAATTGTTACCTGTTGGCCTAAATACAGACAATGGATAGATTGTTGCACTCAAAGTAGTTGCTGTCTAAGGGGACTAATCTGAGCATTCAACTCTTTCCTGGAGCAGCCCAGCAGTAATAACCCTTTCTTCTGAACACTTGAGTTTATCTGATCTATACTTCTTCTTCAAATCTAGAGGATGAACTTCTACCACCCACCCTGTCGGGTCTTATTGCTTACACAATAAATGTCAGCTAATGATCTGTTTAAAGATGATTTCCCTTAAAAATGATTTCATTTCAAATGAAAATACATGTCATTTTATTCCTGTTGCAATTCGTTTAAAGATTTTGCCTAAATGTGTTATGTGAAAAACAAAATCTCGGGCATGGCCGCGATGTGTCTGTTCTGTGAATAGTTTGTTTGAGAAAAAGAAAAAAAACTTCACCAACGATAACTCTCAACTTTGATTGGCTTTGTGGTAGCAAGGCTCTTCCTATATTGCCTTAGATGATGACGCACACGAGTGAAATGTGTCAAATTCCATTCTTAGCAAGAAGTATATCAATGTTCACAAAAAGCCAAAAGGTACATTGAAATCAGAAAGTCAAATTGTAACCATGAAAGTATGCAATTACAGCCCACACAAGGCAGTACAGCTTTAATGCTGGCTCACTACCATGTTTCTAAAATGTTCTTCCACACATAAAAGGCTATCAAATCAAAAGGAATATTTTAGAATCAAACTGGAGTATTTGTTAGAAAGGGGCAGAACCAATAACGGGCTTTCAAACAGCTGGCTCTCAAATTCATTAAAACTTCTGTATTGAAGGTTTATAAACACTGACCCATATGAGTCGTTTACATGACACTGGTGGTGTACTTTGTATTAACTAGGCAACAACAACATTCTGATTTGTTAAACTGTGTTATTATCTTCCAGTTATAAACCGTGACCTTTTAAGACACCAAAAGTGACAAAGAAGCAAAATGTAGGCCTATCTCTGCTTTTAGCACTATCACCTACTCTGCCCGGGCTTGGACTCTGACTACACTGTGTTGACAGCATGTCATACTACAGTACCATTTTGTGTCTGCTTGAAGCATTACTTGTTCTTGTTCATTGTACAAATCCCATGTCTAATTAAAATGAAATCGGGCGAGGTTGAGGTTCCTTTTAGTTCCTCAGATTTTAGAAACGTCATATGTATTGGACCAGCATTGCAGGGGATGGTTCACAGCTAAATGTGATATGTCTCCAGTTCAAGGTCCTGCATTGAACACTGTTTTATCTCTTTCTGCATATACCAGCATGGGACACCTCTTTCAAGGGCATATATTCCCATAGGCATGACCAGCCAGCCATTAACATCTGCCTGCATGTAATCCTTGTACAGTCTCCAATTTAAAACCCGAATTATTATCCTAAATGTATGGGGATTATGTTGTTAGGTACAGAGGATAGATGCACAGCTTAGGTTATACAAAGAACTGCAGGGATATTTAATGTTTTTACCCTTGACAGATCAACTGGCCCAAACCAAATGTAAGACAACATTTGTATATATTATTTAAATAGCTAGCATTGACAAATAATTATTAAGACATTACACATTAGGAAAACAGATTATATGAAATATTAACTTTAAAGAAGTTCATGAAGACATTTTTAACAATATGACATTGAAATAAATGATAACATTTACATAATTACTAGATTGCACTGGAAACTGAATCTCTGTGAAAAATAAGAATATAAAATAAAATATAATATAAGGCCATTCACCCAAGTCAGGTCGTAAAGGATCTATGTCATTCAGCATCAACAACATGACTAGGTAACCCATTCCATACCCTCACCACTCTCTGAGATTCAAACGAAAGACAACATCCCAATGCATTTAACAAACAGGGCATTTCATAGGAAAACGGTCTCCCAATAGATTGCACAGAATAACAGTAGGAAATATACTGGAGCGACAGTGCAAAGCAATACCCATGTGCTATTGTGCCCAGACAGACCCAATTTTAATCTGAACCTCAAAAACAGAATATCCAGGCCAGTGAGGATTAGACTTTTTTTTTTTTACAGTGAAGATTAGAAACAAATACGACCTTTAGACACAGACTTTTTTTTTTTCAGCAGTAAGTACTGAAGATTAGAGTCATCTTATTATCACTCAAAATGATGGCCGTGGCAGTGGGTGTAAAAGTATACTGTGTCATACTGCCAGTGTCACTGAAACAAATTCATGTGACTTCCAAAGGACACAAGTTCAATCTCAAAGTCCTTGATCAAGTCTAAACTGCAGAGCTGGGTAAAAGGATGGAAATGTTATCATAATCATGAACTTCACTGACAAATACCCACAATATCAGAGGCAACAGTTGAAAATACTGGTCTCACATCCATTTGGATTACATAGGATTTTCCATTGCACATTGATTTAGTTTTTATGAATTTGTAGCCATTATTTTAAAGTCAACAAATTAACTAAGTGTTATTATATCAGAGTACAGAGGGTTTTTAATGGGAACCCTGACACACAGTGTTAAACCATAAATCACCTGATAAAAACAACACCGTCCCATTGACTAGACCTCATTGCTAGGGTTTGTGAAGTACTGAGTAATTGTTAGTGCATAAAAAGTCAATATGAAATCACAGAATTGTTGGGTTATGACTGCATGGGCTCACAGACATACAGTCTGTCAGATTTAAACAGCAAGCCAATTCATGGTACAGCATATGGTAATTTTTTGTAATTGGCTCCAGTCCCTGTAAAAGATGGTGCTGGTGTGCACCAGTGGTGTCAGAATGTCAGGTAACCAGCAGATGCACATCATCGGTGTAGCAGATCAAGTATAAAAGATTTTAGAAATTGACACAGATGAACACCAAAACGTATAGAACTAAGATATTTCCCATTTAAAAATCAACAGTTATTTAAAAACGTGGTGCTAGACTCATAAATTACATCTTGCAAAAAATCCTAACACCACATTGTTTAATAAGGTATTGCAATAATGCATTGTTATTTTAAAATGGGTCCCACATGAACCAAGATGGGAATTCTCATCCTTCTATATTAGCTGCAGTATATGACCCAACCATTCACTGCTGTTTTCATGTCAATCCTGATCAACAATAGACAGACCCAGTTCAGCTGTGCAGGTCTCAAGAGGGTCCTACTCCCCAGTGGTTGTTATTTCCATAGCTACGATGAACTATTCTACAACCAGAGTCATGTGAACCACAGTCTCTAGCCTAGAGGACTGATGGGATAAGGCTATGGCAGCCATGCAGTTTGACCCTGGCAGCCACAGGACTGGAAAGGATCAAGACACAGCAATGCTAAAAGTAATTTTAATCCCGCTTCCTGCTGTGATGAATTACTAGACAGGTCACGTGGTATGAGACATCAGGCTGACATTGTTAAAGCACATTACTTCAGCCGGGTTCGAAAATGGATATTTCCATGTCTATCTCGATTCATATTGTTTGCTTTGCTTAACAGATAATATTTTAGTTGAAATGAATCTAGGAAATAATAAACATGGCATACTAGTTTTCTTTCTGTTTAATTATTTTTATACAGATTGATAACATGTGCAAACATTCCATAATGTAAAATGAAATGGGATATGTTCAAACTGCATGGTCTCAGACAGCTAAAAATCTAAATGGATTGTGCTATTGTAGTTCACTTGGCATGTTCTGCCTTTAACTCCTGTTTTGTTCCTAGATTACCCTCTAAATGCCCTCTGTACAGCAACTGCGGTCATTGACACTGGATGAGGTATGGAGAGTAACATATACTGAGGCAGCAACAATACCCAAGCTCCTGACAAATCACTGGCTCAAAGTTACATCACAGCGATTATTATTATTATTATTTATTTCTTAGCAGACGCCCTTATCCAGGGTGACTTACAATTGTTACAAGATATCACATTATTTTTACATACAATTACATTATTTTTACATACAATTGCCCATTTATACAGTTGGGTTTTTACTGCAGCAATCTAGGTAAAGTACCTTGCTCAAGGGTACAGCAGCAGTGTCCCCAACCAGGGATTGAACCCACGACCCTCCAGTCAAGAGCCCTAACCACTACTCCACACTGCTGCCCTAATATCACAGTATAGTGGTATAGCGATCACAGTATAGTGGTGTCTCAGTGTTAAAGTGAATGTGCCTGTGGGGCAGACCATGGCTTTTCAATATAAAATACTTATCTTTGTAGAAATAATAATAATAATAATACTAATCAATAATAATAATAATAACGTACAGGTTCTGTACAGCTATGGCCAAAGGTTTTGCATAGACATAGGATGGAAACAACAAAATATATATATACATATGAACATAATTTAGATCATTTATTTAACATCATGTAATCAAAGTATCTACAAAATGATATCGTAAAGTCTACCGGAAGCCATGAGAGTAGTACAGTGTTTCATGTTAGATTTTGAAATGTCACGTGTTTCCATTTTTCGCAGTTTTTCATTTAGTATATGAAAAACTACAAAGCGGAATGCAATTCGATATTAAGGTAACATTATTCAGCAGGTTTCATTCGACTTTATAAAGCAAAATTAGCTAATTCGAGAGGGTGATGCAAAACCTTTGGCCATCGCTGTACATGTAAAAGCGCAACACAACAAATGGTTCTTGAATGATGTTCTGTATAGTTGATAGGAACACACACACGTGCTGTGATACATGTTGGATAAAGGCGTCTGCTAAATAAACTAATAATAATAATTGTAACGTACAGGCATAGTAACTATAAATATGGTGTAATTGCAATGTAACTAAAGCTAAAATGCTGTTGAATTACCTTTATTGTTTTCTTTTTGTATTGTTAAAAGTTTTGAACTCTCTTGTATCCTACATAATTTCCCATTAGGTCTATGTGCATTTTAATAAAAAATGTTTTTAAATTATGTCTACTGCATTGCACTGAGGCAAATCATGGATGACTTAGTAATTGTCGTTCAGTATTTATAAACTATAAACTCGTCCCTCTCAAAAATGTGACTACATTTAAAAATATATATATAATGTAAGTGTAAATCCTGAATGGCAGTTTCCATTTCCTCTCTGAATCTCTGTGAATTACTGAATGTTGATGCAGCTTTCCACGACGCATTTCACAATGTAATCGTGCCGACCTCTCTAGCTCCATGAACTCTGTATCACTGTATCTTAAACGTTGTTTGAGATGCTACTGAAGGAGAAATAAGTCATACCCCCAAATCTGTGTTCACTCTATATGAAAATAAACCACTGCCTCACTGTGTGGAAATATGTCTAAGGACTAAAATAAAGCATGAATACAGGTCAATATCCTTGACTTTTAAGTAGGATAAATGAGGAGAGGGTCTTGAAAATTGAGAATAAAGAATACAAATAGACTGCATTTCTGCAATGACTAATTTTAGGATAAAGTTCATATGGTACCCAGATAACTACTGCATGTCATGGTGTTCCCTCATCACTGTATTTATAATAGGTCTGAAGTGTAGAGACATGAGCGTACACACAGCTTCTAAAGTTGCCTTATTTTACCATTGAGAGGTCTAGTATTTCATGTAACAAATTGAAAGGGTTGCTATCGGCTTCTTCCTTGTCATTTGACTTTGGCTGAGCATATCTATGCAGCTTGCATTGCTTGAAAAAATAAAACCATTGATTTACAAGGGCATCCCAGGAAAGCAAAGGGAAATAATTCAGGAAACAAAATCCATTAGCGTTAGAACAGGTTTAGAAATGCCTGCATGTAAAAGCCAAGAGCTGTCTAAAGGCATCTATTCTTAATATGTAAGTGCATCTAAAAATAGAACAGGAGAAGAAAAAATAAATACAAATAAAATAAAATATTTAAAAAAACTGTCAGGGAGTGGCAACAATTAGATTTCACGCTTTATTTAGATACAAATGGGTGTACACTAATTGAAATGAATAGGCATCTATGGGCCTAGCTACAGATGCACCAAATGGAGTGTATAAATAAAAACAACACTAACACGCACACATCTGGCTGCCTAAATAACTTCACCTTTTCAGAATATACACAATTGAGGTAGTTTGATTGTCTAAACAAAATCTATCCCTATCTAAAATGGATTTTGTAACACACAGCATCGTATCACTGGTCTGTTAATACGGATTGTACTCTAAAGGCAGCAGCCAAATAGCTATCAGCAATGCACTTGTCATTAGGAGGCACAGCCTGGCTATAGCACCACAGAGGCCAAGCCCAGCAGAGCAAACAGCTCTCTCTTCAAAACATATGAAAGCAATGGCAGAACAATCAAATAGATTCTGATGGGCCCTTTGCAGAACCAAAATGACATCTACCCATTTAAAGGAAAACAAAGACCCATCCCCTTGCCAGCACTGACGCAAAGATGAAGAATTAACTTCAAAATGCATAATATTAATAACCGGCTATGTTATCATTACCTTTTTAACATTACCACTACACAATGTCAGACCAATTAATTCCACACCATTTTCTTTCACTCTAATTAGTTTTTATCAATTGAGAAAAGGTGAATAAATTAATATATATAAAAAACCTTACCGTATGAACACTCTCCAGGAATATATCAAGGCCCGGAATCCTCAAATCTAAACCCATGGCTTTGCTTTTTCTCTGCTGTTCAGCATCAGCAGCTGTGCTGTGCGTTCTGTACGGTGATGCTGTGGACCCGCCCTCCTTCTCCTCCACAGAGAATGAGCTCATTGAGTGGAGCTGCAGTCTGCCTCTATGACAGCCCCCTCCTCCTCCTTCTCCTCCCTCCCTCCATCCCTCTCTCTCCCTCACCCAGAGCTGGAGTGTCGCTATCACAGTCCACAGACAAAAGGAGCCCGAGCCGAAGCACAAGCAGGCAAACTCGCTGCTCACATACTCCGGCACATGGCAGCGTGCTGTGTTTTAAAGCGACAGGGTACTGTAGTGTGGAGTAACAACACCTATTTTATTACACCTCCATATGCAACAAAAGCACATACATTTTACATCTCTGATAACACAAAACATGCAGGGTGATACAATGTAGAATTGTAATTGTTATTGTATTATTATTATTATTATTATTATTATTATTATTATTATTATTATTAGTAGTAGTAGTAGTAGTAGTAGTAAGAAGAAGTAAGAAGAAGAAGAAGAAGAAGAAGAAGAAGAAGAAGAAGAAGAAGAAGAAGAATTAAATGGTAGGGGTGTCCCATTCGTTTTTATTACATAATCAAATATAGCAGTAGGCTGCTGCTAGCACAGGGTTAAGACAAAAAACAACAATGTTGACAGTAATACAGCATCTGCCACGACGGTACTAATTTGACACGTGGTTTTAAGTGTTTTAAGTGTTCTGAAGGGATATATGACCATTCCTTAATTATTACCACCTCTTATTCCTTCGGGTAAGTTGGTTTATGCAATTTTCATAGAGTCTTCACTAATTAAGTAATTTGAATAGAAAGCTACTGGAGTCTGGTCTGCTGTCTTGCCCATTGTGACTAAACACTGGCTTTGAAAAGGAATATATATATATATATATATATATATATATATATATATATATATATATATATATATATATATATATATATATATGATGCAAAAAGTTTTAGGCAGGTGTGAAAAAATGCTGTAAAGTAAGAATGCTTTCAAAAATAGACATGTTAATAGATTATATTTATCAATTAACTAAATGCAAAGTGAGTGAACAGAAGAAAAATCTAAATCAAATCCATATTTGGTGTGACCACTCTTTGCCTTCAAAACAGCATCAATTCTTCTAGGTACACTTGCACAAAGTCAGGGATTTTGTAGGCATATAGTCAGGTGTATGATTAAACAATTATACCAAACAGGTGCTAATGATCATCAATTCAATATGTAGGTTGAAACACAATCATTAACTGAAACAGAAACAGCTGTGTAGGAGGAATAAAACTGGGTGAGGAACAGCCAAACTCAGCTAACAAGGTGAGGTTGCTGAAGACAGTTTACTGTCAAAAGTCATACACCATGGCAAGACTGAGCACAGCAACAAGACACAAGGTAGTTATACTGCATCAGCAAGGTCTCTCCCAGGCAGAAATTTCAAGGCAGACAGGGGTTTCCAGATGTGCTGTCCAAGCTCTTTTGAAGAAGCACAAAGAAACGGGCAACGTTGAGGACCGTAGACGCAGTGGTCGGCCAAGGAAACTTACTGCAGCAGATGAAAGACACATCATGCTTACTTCCCTTCGCAATCGGAAGATGTCCAGCAGTGCCATCAGCTCAGAATTGGCAGAAAACAGTGGGACCCTGGTACACCCATCTACTGTCCGGAGAAGTCTGGTCAGAAGTGGCCTTCATGGAAGACTTGCGGCCAAAAAGCCATACCTCCGACGTGGAAACAAGGCCAAGCGACTCAACTATGCACGAAAACACAGGAACTGGGGCGCAGAAAAATGGCAGCAGGTGCTCTGGACTGATGAGTCAAAATTTGAAATATTTGGCTGTAGCAGAAGGCAGTTTGTTCGCCGAAGGGCTGGAGAGCGGTACACGAATGAGTGTCTGCAGGCAACAGTGAAGCATGGTGGAGGTTCCTTGCAAGTTTGGGGCTGCATTTCTGCAAATGGAGTTGGGGATTTGGTCAGAATTAATGGTCTCCTCAATGCTGAGAAGTACAGGCAGATACTTATCCATCATGCAATACCATCAGGGGAGGCATCTGATTGGCCCCAAATTTATTCTGCAGCATGACAACGACCCCAAACATACAGCGAAAGTCATTAAGAACTATCTTCAGCGTAAAGAAGAACAAGGAGTCCTGGAAGTGATGGTATGGCCCCCACAGAGCCCTGATCTCAACATCATCGAGTCTGTCTGGGATTACATGGAGAGAGAAGCAACTGAGGCTGCCTAAATCCACAGAAGAACTGTGGTTAGTTCTCCAAGATGTTTGGGCCAACCTACCTGCCGAAGTTCCTTCAAAAAACTGTGTGCAAGTGTACCTAGAAGAATTGATGCTGCTTTGAAGGCAAGGGTGGTCACACCAAATATTGATTTGATGTAGATTTTCTTCTGTTCACTCACTTTGCATTTAGTTAATTGATAAATATAATCTATTAACATGTCTATTTTTGAAAGCATTCTTACTTTACAGCATTTTTTCACACCTGCCTAAAACTTTTGCACAGTACTGTATATATATATATATATATATATATATATATATATATATATATATATATAGACACATTCAGGAGTTACATATATATATATATATATATATATATATATATATATATATATATATATATATATATATATATATATATATATATATATATCGATGTTATGAGCATCAACAATTTACTCAAAGCCTCCACTAGGGTTCTCCACTATTATAACAACGTTGACTGTTATTAATACAGCTTAGTTTGGATGAGAAGAAACCAAGCTTGTCATTTAGCAATCTTTAATTCACATTGATCAGAATCTTCAAAAACTTGTGCTCACAACAGCTCAAGGTAAACTATACATGAGCAGCTAATATGAAGTGTTGAAGTACCTAATCCATCACATTTACCCAGTGGTTCTCAACGGGGGGGCACGAAGCAATCCAAGGGAGAAGCATCCAAAAACAATTAAATTAAATTAACTAACAGAAGGTTGTGCCTGGAGGTCACGCAGACTCATCTGCTATTTAAAGGAGCAAACACCGCAGGGTTGCTTTCAGAGTATGAGGGACAAAGACAGAGCTGATTCATAAGTTAAGGCATTAGGTTAATATCCTTTTGCTTTTGGGTTACACAGTGACTGATGTGGAATTAATTGTACAGGAGGTTTCTAAAACATGTCCATTCTTTGATGCACTTGTAAGAAGCAAATACATTGATGAAGGGAAAAGAGGTTTGATTAATATTATCATTTTTAATTAGGTTTTTAATTTTCTATTTTTTTAATTTAAGCTCTACTACATGTCTTTAATAAAAGATGGGAACAGGCCTAGGATGTAGACCAAGTGAAAAGGCTGGATAAGGGACGGTATACAGAAATATTGTATAGACATGCCAAGAGCAAATGAGGATGAATGGGTCGAGGGCAGAGTGCCAGTGAGCATGAAGCTATGGACAGGGGAACATGGGAGCTGCTGAAAGCAGCAGCATTCGTATTTAGCCAAGCAGACAACCTACTTCTACAGTGCAGTACAGTAACTGCAGTGACATAAGATCACAAATCATATGGAAAAGGGCAATCCCTTTTTTGTTCATGAAGAAGCTTGGCTACCTGAACACTGAACTCGATTGTAGAATAACAGCTGAATCAGCACATTTTCATCTCTCCTTGGCTGATGTGAGAGAATACTGTATTAAGTGGTGCAGTGGATTTAACATCAACAGCACTTCACAAAACAGACAGATAGAAAGACGACTCCCTCTGGTGGCAGTAACAGGTAACTTCCATATTCTTTTGGGAATTTATACCAGTATACTGTGTAGAATATTCACTGAAGCCATTTTGTCCTGGCTTTCACCTCAAGATTGTGCATATAGAGACATATCAGACTTCAGTTCTGCTGTGTCCTGAGTGTATAGAATTAACCACAAGCAACTAATTCTCTAGAGTGATACAGGATATTAAGATAAATCAAACAGTAATATTGAGGATTAGTGTTTTATTTATGTATGTATTTATTTTGCTGTCTTGATGTGCTATTTATATCACACAAGCAAGCTTTATAAAAACACATGAGATTAATTTGACAGTTACTGTATTCAACCAGCACAAACATGCGGTCTGGCAACTGAAAAAAAAAGCCAAGTATTGTTTTGTTGCTTGTTTATAAGATGTACATTTTAAACGGATATGTCAAAAAGAAAGTGAATGCTAACACATATTTGTATCCAGGATACAAAAATAAAAAATAAACAACACACACAAAGGCATTTATACATTGTCAATGGAACAATTTGATTTTTGTCAACTGATCAATGCATTTTTGCATTTTATATTTAAGTATATAAGAACAGAGTATACTGATTTTACATTTTTCCTGTATCATTAAGAATTGTTTTATACTCTTTTTTAACAATTAAAAGCACATTTTTTTAAAACATTCTTTTTATTGAGTTTTTACATGTAAGAGGTTAGCAGTTGACAAAATACATAACAAAGAAGACAGTAAAAACGCAGGATTATATAAAATGAACAAAAAAGTAAACAATAAGAAAACAAACCTAACAGCGCAAATAATAAGGTGTAATAAAGGGGGTGTGAGAGGAAAAGTGGCCTGTTCTAGGTCAGCCAGTTCTTTATGTAAGAATTTAGTGAGGCTGCTTGATGGAGGTTAAGTGTGAGAGGAGATTTTGAATCCCTCGTAGTAGTTTAGGAATGGTTGCCGAGCTATATAAAATGTATCAGTTGAATCTCTAATTGTGTATTTTATTTTTTCTAGTTGAAGATGTTGCGTAACAGCTCTGATCCTTTGAGCAAAGGAGGGTGGATGCAATACACTACTGACCAGTATCACAGACCCCAATTAGCACTAACCTTGGATTACTTTAGGTAAGGAAGTCCAAGACTAGTGCTAATATGAGTCTGTGAAATCAGCTGCTTATCACTTTCTTAAATGAGCTGAATAGTGTTACCAGGGACCTTACAGCATCTGTCAATCTGTATTTATAGAATAAATCATATAAAGTGGAATTACTGTATTCTGTTTAATAGAAGGTGTAATGGTGCATTATTCCAAACAGTGTACAATGTAAGACAAAGCAAGACAATGCAGTGAATGTGAAATAATACCAAAACAAAAATGATCCAGTGGAAATGTATCTTTATTTCTTCCAGTTAATTTACACAATACAACACCTCCAATAACAAAGAAACACTGTCAAAACATTCCACTACCAATTTAAAACCTGTATTGAAATCTCTACATCACATATTTATTGTAAACCATATTTAAATAGAACCGTTTATTTTTCTAGATTTGTATCTATTATTGCACATCCTGGCAAAATAATTAAAAAAAAAATTCTCCTGAAATATGTTGCTGCTTTTGTCACACCTTGATCTTGATAACTGTTCTATTACAGTGAAACTGTCATCATTTAGGGCAGTTCAATGCAAAAGGTCAAAAGCTTCGGTCAAAGAAACTTATCACTGATTTTGACGTGACACAATCTGTTTGATTCTTGCACGGTGGATTGGCACATGTCATTTCTTTTCCGCTTCTTTTAGGCAGTGAAATTAGAGATGCAAGAGTCTTACCATTTTAGGAACCATTTTGGCTAAATCATAAACAGTCTTTTCAGCACCTTATTAATAATAATAAAAAAGACTGGTACTCATTGCCATTGGTAGTTTGTGAGTGCATGCATTGTTGCTTGTGCTTAATAATTTTGTTAAAATCAGTATACCACTGGCACGAAGGTATGTCTTCCTTTAATAATTGTCAGCATTTCTGACCACAGACGTTGTAAATTCTTGTCCATCACTAACATTAAAACACAAATTTTGCCATCCCCTAAAACTCAGTAAGATCTTTTAATCTTTTACTAAAGGGCTGTGTTTAAACAGATTTGGATTCATTGGCAATTAGTTTATTTAACAAATATGCACTTCTAAAACAAATGTGCAAAGAAAGATTCTGAAATAAAGCATTTTGTAATAAATTCCATTTTTTTTGGCAGCAATAGGTTAATTAAATATAAAACTAAAGGACCTTTCAGTTTCATGGTTTCTTTTTGGCAAGTAAGATATTAGTAAATAATGAATGACAATATGGTGTGTCTAACTTCAGTTCTTTGTCATTGCTAAACAATTGAAACCTTCATGGGTTTGATATGCAACATGTGTTTTAAAACAGTGAAGACATTAAAAAGACACACTGGGTAAAACCTTTAAGGAAAAATAATGATAATCAAACTTTGGCACACAGACTGAAAATTCCTAACAAGCTGCATTCTTCGCATGTAGTCTGTGGAGTCTGAAATGGCTTTGTGTTTACAGTCCTTTGTTGAAGTAGACGCGTTCCACACCAGGGTTTGTCTTTCTGATCTTCTCCTGTAGTTCAGGCTCCAAGCGGCTCACTGATATGGAGCTGCATGAAGCCAAAAAATACAACTTAGCACTTTATCATCACTTAGAACTTATTTATTTCAACCTGGATTAAAGACCCCAGAGATATATTTTACATTGCATTTACAAGGGATCTAACAAGATGGTAGCAAACGTTATTGGAAATAATTTATGGTAGAGCAGTTAAGGTATATTACCTAAAATAATAAGTACACAATTATATTGTTAATATTTATAATCTGTAGAGTCACCGTAAAATCGTTGTAGTTTATTACAACAGCCACATCCAAATAAGTAAGTGATTCTGGGTGATTTGTGTTCATTTTTTCTGGTTAGTAGGGCATCTTCACTTAGCTCTTTCAAAGTGGTCTCCAAAGCACACTCAACAATTTACCTTATTAGAAATGTGCAATTTTCTTTTACATACATGTTAATTTGTGATTTCATTTCACAAAAGGATGAAGTTCACATACCTCTTTTGTGGAAACAACGCACAGCACAGGGGAGTTGCGAACACCAAACTACAAAATATAATGCATGTGACAAAATTACACCAACTCTGATGAAAATCCTACTCTTAAGAACATAGAATAATAGAAAGAAAGGAAGAAAGAAAATGTCATCTTTTGCATTCTTGACATAAACACAAGACAAGGGCCCTTGTTGAATGTACTCATGTATTTGTTAATAGAGCAGGATGGACGTTTTTAAACACAACATCTTGTTTTAGAGGTTGTCCCAAGGGCTACAGGCAGTATATAATTTACATTCTAACCAAGTTAAACCAAATCCTCCATACAGTCTACTTCCGTCTAATACTGCACAAGACATGAGGAACGGTTACTCACCAGAACCCAACCAGTCCCACCTGGATCGGGGCATTCATCCATGGAAATCTCTGTGAGCATTAAGAGAAACAATGATCCATTCTTAATCCAGTAAAGGGGTGTAAAGGTGTTAGACCTGAGGCAGTCACTCCTTTATTCAATACATCATTAAAACATAAAAGTTTCACATTTTAACTTCAACTTCCCTTTTTAACTCAAGGCCCATTCTGCACTTTAAATTTGTTATAAGATATATAGGGCGATGTTTAAAAAAAAAACTCCAATTAATGTACCTTTAAAAAGGCTCTCTTTTCCAAAGTGTTCATAATGAAAGGTGGGATAGCTAGAAGGAAGGGGAAAATACATTATGAAAGGGTTATTCAAGTTTGTTGAAGCATATTGTTTATACAGTATAAAAAAATAATCTACAAAAGGATCAAAATTGCAGGAACACTCAAACATGAAATTAGAATCTATTTTAATGTAATTGCAGCAAACAAAAATAGGCTCATACATTTTCTCTGACATGAACATCCATTAATTATATACATCTCAAAATGTGCAGTTTTGAAATAAACACATGTGTTTTTAAATACACAATATTCTTCCCACCACTTCACTGGCTTTCCAGTCAATTAATCAACCAGCTGCTTCCCTTATTGACTGACAATGTGTTCAACTAGTAACGTGCTGTGACCCAGAAGACATTACTGCAGTGAAATAAGCAGTAACTGACTTCCTTAAAAGGCAAGGCAAGCCAATTTGGAACGTTTGTTAACCTATTGCAGTACCAGATGTCTGTTTAGAAAAAAGAGAATACTTGTTTGCTATAACATGTGTTCATTTAAAAACTGCACATTTGATACCGGCTGTATGTAGCTAATGTGCAACATGAGTAAGATTTATGGAATTATTTTGTGAGCTATAAAACCACAATCCTAAAATACATGCCATTTTTCTATCACAGAAATGGTTGCCATAGTATTTTTTACTATATTTAGTGATCATAATAACGTTGTCAATTAATAACCACTGGGGGGAAACAGCATCAGGTGTATTGTAAAGGTGTCTCTATTAAGACCACTAAAATACTCGCCCACATGTGCTTTCTGTACAGTAGGTTTAAGACAATTATTAAATCTTATTAACTTCAGGTACACCTCAAGACACAATACTGACCCATGCCAGGGGCAGCCATCAGGATCCTGGAGATGACCACCTGTGTAATGGCTTGCTGGGCCGCTTTTGTTGATTCTCCTAATCGGTTATCGTTTTCATCTGTGACAGGAATACCGTATTTCAATTCCCTGACATATCAAAGGAAGAGATTTAGACAAGTGTCCACAAAAGCCCATGCAAATACAGCGATGAACATATATATATTATATATATTTCCAGGTTTGTGTTTGTTCAGGACACTACTAGGAAAGGCACTTCAAGTCACAGGGTTCCCTTGTTAAGCCCATTTATAAAGTGGAACTGGTTATAACGAGATATGGTCATGACACCTGCTGTCCCCACAGAGCCATTTGACCAGCCCTTGCATTGCTAATACTGTATAAGGGAGAACACCAGCAGCACAGTTTCTTAAATGTATCTCTGCCTATTAAAACGCTACAAAATGAAATAACAAAAATGTATACCTAATGTGGTATTAACTAACAACAGATTAAGGAAAATACAGAGCACATTATTAATTTAGAATTAAAAACAGACAAAGCATAATACCCTTATGTCTGAATATGTAACAATAGAGCAGTTACTGGATCATATGTTTTTTTTTATTATTTTGTTTTAAATCTGATCATACCATATTCACTCGTATAACAAAATCTGATTAATACTGTTACACACCTTACCTTTGCCTCATTAGTGGAATATTGATGCAGTTAGCAGCAGCTACAGCGGCAAAGGGAACAAAACGGCCAATAAGTGGTGAAACACGCTGTGCAAGAGAAGAAAGTGTAACTGATTTCACATATCAATATTTAGAGATGTTCCTGAAAAAGCATTTGCCTTGCTAATAAAAAAAAACATCGGAGTGCAATTTCACTCTCTCTCTATATATATATAAATATTACATATCTGCCTGAATATTATCATCATCATCCTCATGTAAGTTCACACAATGATCATTATTCTTGTACAGAACATCGAGTATGTAGAACTTTATGCAATTCCCGTCAGACCAATATTTTGGGCAGGATTAAAATATGATGTTAAAATGTATAAGTATAGTTCTAAAGATATTAGTCTGTTATTACTAACATTACTGTGCTATACACTAAAAGTGATATATTATTTGCCAGAGATCTTTAACTACTGTAGGGTTGGTACCAGGTAAATAAATACAACCATAATAACTGTCAATTTAAAAAAAAAAAAAAAAACCTAAAGTAGTTACATGGATCAATACCTTTGTTAGTGCATTAAGTCCTAAAGCAGTAGCAACAGCACCGGTGGTGGCAGATACATAGGCTGTACCGAGCTGACTGGAATTAAAAGATGACAATGAAATTTATACGTGCACACACAACTCCATGGTGGTAAGTTAATAGTAAAGATAATGTGAGACACAAATGGTGAACTGCATGACTACAAGTCAACCTACCTTACAGTAAGGGGTGCATCTCCACTCCTATTGGTGTAATTTACTATTGCGTTGAAAGACTGGTTAATCCACTGCCAAAAAATAACCGCTGGGGTTGTCCTAAAGGACATAATATATATTTAATACAGGCATACATTTGTGATAATTCAAGACTAAACCATGTTACTTACAACTGGTGGATACCGACTTTACGGTCTGTAACTGGACAGCTGTGTTTGAAAAGCCAGTTCTTGGGAAAGGATTGTGTTTCTTGGAAGGGACTACATTACCTTGGACATGTTCCATGTTTAATACTCACTTGTAGAAGGTCATCATACACCCTGTGATGGTCATATTCATTGGCACCTGGGCAGACATTCTGCCAATCAGAATCATCTTTTCCCCAGTATCTGGGTGGAAGGCGGAGTCGTAGATGTACTTCGCCCTCCAGAGCTCATCTTCTGTCAGGCCTGGGGACACAGAACCTTGCCTCAAGAAAATAAAACAAACACACTTCTTAGTCCCTCGGGAACATTTCTGTGACACCACATCAATCACCTTTACTGTTGACAGCTGCTCCAATAATCTGGAGTAAAATGAACAGAACCCACAACTTGCTTTGTTTGAAAATGCAGCCTTTATGAAGACACTTCTAATGAAGAGTGAACAATAAACAGTGAAAGATCTAAATCCTTTGTTTTCTGCCATTGGTGATTTAACGAAAAATACAGAGGAAAATGAAGGTCGGCAATATTGCAGGTTTATGCATTTGGGCGGATTTAAGTTAATACTGTAAACTGCTTAAAAGCTAAATATCCATTTCTTGTTTGCCTATGCAGTGTATGACACAGTACACAAATGGACTTCGTACCTGTAATCGTATATTATTTTTTTCGCACTGTCCAGCTGTTCGTTGGTTAACAGAATATTCCTGGGGTCTGTTACAGTAAAAAAGTGCTTTGCTCTTCCAGACATCGTCTCCTGATCCCAGCGGGGCTCCTTGACATTAATATTTTTAGGCAGTTCGGCAGACATGTTGATCTCTAAAGGAAAAAATAAATGAAATATTTTGTTCAAAAATGATTGAAATATTACCCTCAGGAAACACTTGTGAGGGTCATCATTGCACATCAAGAGCTGGAAAAATATGACAGACAGTATAAAGCATTACTATTGCCTTCTAAAACTGGAGTGTAATGAGAGTTCATACTATTATCTAAACAGCTTAAATACTTAAGAAGCTACTCAAGCTTAGAAAGTAACAGATCACTTGTACAGTAAGGACTGGCTTATCCATAAGCTGTAGTTTACTATTTTCTATTGTGTGGCTTTACAATACTGTTTACGCTACATTTAAAGGGTGCTTTTTGAAATGCTAGGTGATTGTCTACACTGTTCTAATATTTATTTCTTATCTGTTCAATATCCTTTTAGGTGTGTTTAGTATGAGTCTTTGTATTTTCTGCTTTGATCATTATTTATAACTGCCATGCTTATTAACTACTCCAGTAAAAACACTGTGTAGAAGTAAAGCTTTTAATCACACCATCCCAGGGTGGAAAATACTCCTATTGTGTGTGTGTGTGTGTCCCTTGCTTTGGAAATCAGTTATTTATAACCAGGTAAAACTGTGAAGCCTCTGCTTGTAGACCTGCTTTAAACAGTAAGCTTTTCATTAATACAATTATTTTCCACAGGAAAAGTACATTTTAGTATACTATGCAAGTTGCTGATTGCTGTTCAGCGATGGCGTGCAAATATGCAAAACTATTGATGTGCTTTGCAAACATTTTTCATGTTTTTACATGCAGCTATTTTAGTTATTTTACTGAACACAAAATTATAGCAGCTCATTACCCGAACAAATAGAGCCACTTTGACAGAACAATGCAAGGGATAATTAGAGCAAAGCAATTATTTGGGTTTTGAAAACAGATGTGAATCTGCAGCAGAGAGTCTGCGCTGTACAGCAGCTTTTTTTGAATCCGCAGCATGAAATCAGTGATTTCCTGTTCTGGGTCTATTTATAGAGGTGAATGATCTGGCTCCAGGTCTTCCAGCTCCTGGTCTCTTTTTATGCTGCCTGTTTCACTGGCTCATTGAATCAATCAATCCCTTTCTAAATGAGCAGTGTCATTATCTGACATTCTGAATTCATATCTGTCCTCGGGAGATTGTGGATTTTGTACTACCGAAATGAACCTCTCAGACTCTCCTCAAATGACTCTATGAGGCAGGTATTCAAGGAGAGCAAAAGAAGCTCTATGCTTTAATCTCTACAACCTTGGTGTTCATTTCATTTGAAGTTAAATATTGGTTCACATTTTTCCTTGGTGCAACATGCCTACATCTCAAAAAGCCTTTGGGTCAGCAAATTAGAACTTAGTAGAATGCCAACTGCTTACGTCCGTCACTTCAGGTAATACAATACAGAACAACTGTAAATGTATGCCATTCGTTTAAACCTTTAAAACAGTGTAGGCTCTAAACTTACAACCCCTTCTAAAATATCCAACACCAACAAATTGCAATACAGTACACAACATTGAACCCTGCAGCTTTTCAATGCAGTCCAACATATTCTGACATTTACAGTTCCTGTACCCACAAAAATGCAATAGTTGTACTGCATTACTTAAAGGGCAGGGAGTACTAAAAGGCTAACAATGCTAAAAAACTACACTTTCTTCCTCACGAATAACTTACAGAATATGATTGCCTTATTTCCTTTAAAATATTCCTCCCAGTGCTGGCTCAGCTATCCGTTGGTGTTATCATAGGACAGAGGCACAGCCAGGGGTGTTTCACAAGGAGTGCCGATTCATCAATTCGCACAGGGAACCATGATATTTTTCTTGACGATACAGGACCATAATCTGTGCTCAATGCATCTGCCTGAAGGGAGTTGCAAACTGCAAGCACTGTCTGGACCAATGCAAGAGGCAACCCTGCATGCAAGATTAACTCCTTGTAATCTAAATACTGATTCTGCAGCTGCCCATCCTTGACTGATTTAATGGGTTTAATGGTAAGACAGGGTTCTCCCTAATACTGCACATTCTGTCTCCCCATACCAACAGCGGCTAACGGAGGTCATTAACAGGGTGCTCGTTCACTGTAGCCACATACGGTATGGCAACACTGGGAAACAGCTAGTGCAGTATTCTGCTTCCCTGACATCCAGTACAGAGAGTGCAATGCGGGCTTCATTGGATGTAAGAATACTTCACAGCAATAATTACTTGTTATACAAAATTAAATATTTGGAGTAAACCACATGTTGTAAGACATATTCATGCATGTTTTTTTGATTGAAGTGTAGAATTTACTGGCCCAATTGCAAATGTCGGATACTGTCTGAAGTTCAAATGTCAGTTAGCATCGAGTAACAAAGTCTAAAAAGCTTATCTCGTGTTTATTAAAAGTTAATGTATTGTAACGGGCACGGCTGGATTGACTCACCGTTGCCACCTGTTGGCGAATGGAGTGCCGTGCCCAGAGCCAGTTTTCTACACTTAGGTTAAAATGTGTAGCAGAGGATGCTGGGAGCGAGAAATATGGTAGGGGAAAGCTGAATTATTATTGTTGTGTTTCGTTATTAGTTATTGTAAAGTTCCAATATTGTTAAATGCATTACCCTGTAATTGTTATTACCCTTCCGGTGTTACTGTGTAATATGTGGACGTCACCTTGAGAGGCAGAGTAGTGCTCTGGGGTGAGGAAGGGCTGTCTGTGTCTCCACATGAATGGTGCTGACTTGCTGTTAGCTGCCTAATAACTCCATTAACCCTGCGGTCCTGTGTGTGTCTCCAAGAATTCCTGTTAGACTTGAAATACAGTACAACCTTACATTTTAGAGAAGCACGACTTGATGGGTGAATTGCAGCAATGGCAATGCGTTGAAGGGGGAATTCTGTTTTAATTATTTGTTCAGTCACTATTACTTTGGGTATAACACAAGCAAACAATCATCTTTTTGATCTATGTGCAGTGCTAGCAGCCGTTCCCACGGGATCACATGTAGTACAGCGAACGCCTTCTACTTTCCGGGCTAGTTTTAATCCCACAAGTATGTCGATTTAAATTGCTGTTATTAACAAAGCATGCTTTTTAATCCCCCAGTAAAAGCAACCATCCCAACCTAATTCTAACTGTAATTGCAGAAAGCTATTGTTCATACTGGAAGCTGCTGTTTATTTCGTCCTTCACAGAATCTTTCCTGCAGCCATCTTTATTAGTTTACCCTGAGATGTCATCATACTGCATGCAATGCCCTTGTATCATTTATCACAGCTGCACGTGAAAGAATAAACACCATTCCTATATTTGAGGAAACGAATTTCATTTATGTAAATTAAACCCACACATGCAGTTATTTTTACTCCGTGCATTGCGTAATCTTTGCCGATCTGAAGTGACACTGCATCAACAATCATCTATTGAGTATGCCTTATTTCACATTCAGAGAACCCCGGTCTCTGTCTATCTCTTCCTGTCAGCACCGTCTTTAAAAAAGCACAGACTATGACACGCATTAATATGTATCAACGGAGGGGATTAGTATTCACTGTGTTTATGTGATTTATACACCATACCCTTCGACAGATAATGAACGTGCAAAGGTCAGATACATCACATACTGAGGTATAAAACAATTACTGTGTAGCTACTCGACTTCAGCAAGACCGGTTATAAATCATTAATGAACAATGGACCTTGACCATACTGAATTGTTTTATTCTGGTCTGCTGCGGTTTTTAGCAACAACACAACGACAAGCTGGTTGCTGCATTGCTGTTCATTAACCTTCAATATCGATACAATGGGTGCACTAAATCTATTGTCTCTGAGTAACAGTTATGGAAAATTACGGATTTAGATTCAAAATTGAATATATATTATAATATTATAATTTAAAAAAATATATACATTGAAAAGATAAAACCTTAATTCTTAAATCGGGCACATCTCGTGACTCAAACATTTGTCATCACAGTAATGCAAGAATTACATTTTAGAATGGCAAAGTGCACACCTTATTAACCTTTGAGAAAAAATATATATATATATATATATATATATATATATATATATATATATATATATATATATATATATATATATATATACATATAGTAGATAGAAGACATGTTAGACAATGGCTGCAATTACTCTGTCAAATAGTAACACAAAGTATATTTTTGCATGTAAAATTGTATATAGAAAGCATCAGTCCAGATGTTTCGCTTGCCATATTGCCACATACCCACTACTCTGATACATACTGCTTGCACAGCACCTCGTACTGCATTACGTTCATAAACACATAACCTATTTAATTGCTACCTAAATATCAAAACAGGGGGAAACGTATATTGTTTCGTTATGAAATACTCACTGTGTGCGGCTTTCCAGTCGTTCTGCCTTCTAAATCTTAACAGTCCGCCACTGGTGCTGGTGAGTGGAGAAGCGTACAGATTTTCAACCGGAAGAGATTGCGCACTACAGCGAGGGAGGGGGGCAGCAGAGCGCGCTCCCGTAACTCATCAGTGTACAGTCACACTGTGCTTTCATCATAAACCAGTAAGCAAGGCATACCTCACTGGAGGAATCTACATCCAAAGAGTGGAAAAGGAGATCCAAGCGGATGACATACGCCTGCCGCTGGAACCATTTGTATTATTTTTATGGTTAAATCACATTTTACACATTCACGCAGTTTCTCTCTCTCAAAAAAAAAAAAAATGAATTTGAGGTATTGTGGGTATTCTAGATCTGGTCATTGCTTGAATTATCACAGTGGTAGAAGGCATTTCATAAGGTATAGGCAGGGGCGAACATGAATTGAAGCACCCAGCAATAAAACCCTGTTTTTGCAATGATAATGCGTTATTGATGCAGTTTCTGAGTTATTCGTCGTTTGTGGATTAATTGTCACCATGCGACAAAATGAAAAACAATCATTTGACACTTGTCTACATTTATTTTTTGTAGCATTGCACTTGAAACTTGGTAACATTGTTTGTATTGGGAAAACAACATGCAGTGTTGCAGTTTGTATGCAGTCCTTCCTGAATTAAAACCATAGGTCCTGGCACTGGAGGCTCAATACTGAATAGCACTGAGGACTGGTTTATTATTAAAGGGTTATTAAAGAGCATTATGACAGGTTTTGTGGACGGTCGCTAAGTTTCAGTAACTTTTTAATAGCACTTGCCCATCCTGCAAAAAGACCTGTGTCAAGTGAAATGGACTGTTACTGCACAGAGTCTCTTCTCTATATAACTCCTATTTAATTAAATTGCTTGCTCCACTGTTTCAGCTCATTTCTAGTAGAATTCTATAAGATGTAGATTGTATCTATATTTTGAAAAGAACAGCAATATAAAGCTCCCCAGTCTTTGATATTTTGAGTATGATAGTTAACATTCTTATACATTTTATTTTAACCAGCACACAGTATTATTTATCGGGTGCTTCCACGTTTCCTAACGTCGTCATGAATCACAAGTAGCTTCAACTCCTACAGCATTCAGGAGCTGTAACCAAGTCATAGACATGATTAATGGGCTAACATTACAGGAACACAGGCTGGACTCTGAAGTGAGGAATATGAATAAGTACCACAAATATATAACAAAATGAATTATTCAAAAAGCCACAATACAGCCACAATACAGCCTACCATTGTTCAGCATTCATATGTTCTGTTTGCTGCCAATCTTTTTTCCCCTCTTATTTTTTAAAGCAGATTACAAGAACAGGAATGGCAACAAGCTTTAGAACGTGTTTACTCTTTGATGCAGATGGCAGTTAGATCTTTCTTCATGCATGTGGAACAGATGGAGGACGGCTACTAATTGGCCCAACTCCAACTCCATCATTTTTTAGCTCTTTTCCCTTTTCATCATCTCACATGCTGGGTTAAGTAGTGTCAGTAACAGGACTGAATCAAACAACACTGTCTGTTACACGGAGATCTTCATTGAGGGGGATCAGAAAGCTTCAGAGCAACCTGTTTATAAAGTGCCATGAGTATTTGTTTTTGACTTCCCAAAAAAGGAACGGGAATTTTTCAGCCTAATTCAGATTCAGTTATGTGCTGGAGTAAGCACAACTGTTGCTTTAGAGAAAGCTCTAAGATTGATGTTTTAATGCTAAGTTAAAGGGCTTGATTCTTGTTTCCTGTCCTCCCTCTAGTACAGGGGTGTCAAACTCAGTTCCTGGTTGGCCGCAGGGTCTTCTGGTTTTCATTTCAACTTAAGCTCTCAATTAATTATTTGTAAATATTCGATTGGACATATTTAATACTTTCGCAGTTGATGATTGAAAAAATGCACTTGATTAAAGGTACACTACCTACAAAACATTTGGAGGCCTGGAGAGAAGTGTTAAAGAAGTGCAATTAATCAGATAATCAGACCAATTAAGTAACTGAGAACTCAGGTGGAAGGAAAGCCAGAAGACACTAGGGCCCTCCAGGAATTGAGTTTGACACCCCTGCTCTGGTAAGTATACAGTAACATTATGACGGAAAGGGTGGCAGATCATAGCATGTCATTTTACATTGTTCTGTAAATATCATCGAGCACTATTTCATTATGACATCACAGTAATTTAAATGATTCCAGGCATATCTATTAAACACAACATCCACTAGATGGCACTGCAGGACTACCCTATGCAAATGTAAAAAGCAAGACAGATTGCGTTGGTTTTAATGTTTTACACAACATTAACAGAGGTCATCAACACAGAAAAGGAATTTGCACAAACGATTATACGCTCAAGCTCCCAGTCAACGGAATTACTGAGCCAAACTACATAGATTCTGCCTAAATGAGCACTAGCATGTGTTAAAACCAGCAACAGCATGTGGTTCCCATGGACTACACATTGCTGAAATGCCCATAACCCACTATCCAACTCAGTTTTAATGATTTAAACCACAGTACTATTTAGATAAGTCACTGTTTTTGATCAATTAAATAGACCACTACACCTGATCACAATTTGGACACATTGTTATTAATATTAAGCTTAATATAAGATATAGAGGCAAACAGAATTTGATAACATGACAATGGTATTTTTCATAGGCTGAACTTGAATCAGGGAATACAGACACATGTTTACTACTAGCGTTTTGCATCAGTAGATACATAATTTTAAAAAGTTAACGTTTTTCCTGTCGGTGTACATGTTTCATTTGGGTAGATTCAAAATGTTAGCAATTCCTCCTTTTAAACCCTAGATGTCAATGTTTCTCCTATTCTGTGCATTTGAAATCGTGTCGTGTTTTAAATTGCAATACTTCGCTAAAACACGTTTCTAATGGCAACTGTATATCTGTGATTTTGACTTTTAGAACTGCGATGCTAAAAAAAAAGGGGGAAAGTCAGAAGCATGGCCTACCTTAAGTGCTTTCTTTTTTTTGTTTTGAAGATTTCAACTTTTAAATAGCGCCCTGACTCCCAAATACAGTAAACATGCATGTTTTGCAGTACGCATTTTATCTCTCTCTCTCTCTGAGCAGGACTGACATTTTTCAAAGTCACAGTTATAGATTTGCTCACTGGAGAATAATACAACACTGTCTGATCTGTGGTGTGACTCGTGAGCTGCTGTTATATTAAGAATGACATTATTCTAACGCTTAAAACTAAGTGAAAAGTGGTTTAAGACATTATAAATCCATGCAATGAATAAGGTCTAGTGTGTATATGGATTTAATTAACAATGCCATTCAATTGCTTACTAAATGTTGCCTGAAAATGCTCTCAAACACTCCAAACCATGCACTTATGTATTCCTGTTAGTACAGTGCTGGGTAAAACAGCAGAGAACGACCATATCAGCCTATAGGTTTTGTAACACTGTATCAAGGTTGTCACATAATATATTTACACAATGCTGTTTCAGTGTGTTCTTTCCGTGCTTCGGGTTGAACACTGTTTTATAACTGTTTTATAACACTGGACCACACAGGAGGCTGTGTGGTCCAGTGGTTAAAGAAAGGGGCTTGTAACCAGGAGGTCCCTGGTTCAAATCCCACCTCAGCCACTGACTCATTGTGTGGCCCTGAGCAAGTCACTTAACCTCCTTGTGCTCCGTCTTTCGGGTGAGACGTAATTGTAAGTGACTTTGCAGCTGATGCATAGTTCACACCCTAGTCTCTGTAAGTCACCTTGGATAAAGGCTTCTGCTAAATAAACAAATAATAATAATAATATAACACTGCAACAGAGTACTTTAGGTTGCAGAGCACTGAAACTGCTATCCCTACGCGATGCAGCATATTCACTATCTCTGCAGATTATTGGATAAAGCAGATTTCTTACATTTTATATATGGTGCAAAGTATAGCAAATAATAACTTATTTATAGTATTTTGGCTTTGCTGAAACCTAGAATAAAAAATAACGAAATTAACTAAACTATACGTCATGTAACATTTGAAATAGAGTCAGAACAGAAAAAAAAAAACATTTCTATAGGAGGCTAGGTGTGTATGCTACATGTTTGGTGAAGACAGTTACGTGTTCTGCATGTAGAGCGTGACAGACGGACAGACGGACAGGTGGACAAACACAATCTGTGCATAAGGGTCACCAATTTTCGAATGCGGACTCTAAACCGGAACAAATTCTAGTTGCAAAAAACGAAAAGCTTAGCAAGCCGGTAGGGAGCTATTAGGAAACATTCATGACATTCCTTTGCTCTGATACCATAGCTGATTATTCACAAACTTGTCAAAACTGATTGATGATGGAGGAAGATATTGGATTGCTGGCAGGCGACTGAATAACAATGTGCCATATGTTTCAGGACAGGAGGCTGATTTGTCAAGGTCTAAAACTTAGTAACAGACACTTGGAAGGTTAATTTAAGTGCTTGAAGGTTATTATTTTTTTTTAAGAGGTTTTTTTTCTGCAAAATGAAACATACGGGTGCTTTCCTGTAAGCCACTGAGAGATGGAAATACCTGTATTTAGGTGGTAAACTGCTTCATTGACAGAGCTGGAGATATCTACATTAAATGTTGTGGCTGAACCATTTAGGATCTAACTTGAATCTGGCCAATGAACCAAACCAGTTCTGGTAGTTCCAGGCAGCCTTGTCACTGAGATACTGATTTCTTAATGACTGAAAAACAAATATTTATCCTCACCTTAACAAACGTTTTGCAAGGGCTTGGAGAAACAGGTATGATGCAGTTGTGAATCATGAGGATCAGCCAGTAATCTCAGTGGAATCAGTGTCTTTGCTGGGAGTTTCTTCATGACCTCAGTGTACTGATACTAAGCACGTATACATACAGACTGACCAGGCCACGGGAAACAGTCCTAATGAGTTTATTGTAAAAATAAAATACAAAAAAGATGTTTTGTACCCAGTGCCCTATCGGTCAGGAAGAGGATATTGAATACAGAGGTCACTGTGGCAGACAGCCAGAGCAGCAGAGCATGTTATGTGACCTGAGTGCATATCGTGAGACAGTAGATTGGCAGCAGAATTGAGCACCACCTAATTCCTGAGAGCAGGGTCTTCGAGGAGCCCAACAAACAATTAATCAACATAATCAATGAAAGGAGACACTGATACCTGGATTCCCATCTAAGCATCAGCTTGAGGTGAAGGTTGAAAAAGGCAGATTTAATCACTGCTTGATTACAGGTGCCAAACAGGAGTCCAGCTCCATTGATTGATTTAATTCATTCTGTATTCACTGTTAGAAGGTCCACAGAGACGATCCATCTCCTTTACATCCCAGAGGAAGCAGTTGCAAACACCAGCATGCAAAACCCAACATTGCATATCCGTGCTTGCTTTACAGGAAATCAATTGGTCTTGATATATACAGTAGCACAGAAATTGAGCACTGACTTCTCAGTGAGGTGCTGTACAGTAGTGGAGACCATAGGACCAGGAAAAGAAGCTGTTGTTGAGATCTGGTCTACTGTAATGGTTCTTTTGTCACTGCATGTATGTTGGATCATCTTAATTAATACGTTATAATGCTAATATTATTTGTTTTTTTTTTCAAGTCTTGGCAGTGCGACTTCTAGAACCTCATGCAGTTCACTTAAAGTTTAAATAATTAATAAATAAATAAATATTTTTAAAAAATCTGAACTGGAGGATGTAAGCATGTTTCCAAATGAAATGTACACCTTTTCATTAAATGGAAATTCAGTGGTGGAAAATGTTCAGTAATTTAGTATTAGACTTATCACAGGGCACAGGTGAGAGCAATCATCTGGGGGTATAATCATTGCTGGATGAGGATGTTTGAATAATTCTCTGACCCCCACCTCCAGAATCAGCATTCTATTGGTGCCAGGGCCTAATAAATTATGTATGCATATAGATGGCTTTCACTTGAGTTGCATTATTTAAATCACACTGAATATGACTTTCGTAACATGTTTATGATCTTAGGTGGACCGCACACTTTCCCCAAATAAGAATTTTAAAAGTAATCATAAATCTACCAACTGAAGCCAACTCCCAAGTCAAGGTATTATCCACCCACCACACACATCACAGGGGTGGATACTTCCAATTGAGATTGCTCAGTAAATGTTATTCATAGGAATGCATATTTAAATACACTACGACGTGGAGATAATGCTGGCTGTGATCTGTTATTTTTCTTATTTGCTTTCTTCAAAATGTTCACGTGTTTCCTGGCATTTGTTTTCTTCTTCTACAAAGTGACAGCTGTTGTAAGACACTTACGGTTATTGTTCTGTCAGTACGATGAAAAGGGAAGTCCTCCCAAATCTGCTTTTGAAGTTTAGTTCACAGTAGTGCTGGGCAAATTCACAGAGGTTGTCTGACAGATTAGAAATCAAGCTACATAAAAAAAGGAATATAACAAAGTCTTTTGTGTACCTGTAAAGCCACTGAGACTAAAACATAAGCCTGCTTCTGCAATGCTTTGAAGCAAGGGATTCTATCTAGCAGTATAAAGCTTCCTCCCTCCTGCACTTATCTTGTACTCTGGTAGCACTTTAGATTACAGTGCATGAATGACCATATTATTACATTATAATAACAATCATTACCTGCTCTTACTACTGTGTAATTACATGTGAATTACCATGTGAACAGCATCCATGTATAACACACCATTTCCATATATTCCTCACTAATTCCACCACCATGTGCAAGCAGGAAATGTTCATAGTTACCCAGGTATTAATACTATTAGTACATACTTTTCTGTAAATGCGGTGTCCCTGATAACACTCATTGATGGAAGGAAAAACAAAAGAAAAACATTGGTTAATAAGCCACATCTTAACGAGCGAGCTAGAGTGTTGTTTCTTAGATCCGCCACTGTGTAGATCATTAACGTGGACCCCATTTGTTCACTGCTAGCTTGCGCACATAATTACAGATAGTTATTTTATTAATGTAGTGTAAGTAATGACAGTTATATGTGTCTGATTAATAAGTGTGGCACACTATGATTTTAATGCTATAGTACACTGTAACTACAGCATTGTGTGTAATTACAGCGTCTTGTCAAGCTACAGATCTATGCTAATGAAAAAAGACCAAACACAATTTATTGTAAGTTCAGTTTCCTCAGCAACAGAATAGATTTGTAAAAGGGTGTTTATCTGTCAGCTTGCCTCTGAATAGCCATGGGAACAGACAACAGACAAAATGATGCTGCTTCCTATTTAAAAGCTTACAGAATGAATCACCAGGCTGGTGTTTATCATTATAATCAGAATAATGGTTTTACATCTAAAACAATCAAGGATCGTCATTTAACGATCTATAAAAGAAAACATCATAACAATAATACTTATTTTTACAAATTCCTAATTAAATTGTTATATTACATATTGTATGTGGTAAAAAAAAATCTAACACTGTATTACACAGAAATAACAATAAAACAGTATGTGCACTTAAAAATAGCTGTTCAGTATTTCTGGTGATTAACTTCAAACAGTTAATCATGAATGAGGTAAAGATTCAAAGAGACACATTTATTTGGTTAACACATAGAGCTGAACAATGTATCTGCTTTAATTAATTAGTCATGTCATTTTATTTCAGTGTGTATCTGTAAATGATATAGAATTGAACTACTACCTGCATAATGTGTTGGAAAACAAGATAGGCAACATCATGGCTTTTAACTATCCGTGCTGTTTTGTGATCAGGTGATCAGGTGATCAGGGCTCTCACAGGGATAGGTAACTGCTTACATAATATTTGGGGGTACAGTCTTTTTCAAGGATGTATGTACTTGTGTAAATGATGCATTAAGCAGTCTTTCCTCATTATGGCATGCAATCTTTTTCTTGGGTGACAAATATATTATTGAAAGTAATATATTATTGAAAGTAAGTGTCTTAAATTAATATTTACTGAGAATTGAGGTGCAAGACCCATTACTGTGTAAAACAAGTTGAAATCAAAATGGTAATACTTGATTTCCATTACTGCAGAAGAACTGTACAAAAAATATATATATAATATAAAATATATAAATATATAATGATAACTAAGAGGCATATGACAGCATGTCCAATATTGGGAGTAAATTGCATTTTCAGTTTCTTGGAAACACATTTCAATGCTTTATATTATCGATACTGAGGCTGCAATCTCTCAAGTCAGTGAAGTGTGCTGTGTATGTTATGATGAGCTCTCGGAATGCATCCAGCATCAGAACAAAAAGAAAAAAAGCAAGCCATTTCACTCTTCAATGCCCATGTCATCACAATACAGCAATTGTGATTTAAAAGCCTTCTACAAAGTGGCAGTATTCTGCACTGCGACATTTGCATCAGTATTACATTTAACATAGTTTGAATTGCCTGAGCCAGACACTGAATTGTGTGGCTGGGAGGTTAGAAGGTGCTATTTTGCTTTGTAGCACTATAAAGGGAATACACTGCACAAACAACTTGAGACTCTGTCCCTGTGTCTTTCTTCACTTAAACGTTTCTGGAGTTATCTTCAAGAAAGCCTATGATATGTAAAGAATACCCTGCAGCTGTTGCAATGTGGCATGATTGAGCTCTCAACAGGACTCCAGTCTAATTGGAAAAGTTACTTAGGTTGACTAAGTACTGAAAAGGATGAAATGAGAGAAATATACAGAACTCACTCTTGAAGTATAATATAGCCAATACCATGAAGATGCAAATGCTCAGACGACATATACATCATATCGATGACTATATCTTCAACTACTGTACAATAGCGAAATGAACTCCATGAAAATGGGCTTAATAGCATCGTGTTACTTGGGTTTTTACTTTACTTGCAAAAGCGACAGTTGGCATCATTGCAGGGCCTCCCCACTTCTTCCTGTATCATCTGAAGTGCCACACGAGTGTGTTTCGGGCCCCTTATTGGTATCCTCATGCATTTATAATCTTCCATCTGTTTGTAATGCATTTAGTGTCAGGTTGATTGCTGGTGCAATTGAGTTATCTATTGGAATTTCAATAGATTTACTTTTATTCTGTTGCACAGCTTGAATAGAATTAATAAGACAAAATGTAGGTGCAGGTAGACATCCATCATGTATTAAAACTGCATCTATAGTTTGGTCGAGAAATGGATGGAGTCTCATGTGAATATCTTGCTTGTTGAAGTAAAGCAGTGATAAACTATCTATACAGTGATACCGAGATACCTAGTGAAAGGGGTCTGATTGGGGTTAAACAGACAGAAACGACACATCCCAGTCGTTCTAAAAACAACTTTGCTCTAATAAAGGACCTGTGTTTTATCAGTCAGTCAATTCCACCCCAAACTGGATACATGTGATTTACAATGATATTTTCCAAATGGTGGTTTGGAGAATAACCTAAACGAAGCTATTACCCCAACAGCTGTGAAAACTACGCAACAGCAATGGTGTCCTTACTGACATGATTTCAGTAACTTCTGTATGCAATTGGTTTTGAACCTACTGTAGGGTTAGAAATGAACTAAGAAAGGGTTTATATGAAGAGCTAAGTTGCGGCTTGACAGGTGAGGTGAAAGAGAAGTGAAAGTATGTCTAAACTGGGTGCCCTTTAGTTGAACTCAAGTACAATGTATACATAAGGGGTCATTTAAGCACATCATGTAAGCGTGTTTATCGGTCTGCATAAATTGAGAGTACACACAAGCACTTTTTGAGATGTGCTCCAAGTCCTCCCGATGACCTTGAAGATGCGTGCCGACACGCACCCAGAAGGATAGGTAATTAAGCTCTACTTTTTACTTCTGTAATAACTAGTGCTACATTATTTTGTATAAAGATAATGTTTCAGTAATATACGTGTAACTCTTAAATATTAGGAACTAATTAAGGAATTATTAATTTCTTTTTGGACACGAATCATTATAGATTATAAACCACAACACAATATATTAGTTTCTCCCTACACTGCTGCACACAAGATAGCACTCAGCTCTTGATCCAACCACAGTAGTGCAATGATACTAGTACCACTACACCAAATACATGCAGACACACAATGAGTTGCTATTTTACTTAAGAAAATAAACATATATATATGTTGGAATTAGAGTTCCAACTCTGGGTCTTACAAAGAATGACATGGAAAAACGGATTTAAATAACATGCTTTCAAACTCTAGTGACAAACACTCTGTACCTCATAAGTTTTTTTAATCAAGGCCCTAGCAACCTCATCCTGGCTTTTGGCATGTTTAATTAGACACCTCCATGCAAATTAACCGCATAAAGCGGGGCAACAAGGGGTTAAATATAGAGACCTTTAATTATTCAACCCCTGCATGGCTAAACATTTTTTATTTGTTTTCCTAAATTGCTTGTGACACCGTCTTTCCACTCAATTATGAAATGTATTAGTGATGATTATTGTATTTTGCAATTCAACACACTAAAGAATCACAAGGTCACTTTATGGCAAAAGCTAAGTGAAATGTGCTGTGAAACAGTTTTGAGAGCGAGGGGAAAAAAAGGGTTCTAAATTCCAAATGCATTTTTATATCGTAACAGCTCGGCATTATTTTGTCCATTCTATTTAAGGATTTGGTGTCTTTAAGATTAAAATATTGACTGCACATTTGAGATAATCCTGTGAAGTTGTGCTTGGGATTCCTTCTAAAATTTCACGAGGTTCAGAATTAGAAAATCTATCTACACCAAAAAGTCCCCTTTTATGTCAAATTTAAGCTTTTTTTTTTTGAAGGACAGACTAACATGACATTTAAAATACTGCACAGTTTTACTTTTAAAAAGGCACTGAGGTGCGTTGCATTGTTGCTGAAGACTTTAATGAGGTTAATACACTACTATACTATGCAAATTCAAGGATCAACATAAATCACAACTGACACCCTGTGCATAGAATCTGAGATTCCCATTCAGCCCTCTGATGTGTCACAACCAATAACAAGACAAGGAGCTTCCAAGCCCATATGATAGACAGCATCTATCATGTGCTCCCATAGCCCGTGATAAGAGGGCTTACCTCACTGTAAACAACACAAGCAGACAAGCTACAAAGACGTGCTTTTAAAAAACAAGCTTTTCCAGTGTTTCCAGATGCATTGAGGCTCAGCATGCCAACTTGACGTCATTTACGGTGGCTATTGTTTTCAAGGCGCATCAGACTATGCTTGAAGAATAGTGCTTTATTGACCAGTATACCAGTATATGAAACTACTGCAATGAGATACATTTATAAATAGCTGTCAAAAGTTATCATCATATTGTAATATAGTATAAATATACATGCACAGGTCTTTTGTGCCCTTCATTCTGTCCTGGTTTCTAAAGGGTTTTAATACACTGTTTTACTCAATTTTTGTGTGCTTGCTAGAATATCTAGTGGTCTGTTCATATTACTGTATTCACCTTGCAGTTACCACCACTGCATTTACTTTGACCTTTGCAGTTGCCAGTTCCTTCTTAAATGAAATGTGCATAAGCCTTGAGTTAGGCCAGTGGCATCTTGAAGTAAGCACACTTTATACCAGGGATCTCCAACCCTGGACCTGGAGAGCCATCAATGGCTAAAGATCTGGAAAGCCTGTTAATCTTGACTAATTAAGCCAATAATTGAAATGGAAACCAGAAGACCCTGTAGCTCTCCAGGACCAGGCTTGGAGATGCCTGCTTTAAGCCATAGATGACATGACCTAATACTATACATTTCCAGTTATAGTATTTTCCAAGCCATTAATGCAAAGCCATCAGCGCAAAATGTATCAAATTAGAGGGGGTATTCAGGCAGGCCAGAATGTAATGCTGAGACATTGGTGGAGTTCTGGCCCAGACGGAAGAGTGATACCAACTCATTCATCGTCTCCTAAATAAATGCAATATATAAAAACTTAGGCATTTATTATCGATGCTAATGAAGTTTATTTAGTCAAAGTTGTCTACTGCACACAGACAGATGGAAATGAAAACTATTCCAACCTTTAGATTTTAGTTTTTTTAATAAATCTAATGTAATTAGATATAACAACAATTCATACATAACCCTAACAATAGCATCAATTAATCATAAAAAAAACCCCACCAATATGAAGTGTCGATTGTATTGCTCAGGTTATGATAGTTTATATATCATACTATTTTGAATTACTGACACTTTTTGAACTCATTTCAGTCACTGCATGTATAAAATGCATTTTCTGCTCCTAATCCATGTGGCTCGCCAATTGGATTTCACTGTGACGCATATCTGTTGTGGTTCTTGTTCAATAATTCTAAAAAGGTTTCTAAAACCAGCACAGAATGAAGGGTGCATTCATTACTGCATATTTCTGCCAGTATCCAATTTTAAGTCCTCAAATAGAAATTAGATTTTGCTGAAGTGATCTTTGCCACACATGAATTCTTGATCACGAAGAGGCTAAGCCTGGTCAGACTCACTCGAAATTATCAATAAGTTACCTACTATTTTTAGTATCTCTATAAAGACTAATATAAATACATAGTGAAATTAGAGACTAACCCTTGACCATAGCAAGTAAACACACTGCAAAACCAAAGCCATGTTCAGTCATTTGAATGTTTTAATATGTATGTGTTTACATTCAATCAAACTGGCAAACTTTTACTTTGATGACATTAAACTTCAGTTTCTATCCATCTATTGCACACCATTAAAGAAGACACAAACATACCTGTATGTAATATTTGCCACTGTTTTCTCTGTAAATGGAATTCTATTTGACATTTAAGAAAACATGACTATATCCACATATAACCACATTTCTTTAAATCAGCACCAGTAGGAAGAATGTGTGGCCCATCAATCCTAGTTTGGTTCCTACTTACTGATTAAAAGATCCAAATGATTCAGCTTCAACAACACAGCTAGGTAACTCATTCCATACCTCACCCCTCTGTGTAAATGCCTCCTGCCCTCTGTTCTGAGTCTGTCTCCAGTTCATTTCCAAGTCTGTTCACTTGTACCGGTTTCTGTCCTAGACTTAAAGTATTTGTTAGGGTTCATTTTGCCAACTCCTTTTAAGATTTTAAACATTTCAGTCATGTCATCCCTACTTCATTGTATTGCAGGCTAAAGAAATGCAGTTCCTTTAACCTCCATAGCTGATTCCTATAAGACCTGGCATTAATCTGTTTGCTTTGCTCTAATGTGGTGACCAGCATTGAAACCTCATCATAACCTCCTTTGATTGCTACTCTATATACCCTATCCACAGCACCTTAATAATGTGTGATCGACACACATTGAAACCATGTGATTGCCATTCACTTCATTTAGAGCAATGTGATGAGCATGCATTTTATAGCTAATTGAATAGGCAACTAGTCTTTACTGGTGTCATTGTTTTTTTAGGTTTTTTTGTAACATACAGTATATGCAGACACAGTAAACTGAATGACTTTGGTTTAACTGATTGTCTCAGGATTTGTGCCAAATTTGTTTAATCAGGATAAGAGGGCCTTATTTGACCCCTTGCTAGATGACTATAAGATGCAGAGAGACATACATAACACAGAAGTCCAATTTCAGCATGTTCGAAGATACCTTGAAAATAAACCAGCTAGCATTCTTTGAGATGTAAAACGTAAGCCCCCACTGCTTTGCCAATGTCAAAAATCGAATTTCTTTTTTCTGGAGATTAGCACTAGGTATTGTTTTAATTTCAAACCAGAATAAAAATCTGTATACTTTATACTGCATATCAATCCTGATTAGCTGGTGACATATACAATATATTCCTATATTACCAAGTATCCCTTTATTTTAAGTGACAATTTCACAGTATTTAAATTCATAAATGTTCATCACATAGATTGGTAAAATAATGAATTTTACTATTGGCAAATAGATGTGTAAATCATCTGTCCTCAGATCCTAATAAAAAAAAAAATGTTGTTCTATTTAGTGAAGTGACTGGCAATACAAAAAAAAAGCATTTCAGTATCCAAATAAAATATGTGACTCCAAATCATAAAATGAAATCCCAAGGTAAATGGTGGGTTCAATCAAAAAATAGATATCACTGCAGTATGACCCTCATTATTGTTCTATGGTGCTATTCAAAAGCTATTTTAATAGACATGGACAGAACATGCCACGTCATATTTTAAACGTGAGGTAAGCCCTTCATTTAAAACATATATCTTCCTGTTCACCTTGATAACATCTCGCCTTCGAACACTGAAAAAGTGTGTGCATTGAATCCAAGAGGGATATACAGTAAGACTAAAAGGCAGTGGCTGTGGTGATGGATGGTGTAAGTATCTGAATGATAAGCTACAGTACACCCGGCCCCAGTATAGCCGATTGATTTCATCTTTCAATGTTCTTAGTTGTTAACAATGTTGATGCTTCTGTTTTATTTTGTGATATACGATGGCGTTGCATAATTAGCGGTTGTGCTGTCTATATTGCAGCCTTTCTTCCTCAGGAACTGATTGCAAATCAATCCAGCTGAAAGTCACCCTAATCCCTGGGTTGTTAAAGGTTATGGCTCACCATAATTAGACAAACAAAGCCAGTTCTAGTAAGTGCACTTCAGCAGCCCCACTGTAAACTGAATAAATCTGTAAAATACAAAAATCTGTAAAATACAAATCTGTCTGGTTAAGAGATAAGATGAATTGAATCTGCTGAGCTAAGAGTGAGTGGCACTGCTCATATCAAAGAGATGGTGGCGTTTAGCTTGTGCAAACCAGATTGATATCCAGGGTGACAAAACAAGGAAAGACTTCTATGTGATTTCAGTCAAGGTCAAATTGATTGTACTAGGTCAAGATGCAAATGCCAAAGGTAATATCTTAAACACATGTAGTCCCCACACTGTCCCTGCACTACAAAACTATTGCTGCCACATCTTCAGCATGTGTATTCAAATCTCTTTAATCTAATAGCTGAATAGAGAAGCTCACGGAATCAGATACAAGTGAGATGGACCAGCCACTAGTATTACACATCAGGTACATTTTCATGAGGTACTGCTGTCATTTCCCCCACAGTCAGAGTAATAAGATATGGATCAAAAGTGCTTAATATATTCTCCTGAAATAGATATAAAAAGGAACCGTAATTCAATTTTATTTTAAAGAGGAGATGCCTTTTTAATTCTGCCTCAGAAGCAACCTTTCCTGCCTTTGAATCATTAATACTACTTATCTGTAGTAATCTGCAGCTTGCTCCACTCAGGAATGAGGTCATCTGTTCATTTTCAATCACCATTATGCATCTACCGTGATACAGTACTTTACTGTCAGTGCAGTGCCAATGCAGATAACAGCACAGTTACCCTTTCTCTTAAAAACAAAAACATAGACATTAATGGTTAGGTTAAATATCAATACTGTATATGATAAAAGCCCATTTAGCCCATTAATTAATTTCCACAAATTCAGTTTAAATAGGACTTGCTTAACCTCTTAAACAATTGAATTCTCCTTCCCCATACGTCTGCCCTTTACTTTCTCAGTTACCTCCAGCCACAGTGTTTAAGGCATGTACTGCATGGCTGGGTGTATTTGTTTAGTGTATGGGCCATATGCCACAAGCAATATTTGGATTGATCAAGTGTTTCATAAGTAGTCACTGTACTTGCACACAGACATCACAAACTTGTTGTTTCTAGTAAACACACAGCCTAGCCCCCAGCTTGGTATACAAAACCCTGTTAAGTCACATCCCTGTAATTAATTGGCAGCTGTAAAGCACATTTCATGAAGCTGGTGGCATCGTTACTTATCCAGGGTCATTGTGTAATTATTCACAGTCTTCTTCTCACACGAGAAACTAATTGCACAGGTCCCTGCTTATTCTGAATTAACTAAGTTGCTTTGAAACACAAATTGTTTAGATAATTGCTCCTTCCCATGATTTTGCAGCCAGTTAAGACTCATTTGAATAGTATATCATTTTAATAACAGATTCATAAGAAGTCTCATATGGGGGCTATCCCACACAGTATTTCTGAAGCAGCTATGAATCTATAGATTGGACTGTACCATGCAGGAGGGCTCATTAGCAGACCTATGGGAGTTTTATATATATATATATATATATATTTTTTTTTTTTACTGATCATGTATGCTTAAGATGGCATTGCTGAATTACAGTTACTAGATAAAATAAATACAGTTTTCTTCTATCATTTTATTGCCATGCAACTTGAATAAGACTGCGAGTAGTGTTTTAGAGTAGGGTTTGGTTTTAGGGTAAGGTTTGGTTTCAGGGTACGGTTTGATTTATGTTGTTTCTGTTTGTAAAAAAGCCTTTTGGGAAATTCTAGGTTTATGTAATAAAACATGCCACATTGTATCAATACATCCTCTGTTTTAATTAAGTGTTCAAGCCAAGCTGCTTCATTCTATAGCAATTAGATGTGTCTCTCAGTTAGCTACCTAATCCTGTTTTAACACCACAACCCATTAACATTTGAGATTGCCCTATTGTGTTCCCCATGTCTTGTTCTGTGCCTGTAGCAAACGTCAGGACACCCAGTATGTGTGGATATACCTCAAGGCAAGCTACTTTATACATTATGATATATAGTGGAAATACTACTACTGTTACTGGAGTTTGTCCAAGACAGAACATAGCAAATATTATCCTATATCAATGTAATAGAATTTGAATTTTGAGTAGATATTATTTATATTGTTCCAAGTTCCTTTTAATTCTGTTCAAGATTTTCATGATAATTAGGCTTTTACTTTTTTTGCTTCAAATACTGTACATTAACAGAAACGTGTGTGCTTCAGATACTGTACATTAATAAAAACGTGTGTGCTTCAGATACTGTACATTAACAAAAACGTGTGTGCTTCAGATACTGTACATTAACAAAAATGCTTCGGATGTTACAAGCAAAGCTTCGTTGCTTGTGATGCTCAAAGAATAGGAAGGCTGATGGAGAATTCAGTGACCCACGAACAATACTGCAGGCTTTCACAGATGCATTCACTGCGCAATGTACAACTTTTTCAAAGATGTTGGCAAGCGGGGGTTTTCAGTGTATAAATAGAACTGTATTTTCAGTTCATGTTATTTATCTTTTATAGAGTGTGCATGAAACCCAATAGGATGAAGTGAAAATGGAACCAAAAAAACAAATAACACAGATATATATTGTATATAACTTCAAACGTCTATATTTCCCTCTAAACTTAAACAAACAATAATAAAACATAAATAAAAATAGTATTAGCATTCATGAACCTGTTCAAATGAGTTATCAGTTAGGAAATAAATGATTGACCTTACATTGCTATGCTATTCCATTGGTCTCCATAGATTTCATTGTTGCCCATTAGGTGGCCTCATTCAACCGCACTGTACCCATGGCGATAATAACTAAAAGCAGGTGCAGTTTGTGTACATATAAATAATCCTTCATCGAAATAGGTTATTTATAAGTAATGCTTCTGTGTTTTGTATTTCAATAGCAAAACATTAATTGTACTCGTTTATCAAATATTATGCAGGTACACCTTGTTTAGAAGCCTATGAAAACCATTGTAAATTACATTGTTAGGTACAGTAGATTACTTAAAGAAATATATTGCACTTTATAGATGTTGTTTTCCAGAGGAAAACACAAAACAAAAAAAACATGCATCAGCTTTTTTTAGCTTCTTATTCTTTTGCATCTACTTAAATTGACATTGCTGCAGATACATAAAACTATTTTTTTTCTTCAAATTCAGTGCTATCGTCTCTATTATGTTCCTATTTGAACCGTGCTTTTTATCTGAATACTGCAGCTCATTAATCCTAAACTGCCATTCTTTCTTTTTCTTTCTACTCTGTTTTAAAAAAAAAAAAAACTCTGAAGAGACGTCAGAATGGAAGTGTGAATGGGGCTGCAGACTACTCGGGCAGACGTTGCTCTAATGTAACTGAGAGTGCATTGAACAGAAATACGCTCTGCACCCTTAGAGAGAAGATCTCTGGTACTGTGGTGCGGATGTTTTGCGCTTTTTAGGATTTATTTTACTACTGGGAAGCAACCGGGACATTTGAGCTGACTCGCTGACAATACATGTATTTCAGTTTATGACTATTATTATTATTATTATTATTATTATTATTATTATTAGTAGTAGTAGTAGTAGTAGTCGTAGTAGTAGTATTTCAATGAATTTGCTAGTATATCTTTAATCGACTGCACTGCCTTTCCCCCCTCTCGTGGGGTTCTCCAATCCTTCTGTGCAAGACAAACTTCAAATCGGTATGGTGAGAGCCAGGACTGGATTTTAATATAGCAATCAAGCTGAAGACCGCTCCACTGAAACGTGACATCTCAATACAACTCTGCAGGTAAGAGTTGTGAACTTTACATCTGGAATCAAATAAAGGCAAGGGAAAACACAAACATATTTGAAAATGATATTGTTAGACTTTCTTCTGCACCACTAACTTGATTGTGACATTTGGTGACAAGGATTGACAACGCATTTTATGGAAGAAGACTGTTTTCTTTGTAGCTATGGAATGGAAAACAGGCTTAAAGAAAACTGTTCTAGTTATTTCCCGGAATATTTACATCTGAGTTACATCGTGCAGCCCAAGTCAAAGGCCGGGACGCGTTAAACGACGAAAAGGTATTATTTCTGTAGGATCAGGAACATTGTACACGCACGCATATTCAATAATGCGCTTTCTCATTTCAGTTATTGTATTGTTGTGTTTTTCTTCCAATACAAGGGAAACTAAAAGCATGCATTTATTATTATTTTAATACACGACTCCGTGATCAAAAGTACAATTAATACGAAAAACAGCCACAGCCAGTGTTATTTATTGAACTATCCAACCGGAGAAAAAAGAGACATCTGACTAATCTGAGCACTGTTAAAGCTTAATCACAGTTTAAAAAAAAAAAAAAAAAAGAGAGAGAGAGAGAATGTAGGCGACTATGAAAAGCACTACAGGTTTAAATAAATAAACAAATAAATACGTAAGTAAATAATACGTTTCCTGGTTTTCAATGAAAACGGATTGATTCCCATTACAGAAACTAATACACCATGTCCAGCTTGAAAACAGACGGCTGCCCCTTCAGACGGGACAGGCTGCATCACAGGAGCAGAAAAACATGGTCAAACTGATCAAACCAGACACGCCTCAGCGGTCATGATCAAGAACAAATCAGATAAACGCAGTGCAAATATGATCGATAGTCTATTTCAGTAACATTATATATAAGGCTAATGACTGCCTAAGCCACTGTTTGCTGATTAAGTAGGTTTGGCCATATCTAGAGAAGACTGGCTTACATTCTGCACTGGATCCTATACAAATCCAACTTGGAAAATACACTAAATAAAAGCGGCTCCTTTAGCAATGTAGACACTGTCTTGCTGGGCTTTTTGCTTCTTGACCGGAGCTCATTTAGGACTGGAAAACTTATGGAAAGAAAAACTAGCTGCAAGTCATGCTACTTTGCCCACTGAAGAAGATGTATCAGCATGCTGCTCAACATGATCCTTGATCATTCTTCCACAGTAAATAGATGTATTGCATCAGGGGAGTTATGACTTCTGCTTTTGGAGGAGAAATGATGGGTTTTAACATCACAGCAGTTAATGATAGTGATATTGCAAAGAAAGACTCGTCAGTTCGAGTGTTGACTGGCTGCTTTCTGTCACTCTTGATACTGACAACTCTACTGGGAAACACATTGGTCTGTGTTGCTGTTACTAAGTTTCGTCACTTAAGGTCTAAAGTAACTAACTTCTTTGTAATATCCCTGGCTGTTTCTGATCTGTTAGTTGCAGTTCTGGTGATGCCTTGGAAAGCTGTGGCAGAAATAGCTGGGTTTTGGCCCTTTGGTTCCTTCTGTAATGTCTGGGTGGCTTTTGATATAATGTGTTCCACTGCCTCTATTTTAAACCTTTGTATTATCAGCGTGGACAGATATTGGGCTATCTCAAGCCCATTCAGATACGAGAGAAAGATGACCCCAAAAGTGGCATTTATCATGATAAGTGTTGCATGGACCTTGTCAGTGCTGATCTCTTTCATTCCAGTACAACTGAACTGGCACAAGGCTCAAGCTACCAGCTTTACGGCATTCAACGTCAGCTATGAAGGTTCGTTGATGGATAACTGCGACTCGAGCCTGAACCGAACCTATGCCATCTCTTCTTCTTTGATTAGCTTTTACATACCGGTTGCAATCATGTTAGTCACCTATACTCGGATTTACAGAATTGCCCAGAAACAAATCAGGCGGATCTCTGCCTTGGAGAGGGCTGCAGAACATGCCAAGAATCGACACAGCAGCACTATGGACTCTGAAAGCTCGTTTAAAATGTCGTTCAAAAGAGAAACCAAAGTTTTAAAAACACTGTCTGTTATAATGGGGGTCTTTGTGTGCTGCTGGTTGCCCTTTTTTATACTGAACTGCATGGTGCCCTTTTGTGAACACGCTTTGCCAAGTGGAGATGCTGACTTTCCTTGCATCAGTTCCACCACCTTTGATGTATTTGTCTGGTTTGGGTGGGCTAACTCTTCGCTGAACCCAATCATCTATGCCTTTAATGCAGATTTTCGCAAGGCTTTCTCTGTTCTCTTGGGATGCCACAGGCTGTGCCCCACAAGCAACGTCATAGAGACTGTGAGCATTAACAACAATGGCACAGCTGTATCGTCTTTCCATTATCAACCAAAAGGGTTCATCCCTAAAGAAGAAAATGTGACCTACCTGATCCCTCACTCCATTCTTTGCCAGGAGGATAAAACAGAAAGGAAAGAGGAGGACGGTTCTGGGATTAAGACCCTGGACAGATTGTCTCCAGCTGTTTCAGGTACCTTGGACAGTGACTTAGATGTTTCTTTAGAAAAGATCAACCCTATAACTCAAAATGGACAACAAAAACATGAGCAAAATCAACACAGTGCCGTGTGAGACCGCAACACATTAACATGGGACATTATCTTTTAATGACTTGAACATTAAAATAGCGTGAATGCAGCTGTTGCAGTAAAGCCTAACTGAAGTCCTTAATTAAGCCCTGTTTTATAACAAAGACTCTGGAGTCCACAGAATGTTCAAAGAACTACAGCACTTTATCCTGAGAAAAAAAAACACAATCTGCAAAATACTTTCTACATTTGTACAATAATAATAATAATAATAATAATAATAATAATAATAATAATAATAATAATAATAATAATAATAATAATAATAATAATAACCAATTCAAATATATGAACAACAAAGAAAAGTAAAATGTAACTTGTGGTAAAAAAATAAAAAAATAAATAAAAAAAAGAAAAACTTGCATGTGTTGAGATATTTAAAATAAAATTACTGGTCCATAACACATGGAGGTGTCAAAAAAAAAGTAGCAAATTAGCAAACTTCATGTTAGCTAGGTAAACAGTGCTTTAAATATATACAGTATATTTTCAATACTTTTCCTATTTTAGGTTAAATGGATTGGGATATTTTGCAGTGAATTGTGGTATGTATTACTATTTATTTTTATATTTATTTCTATTTTTATTACAGATGATTTAACAGTTATGACAGTTGCTTGTTTGCTACAGATACTCTATAGATGTCAACAGGGGCTTATGATAAGTGTCAATTAACCGTAACCTCTCTCGTTAAGCATAAACTACTTTATTGTTGTAAGGCCAAAAAGATTATTTACCTAAATATGTGACATATAACCCCTCACCCCCCCCAGAGCTATTAAAAAATAACACTTGAAGAATATTAATATACAAAGTGTAACGTATATGGGGCTCTATTCATAAAACTTTAACTCTTTTAAGTTACATTGTCTGGACTGTTTTTAAAGATTCATTATAAAAATATGTATTTGGTTAAACTGTGATTTGAAAAAAGAAAATGAACTTATACACCCTCACTTTTTCACAATCGGCAATATACATTTAATGAATCAAAACTGCCTTTAAAACAATAGTCCCCAACAAAACATTGCTTAAAATAGCCCTTAAAGTTGTGTGAAAAGGGCCCATAAAGTAAAATGAGATACCTGCTAGAACTGAGTAATAATTATCCAATCTATTAAAAGGACTGTACTGAAAAACAGAATTTACCAAAATAAAATGCAACCCCATTTATCTGACGATAAAAGGAGCATGTAAATCCCTAGAGTCAAGACTAGTAGAAAATGTTGGGGGGACTGTGGTTGCTTTTATGAGTGGCTTTTACCAGTTTTGAATTATTTCATTCTTATGGGGACAACCTTTTGTAATGCTAACCAGAAATACCTGTTGTTGTTTCTAACAGTTAAAAGGTGGAAAGGTTAAGCTGACTAATCTTGACGGCCCAAGTTGGCACCCTTACCTCAACAATCAACCACATGCTGTTTGCTGTTACTTATATTTACAAAGTACTGGTAGATGTTAAAATGTAGATGTGAACACAAATGCTTTGCATCTGAGTCAAAAGCTCCATCAATGTTTGTAGCAGGTTGTGCAATCTTGGAGTGTAGGCTGGTGAAGCAATCAGGGCTTTAATAAAATGCCTAAAGTATATGTATTGGAAAAAGGTAAGCACTGGGAAAGCTTATCCACAGTTACTATGACTTACGTACCCAGTTTACAGTTTGTAACACAATGTCTGTGCCCTTATCAGATTTAGAGAATAAAAATGTATGTTCATTGTATATTGCTGCATTCAATCTTATTTGGAAGCCATTTCACAAAACACAAATACGAAACATGAATTGCATTGTTAACAAGGTGGAGGCTGTGGGCGCACACCGGTGACCCTGCGCACCGCAAACGACCGTTTAAACTACAATGCAAAGAGCCGGGCTCATTTGCCTCTGGGGTTTCTGAGCTTTTAACCTCATCTTATCTCACCGACAAGGGACTGGACAGAATCCGTAACGGCAGTGTATCCATACAGCACTGCCCGTTACACATTTTACAACTGATCTCGCTGTGATCGGTAACAATATAAATTTGATCTGCAATGACGTCGGGGAAGGTTCATTCAACATCTCAAAAGTAAAATGAAGGAATTGACAATTACTATTAATAAAGTAGAATTGCATTTTCAAAAATTTGGAAAGGCTAGATATTTACTAATAAACTACTGTTGAAATTTAAATGCCTCTGTAAAAGAAACTGATGTTAACCATATAACCAAAGCAAGTAGTTTTCAACCCTGGTTCCAAACTGTACAGGCTTTTGTTTCAACCAGGAACTAAATATTCGTTTTAAACATGCATTGTTTTCCGTGGCACATCAGACAGCCCGTACAGACAGCCTCTGATACTTTAAACAGTGTGTTTCTAAAATGGATTGCTCTCTGGAGTCCATGCTCATCGCCAGACTCCTATACAATGAAAAAAAAACAAAAAAAACAAAACTGGTTGAAACAAAAACCTGGAACTTTGGGAGTAGCTGAGAACTAAAACACTCACCGAATTGGAACCACTAAGTCAACTTTGTTTTGCTGCTGTATTTGTTTTGCTGCTGTATCAATTCATGGAGCAAATCAGTCTGCCAGATGGAGTCACCAAGCAATGGGAAAAAAGATTCTAGCACTGCCAACATAGCTAGTAGGGGGTGCTGTAGCCTAAAAGTGTTTCTTTGCAATAGGTGCCTAATAATGGTCAAAACATTCATCTTGAGGAGGGCTTTCATGATTGTAAAGGACAGTAAAACACAGCATTTCCACAGAGAGAACCGATTGGTGTACTCTCATCTTGTGAAGAGATTTACCATAGCAGCAGTGGAAAGTGACCTTGTATCATATACCACACATAAACATGAAGATCTATTGATTCATTTATTGCTCAATATATCTTGGTCTCTCCAGGAACTCCAAGCCAATGGCTCAAACAAGTCAGAATGGAACTAGATGGAGATATGCAATAAGGTACCATCCACAAAGCTTTACCTCGTCAGTTTTATGAAGTCTGTTTTTATGCACACAATGAAGTCTGACAATAGAACACAAATATCAATCGAATTGGAGGGAATGTCGTCACTTTGAAATTGTTTGTTCGACAGTAACGGACTGAGACTGATTCACATGGTTTTTGCTCCAGAACAAATGCTTGGCATGTTGTGAGGGAAAATTTAAAAAATAAACAGACTAATTGCAGCATGCTATTTTGGGTAATTGCAAAAGGAGAACCTTGCAGGCTGGAAATATGCTTGGCAGAATAACATTACCGCAAGTAAAAACACATTCACATCACTGCTTTAAAAATAGTTTCTGTTAGCGGATTTTTCTGGCTCATTCTGTCCTTTGCGATTAACAATATGGTGAAATATATTCTGTTCTAAGTTAAAGATTGATGAGATTAAAACTACTGTATGCATTATTCTAGCTTTTCCTTATTTTTGGAAAATTGGGATTAATATGTAGAAAATAAAAGTCTTTAATATCAGGCTGGCCTTTGTCACAGACACAAATGAATTTCAATGTCTCCAGGCAGTGATTCAGATACATATAGAAACTGCCTTCCTATTCAAACCAGATGGATGGAGGTGAGCTATTAAATAGGTTTATATAACAATACAGTGTATGTGATTTCACACAGACCAGTCCCAGTCATGAGTCTCATATGAAATGTAAAGCTAGCAGGACTCGTGATCTGCATTATTGATGAAGTGATAATATATGCTTTGTGTCCTGACTGTTGTTAAGATTTATAGCATAAGCTTCAGACTCACCCTTCAAGTGCTTATTATTGGCAATAGATACTCTTTCCCTCTTTAAAAAGTTCTGTCGTCCCCTGAAATAATATTGTAGGAATTCAGAGTGTTTATGGGTGGGAGGACCCACCGGCCCCCTGTCTCACAGTGCTTGCTGAAGGCTGGCATATTGTATGTTCTCTATTAAGTTGCTTAATTGGCAAAGACAATTTAACAAAAAAGCCTTGGAACAGCAGTCGACTTCAGCATCTCTGTCAAAAGACAATAGTGAGACTATTGAAAGAAACCCAACCAGATCAGAACTCAGAGTCATGGCCTTGTTTAATCATTTGTTCTGGGGTCATCTGTGGTAATTTAAATATCCAGTTTACAGTAAGATGAAATAATAATTAAAAATATATATATTGACATTAATCAACCTATACAAATTCTTAAAGAAGTGTTGCTGTGGAGATAATTCACACATTTCAAGTTCTTACATTATGTATTTGAATGGAGTTTGAGGATATTATCATAGATTATAACGTATTAATGATTTACTCATGGATGTACATCTTGCCTGAAGATGGAACAAAACCAAGAACAAAAGTCCTGGTTTTATTTCATACTGCAAACAAATGGGGTTTGGATCAAGGGGAATTATATGACATGAATTTGATCTAATCAATGTACTTGCTTAGAGCCAAATATATTGGCAATTTAGAAAACTTTAAAATATTTGATGCTAACATTGTAACTTATTCAATATAAACAGTGTACGATCTAAATACCTCCACTTATGCCATACTGTGTAGTAGTACATATGATTATCTTTACTGTGTTCTAATTTAAGTTGTCTGTTTATACAATCTAGAGTTTGTGTCCCTTTCCATAAAGGGACATTGCTATTTTAATTGTCCCTTCACACACTCACTGCTGACAGACTTTTTATAATATATATATATATCGCAACACTGAACTGTAATTGCTAATGAACCACATAATCTATTGAACATCTTAATCCATACCTAAACACCCTTTCTTAATGCACTATTAACCACTGTGCCTAATTGGGTTACACAATCCGATAAATTTGGAATGGCTGTTTTTAAGATAAAAGGGTTGAATGCTGCAAAGGTTTAGAAAAACAGACAAGGATAATGTGGTGAAATGTACTGCTGCTGGTCTTGGTAAGAATGACTTCTCAGGCAGTGTGTTTAGTAATCGTCCTGGCCTTATGAGCACCATGTTCTTGTCTATGATCTGCCTATCAAACAAAGTGCTAGAGTTAAACACAACATAATTGGGTCTAAATTGCTTCCCTCACACACCTATGCTTTGCTGCACTATGGTTTACTGCACATGTTGAGCATGTTTCCAACCATCCTTGCTTTGCACGTGAGAAAAGGATAACTTTGGAGTAGTAAACATGGTAAGCACTGTGTTTCCAGTACCATCTTTGCAGCTCCTGGATACACCTAAAAAAACACGGTGGACTGGTGAGCCAAGCAGTACTCTGAACTCCTGGCCGCTCTTCCCAGTTCTCTATACAGCAATGTTGTCATTGTGTTTTACTGTTCTTTGCTACAGGTATACCAATATTGCACTAAACTTTTATATTGCTATTAATCTTAAACCATTTACCATATTCACCTTCCTGTCTGTGAGCAAGCACAAGTGATAACCAAAAACAAAAACAACAACAAAAAAAACATCAAACATGTAAATATTAAATCTTTTCAAAATCCCAGCCAGTAAATTAGGTAACGAGGAAGGGACTTTGTCTTTTCCATGCTTCTTTCCATTAAAGTTTGCTCAGAGTTATTTTAAATCAAAGGATGCCATTTACATATTGGGGTAATGTTGGCTTCACCAGCTGCTAACTGTTAATGTAAACCAGCAAATCAATGTTGACAGTAAGAGCAATATCTGGAGATGCTGATAGCAAAACATGATACAGCACAGAATACTCTTGGCAAAAGACATAGCAGATAACAGTTCATAATGGAAAAGCTGCATATAGATAACATAACAAGATTAAATCTGACAGGGAGGAAATCATGAAGAAAGCTACAGTGGAGGTTTAAAATTGTTCAAGTCACCATCTTCTCTAAGACTGTAGTTGGTTGTTACAGTGCATGCTATATATAAAAATGTCCCCAGCAACATGAGTTATAAATTAGTAATTGCCATTGTTTACTGTGTAGTAGTGTTTGTACAAGCAGGATGCAGAATTGGGTCATTGTCAACAGTGGCCTCATTTCTTACTACAGTATGCAGAATGCCACACCGCAGATATGTTTAGCACAATCACCGCTGACATGCCTGTACGTACATCTGATGCAATAACATGGTGCATTAATAATTATTTGATAGTAATCGAAACAATATGAGTGAATTAAACCCTGGGGTACTCTATGCATGTATACTGCCCCCCCTGGAGTTGTTAATACATGCGCAACATAAAAGGAAAGCTACCTTTACCAGTTAGAACTCTAATGCTGCAATGTAAAACTGGGTATGTAGCTGACACTGATACAGATGGCTGTATCATATTAGGAATTCCTGAGGGATCACAGTTAAATCAGATTGTTGTTCATCTTGAGTAATGTGGTGTGCACTGTGGGTGATTAATTGGGCAATTGGATATATTTGAATAAAATGAATAATTCAATACAAAATGTTTTTTTTCTTTAGACTAATTCTATTGTCACTATTATTTTAAAAAATGAGCTACTGTAGCTTTGTCCCAGATTGGTATTTGGAAGATAAATCTTCTGAACTGCTCCCTCACTCCATAAGAAGATTGTTCCTCCAGGGCTGGCTTGACGTCTTTTTGCTGTGTGGGAAACAGACTTAACAAAAAAAGATTTGGCTCTTTTGCCTAATTCAGTCAAGCCTGTGGATCTGTTTTTCCACGTTAAATACTCTGTATTTGAAGACCACTTGAAGATGTCCTGGAAGATGTCTATATTTAGCGTTCTAGGTTACATTGTACTGGCATGTTATTTAAACTGATAAACAAAGCTTGGGCCTTAGTAAAATAGCTTACACTACAAAACTAGCAAAGACCCATTCGAAACGACAATTTAGTCGCTCAGAATGTACTTGTATGTGAACACCCATTCTTTAATACTAGATTTGTAACATTTCTTTTTATATATACTGTATATAGAGGAAAATGGTGCACTGCAGCAAACACTTAGTCAAGCAGGTCTGTTAACTCTCATTTCATTAATCCTTTCATGCAGTGTGTTTCCAGTTCAGTGCAGCTGTGCTGTTTGCATACCGCATACCACAACTGGAAGCCTCCTTCGTCACAGCTGTCTTGGTAGATGTAATAACATAGAAAGTGCAAAATCCTGGACAGTACAGTCATTTTAGTGCCTCTATATGAACTGTAATTACTGTATACTAACTCACACTTATCAGAGTTAAATAGTAACTATACTGCAACTAAACCACTACATGCAGTGTAATAAATGCCATGTGAAAAAATCCATATATCATTATTTTGTTTATGCCTGTGACTATCATAAAATAATCTATTATATCAAACATTGAATGTGGTAAACCAGTGCCACTGGTGCTAACTCAGCACATTCCAAATCTATTTTGAGAAGTAACAAATGCAATCACACTTACAGTATCTTATAATTTAGTGTAAGACTGCTGGGTACATTTCCTAACTAAAGTGGTTTTGACTTTTCTTGAAAGGCGCTATTTAACTGATCAAAACAGCAGCGGGTCTAAACACCGCCAATGGGATCATTCAAATGTGTGTTTTGAAAATGAATCATCTTACAATGTATTTGTCTACCCTTGCGATTTACACATATTTTTCAGAAATTCTAAACAAAGACAGTAAGAAAGTCAAAAACATTTGTCATTTCAAAGTTTCTTTTATTTAAAAATGTAGCACTATTGTGTGCTTAATTCTTATGTGTGATTTACAAATCTTTACAAACACAAATATACTGTATTGTATAACCATTGTATTTTGTCAGATTTGATCAAGATTGGAAATAGATTAAACCAACAGGTTTGCTTACATCAGTGACAGCCTGATCAGTGGCTGTTTTGACTGTCTGACTACATTTTGTCCTTTAATGTTGATAAGATTGTGTGTAAAAAAATACCCTAATTTGCTAATTGAATGTCAGATACCTGATGCACTTGTAATTATATTAAACACCCTAACTGTATAGTGTTTTATATAGCTGATCTTATAGTCCATAAATCAGCTGCTTCTTTTAAATCTGAAGTCAACAAGGTCACACAGCAAATTACAAAATTGGATTTCCATATAGGGACCCGTTGGCTTCGCCAGAGCACTGCCTTGAGGCTGGGCATCATTCAAATTCACTAGATTAAAAATAAAATCAAGACATAACCGAAGGCAGAAACCTTTAAACAAGCATATATGACCTTGTGTGTCAGTTTAAGCATTTACATTGAGTGACAACCACAAGTTTAGTGCAAATCCCATGGTTTCACTTTGCCATTAGAAATGAAAATATACCACCTCAGGTGCTGAACTCAATGGGTTTTCCCAGTTTATCGCACAAAACAGATGGCATATTATGGCACACACTGATTTTATTGTACTACACTATGGTAAATGTGTATGGTAATGCTGGATAATGTATTTAAATAAGGCACCCGTTCTGAATAATGAGATGAGCTTTATTCACACTGTATTTACTAAAGGGGATTAATTGTAGTGTGCACCTTAAAGTGAGCGATAATTAGTTTGTTTGGTAACCAGGCTTTAACCACTGATAGGCGCACTATTTAGACCTTTTTTTTTCTGTACTAAAATCTATCTGGCATCATGGAGGCATTACTTGCATTAAAGTTTTCATGGCTATGGTAAGTGTGAATAAATGTAGATGAATGTTATAATGTATTAGATTTTATTTTATAGTTCATTACATTGGTACAAATAATAGAGTGGTTAAATAAAACACTGGACCAAACAATGAGACAGTAGATTTTGATTTACGGTGCACGTTAGGCTCACTACTTAATGTGCAGGTTACAGCTACATTTAGTGCCCTTTTGTAAATGAAGCCCTTTGTGTATAGTATATCTGTCTTTAACAATACATAAAACCTGAAAGCAGGGTCCTGTTTTAATGATTTAGAAAAATGCTGTGTTTACAGTTGCCATTTAAGTCAATGAAATTTATATGTATTAAATTATTATTATTATTTGTTTATTTAGCAGACGCCTTTATCCAAGGTGAGTTACAGAGGCTAGGGTGTGTGAACTATGCATCAGCTGCAGAGTCACTTACAAATACATCTCACCCGAAAGACAGAGCACAAGGAGGTTAAGTGACTTGCTCAGGGTCACACAATGAGTCAGTGGCTGAGATGGGAATTGAACCGGGGTCCTTCTGGTTACAAGCCCCTTTCGTTAACCACTGGACCACACAGCCTCCTCTAATAAATGCATCCAATCTACATGTACCATCTGTAATGTATAACTACTGTATTAAAACAACAGTTTAAACAAACAAGCCAACTAAATAACTACATCCCTGCATCACTGTTGGTACATTCTAGGGTTCTATTCTGTAGAATTGTGCGGATTCTATTCTGTAGAATCGTGCAGGTTCTATTCTGTAGAATCGTGCAGGTTCTATTTTGTAGAATCGTGGGGGTTCTGTTCATTGAACCTGCAATGTTTGCCTTAGAGGGACATTTTTTTTAGTGGATTGAAATGGTATTGGCACTTCATGCTCCCAGCAGCTTTTAATATCCTGACCATTTAAAAACGATCCTGAAGGATATGACTTGCCTCTTCAAAATGTGCTCATTGTGAGGTCATTGCCATTTATTTTAGCATTTCTAAATTCAGCTCTATTGAGTGTTTAATAATTGTGTGATCATACAATACAATAGCAAAAGGCAGTGTTCCATTTTAAAACTGCATACAGTATATTTCAGGGTACCAAATGATGACCAGCACAGACAAAACTGTATGTCATGAACAGAACTAATAAAGCATTCAAATCCCAAACGCCATGCCCAAACCTGCATTTGCATTGCACTAACCTATAATACAATATTAATTACGAGTGTATAAAGATTACCCTATCACCGCAGTTCCCCAATTCACAGCTGATACTAAATGCATATTGTATTAGTAGATTCTGACAACCATTACAGAAAAGTAAAATAATTTTACAGAAAATTCTTAATCCAACCGATTGAAAATATCTGCAGATTTTTTCTTTATTTTTTGCTCTACATGGCAGCTATATGCTTCCAGAATTATCGGCTGTGTGTCATGCAGTTCTTATTTTTTTCTCTCCTCTAAACTGTCTGCTCTTCCAGTCAGTGTTTGTTTAGCAGCCTTGAAACTGTAAAATTAATAAACACGCCTCGACCCCAGTCCATGTTAAATGGTCAATCTGAGACATTCATTTGATGGGAGACAGCATGGTCTTTCTGTGCACACAAGATATTTGACTGAAGGGCTTAGTTAAGTATCTGTTCAAGCATTGTGGAACACACCGTGACATTTACTTTCTGTTGCAAGCTCCTGCGGTCTACATATGGATTTCAAATGTCTTTTTTTTTTTTTTTTAACAAAACCACAAAGGTTTTTGTATTTGTATTCACGTGTGCTGGGTCGTTAACCAACTGGGGCATTTTCGTATTCAAATTGCTGATCTTTAAAATGCATGGCACCTTTTCGGTTTAACCACATTGCTTACCAGTACGTGGATGAAATTCGTTCAGTAGCAATAGCCTGTCCCATATCTAACAATGACACTTCTGTTAACCTCCCTACACTTCTGTTTTGCTTGACTTTCTTCAATTCAATGCGCAACAAAACATAGACCCCAGACGGCAACACTAGTGAGCAGTGAATGTCACTATATATATTCTCTAATTCAGAACAATATAGGGTAAACCGAACCTCTGCTACATGGTTATTAAGTTTTGATAACAAGCTTTGAGACATACTATGAAACACAATATAAATATATAAACACTATATAAATATATTTATAAACTGTTCTTAGGCATTTTAAAAACATAAAGTTATTTAGTAAAGGATACAAGAAAAAAAATAGCTCTGTGGCATAATGCAGGTTGCTGATGTCCTCTTTTTCACCCAGCAAATGTTTGTCGCTGAAGGCAGGAAGAGTTCTTGTTTGTTTAGTTTGAAAAGACAGAACATCTGAGCTACACAAATCTAAATTAAAGTCACAGCTGGAAAAAAACTCCTCGGAGGGAAAGGATTTTCATTTTTTAATTCAAAGGATTTTCATGGTTTCAATTCAAAGGACTGAGATGCAGCTTGGCTGTGCCAGCCTCTGTTTCAGAATTTGGAGGAACCCTGTGTTATTGTAATCCAATGCTGTCAGGAAATATGCATAAGGCAACCTTATATTCAGCACTGAACAACCACCTGAGGGGGGCTTTGTTTTGAAAATGTTATCTTTGTTCGTTTATTTGGAAAACAGGGTGACAAGAGAACAGCTTAATGGTAAAATTGCAGGCCTTTATAGAAATGGCAGTACTAATGTGGCAGAAATCGAGCATGTTTCTAATCTTTTGCCTTGGAGAGCTGCAGTTCTCAGTCACATGATTTAATACTAAAGTGTTTTCTGTGCTGTCAAGTCTCGACTGGTGGGTGGCTGAGGAACACAGATTGCCAGAGAAACAAGGAACAGAGACAATGTGTGCTGGGTATCTTCACAGCCACAGAGCCCAGTGCGGGAATCACTGTACATACAGGCTTTATTTGTAATCTACATTTAGCTTTAATTTGTCATTTAAATGCAGAGTTTACATCCATTTATTTCATAATACCCAAGAGCCACCCGTTTGAGATATATTCTAAAATATTATTACTATACTAGGATCTAACCTAATGCTTTCCCAAGTTTAACATGTGTTCATACACAACTGCAAAACTTTGTGATTGCCCCATTTACATTCCATAGGGCTTGGCGTCAGAAGAAAAACAGAAAATCAGAAACTGTTTAACTAGAAATATTAAAACCCTTATACCATTGCAGTGGGTATTCCACCTTTCACAGAGGTCAAACAGATATAAAAGAAAAGATGATGGCAGTGCCACTTGTATTCTGTGAAAGAAACTACCATTTGTGATCCTGATTTGAAAGGAATGCCTTGTACTGAGAGTGATAATGGATGATCTAGTCTATAACTTCATTCATTTGCTCTGCAGTTCAAGAGCACTGAAAAAAATAGACAAACTCTCATTAACAATGGATGAGAATCAACCTTTCCCCAAACATTACTTTAAATTGGTGAATTGGATACCTCTGGAGGTCAAGCAGCAATGTGAATTGCAATGCATGGCTGACGATTTTGCTGTGTGTGTGTTTTTTGTTTTTTTTTACATGAAAGAATGGCTTTTCAGTAACAAGCAATTTGAACAAGATAATATAGCAAAAAAAAAAAGTATTTTCAGCATAATATTGTTAATGTGTTACTAAGAATACAGTTGAATGACCAGAAAAAATGTAATCATGGTATACTGATTTGGTAAGTATCATTATGTTTTTTTTATATGTTACTAGCTTTCATGTATTGAATTGTGGGTCTTGTTTTTATCAAACACAAAAAATAATTAAAAGTATTAGTTTGCAACAGTGTCCTTCATTTGCTTAATTAATGTATGCATGATTACACACTTCAATTTCATTCAACCACATAAATGTAAAGGGCTTAACTGGCCAGAACCCTACATCTACATAAGGTCAAATGTTTATTATATACACTGAAGCATATATTACTTTAGACTGTGTTTAGGAAAAAAAAAGTATTCTTTATTTTGTGGATTGAATTGTCTGTTGCATATTATTAAGTTTTTTTTTTTTTTTTTAAGTGCTTTGGGGGTTAAATCACACCCAGTGCTAGCAAGGATTACTTTCTGATAGACCGAGATTTAAAACAAGGCTGAAGGTTCATCTGTGCTTGTGAGTGAATTCATTCAATAATCTTCACCGATCTTTTTTTCTGACATTCTTACCTCGCATGTCAAGTCCAGATAAAATGTTGTCATATCTATGTTAATACAAGCTAGTATGTGCTGATGAGCCTAGATCATTTCAGAATTAAAATGATCTTAAATCCAATTATATAAAAAGACAGTAGAAGTTGGTCTCCCCCTTTATTATTTTAATTGATTTACAGAATTGGTTCTGCAATTTTTCAGACTTCTGTCAAAAACAAGCAATGGATATGTACCAAATTCCCCCCAGAAAATGTCATTACAGTGAACCGGGTTTATACATACTGGCTTATATCCACACATACAGGGGTGAGCTTAAAGGAATAGTACCAGAAACTGATTTTAAAATGTTCCCCAGTCTGTATTTGAGTGGCCTTAATACATTATACACCATACATAATTTCTTGTGACATATATTAAGTTGCATTATTTGCAGGCAAAATGCATTTAATTATTTATTCTCCTATAGGGCATTTATTACTGAGAAGAATGTCATTCTGTAGAATATTTTCAGAGCATCCAAAAGGATAACAGATGGCCCTTAAAGAGACCTAATATTACTAGGGGGCTGGTTGGCTCCCTTTACAAAAACAAAAAATAATGATACAGTTTTAGTACTAGTTTGGCAGTATTTTGTATGGAGTACCAGTATTGTAGTGTAATACCAGTACATTGTGAGGGCAGTAGCAGCACAAAGCTGAATAAATGTGCAATGTGTTTAAGATCTGAAAGGATGTGAATTCATGCACAGTGCCACCTATCCCTCTGCTGACTAACGATTTAGAGAGAGACAGATGGATCAAGTGGCATGCTATCAACTCTCTCTCTGACTGAATTGTTTTTCCATTTTAATTTTTTTTATTAGAAATCAGTGACAGTACACTGAATAGATGAAAAGAAAATGATTTAGAAATAATGTTGGTCTATGAGGAAGTGTACGATTCCAATTACGATGCATATTCAATTCCAAAAAAAACCCAAAAAACATTATTTTGAATAAAAATGGAAATTGAATACAGTCAAGCAAATCTGTAGTTAAATCCCTTGATTCATAATTTTTAGTACCATTTTATGGTATTGTAGGTCAACAATACCAGTAAAACATTTGATTGGGATTATTTGACACTTAATGAAATGTGCTGTTGTATAGCTCAATGATAAAGTCTGTAAATCCCAACTCCACTTCTCGAAGTGCTGTATACCTTTTACAAAATCCCTGTTACATCTACTAGAAAATATTCTCTGAAAGCTGTAACAGAATGATCAGCCCAATATTTGAGCTTTGAAGTGCAGAGGTTTGGAGCTAGACAAGAATTGCATCTGCTTGACGTGAACTGAGAGTGGGTTTCCAGTGCATTAGAACCAAAGGCAGAACTGTTTGCCAGTGTACTGAGTTAAGGGATAATGAAAAAGATGAAGAATATGGATTGACCAGGTCATCAGTGCTAGCATTACCACACAATTGTTTCAATCCAATAACTAACATTTAAAAGTGAAGGCCAAATGTAATGCCTCTCAGAAATGTTGAAAACAAGCAGTATGCGACACTCAACACACGCTAAAATACTATGTGAATATGAACTTGCAAAGAGTCATCCAAACCTGTCTCAGTCAGAACATTGGACTTGGTTTCACTGGATTATTTATTAAAGCTTAGACTGGCAGGGGGACTGGATAGCTGCCCTCCCCTGTAAGACGAAGCTGAAAAGCAGGAGGAAGCTAGGGAGGAGGAGGTGAACTCTGGCGCACAACAGGGATGTAATGGATTGAGGTAAGATATAAATCCCTTCCTTGCCGATCATTGGACATTGTTGTTTATTGAAGGACAAATAAGATACAAGCTATTCGACTGACAATTTTTTCTAATGATTTGATCTAAGGTTAAAAGTGAGTGCCCTTTCTGAACCTCCGATTTGCTTAATTTCTATTCACAAAACTCTGCTGTTTTACTGAATGTTTTGGTGAGCTGTTTTTGCCCATTTTGATTGTTAAACTCAAATTTGCAGTTCTTGAAAACTTTTCCAACTGTTTTAGAAAGGGTTTCTTTGTTTATTCTCAATAGATAGTGTAAATATACACATATATACTCTTCAATACAGTTAAAATCATTATAGCCCTGTGTATGTGAGAGGCCATACCAAATTAAAAGGGTCCATGCATTTCTCTTTCATTGCCAGCACATGCACATTATCTAGCTCTGTGAACACCTCAATAAATAGTGATTTTCTATAGGCTTTCCTTTTTTACAATATATATTTATTACTGGTTTTCATACAATGAATTACACATTGTAAAAAGATATATTTTTCCATATTAGTTACAATCATTTATAATCCTTTCTCCAGTTCACAGGATTAGAATGTATACCCTTTGTATCCTTTCACTCATAACTTTAAAACTCCAATAGAGAAGGACAATAAACCAAACCAATTACACAAACACCCCACTTAACGCACACTGAAAGCATGTTTTAAAATGTGCAATTGTTAAAATGAGTTAGGCACACCAAACTTGTGTCCTAGACCCTTCAATGGATGCAACTTAACTGAGACTTTTAGTTTTTTGTACTATAAAGATTCAAGGCATGTGTGCAAAACTTGTGTATAATGTTAAAGCAAGTAAGACATACTTTAGACCTTAACACAAAAGAGCGTCACCTAAAACGTGACTGCTAGGTCTTCGGTTTTTAAATCAATAAAACCACATGAATCAAACCAATCTCCATCTGCTGTGTCCTTGTCTGAGATTGAATTAAAACCCACTGAAATGGGTTGTTTTACAATAGTGAACCACACTGCAGTGTGTTTTTTGTTACAATATCTATTCACTGTGCAGCTGCTGGAATTGTGTTTCCAGTTGTGCTGTTTATCCTTCCACCAATTAGGTTTCGGTCAGTATTTTCAGCTTCTGCACATTTTATGCTTTGCAGACGATGATATGATGGCTGCAAGGCACCCATGAGGCACTGGGATCAGATCCAACTGTATGCAAATAAAGAAATCGCTCAAATTGCACTGCATTTTAAATCTCAATTTCTTTTATGATTTAGTAAATATATTCCAGAGGGTGAACTTATTATTGCCTTCTGTGAGGATTTATAATGCAACACCAGCTAAAAAAAATAAAATCCTGAACTAAAATGATCAGTATGAAAAGCTGAAGTGTAGGCAGAAGGACAAAATAGGCCAATATTATGCAACGGTAATCCATTTTTAGAATTTGACTGAAATGGAAGGTGATGGAAGCAGAATTTACAGCAGAGACATAAAACCCCTGCAGGTTTTTATTAAAGAGGCAACTAAAGAAAGAAATGCATAAATAAAAGCATGTATTTTAACTTCCTACAACCTCCCTGTGCTTCCAAAATGACCATGAATAAAACAAACAGCAGCAAGTTCAAGCTCTGTTTGTTTAAATACAAATAAAAATGTAGCTCCAAACTGAAGACTTTAATTGAAATAGTTGAATCAATTGTTCTAAGAACTTAATCACTCTGTTCAACAGGACTGGTGGTGTGGCTAAGATAGTTGCTCTAGGGAGTCACAAAGTTTTGCCTGTACCGTTTGCCTAAAAACCCTGCTTGCCTGAAAAAAGACAAGAAATTCTGTCCCAGATCAACGTTATTTATAATACTCAATTTAGGCATATTAATATTACCTGAAATGTATTTAATATGTGCTATTTACAAAGTAAAGCCCATCTTTACATCATAAACAAATGTGCATCTTGTGTATAACGAACATCACTGAACTCTTATGTTGGATCTTTAGTATATAATTCTGCTAACATTTCCATATACGAGATGCACAATATACTCAAGCAATATTATTCTAATAGTATGCAATGTTTATTTTTTTTTAAAGTACTACTGACTTTCATGTACAACATTGAGAGTTTGCTTTGGGATTATTCATGACTAGAAAACTGGCATTGTGGTATTTACTGTAGAGGAGTACACCAGATCCAAATCCTAGAGATTAGACCACGAAGGATAGTTTAGAAAAAGTAGTGCAGTGGCTACTTGATAATAACAATATACCAACACTGACACCAAGTTAATCTTTAAAGTTATTTAAAATGTAACAGTATTGTAGATTTAAAACATGTTTTTGATGAAAAGCATATGATAAAACGACAGGTACAGCACACTCAAACACTAAATGATGATCTTCACAACTTGCAATAAGAAGACTACTGTATATTCTCAACCACCTCGTAGTTTGTTAATGTGGGGTCACTAAATAAACAACATTTGTATAGATCCTCTGAGCTGGAACCAAAATGAACTAGCAGGTATTGATCACAATGTCAATAGTATCCTCTTCAGTATTCAATTTACATTAGAGTCCGGCGCAAATGAAGAAAGCTTGCTGGACATTCAAATAATCAAAAAAAGGACCTGACTGGAATTGTGTTCATCTATAGAGACAAGAACTGTATACACTGCGGCTTTTAAAACTTTGATTATGTGATCTTACAAATGAACTTATTTTGCTTCATAAAGTTGAATGAAACCTGCTGAATAATGTTCCGTAACATATGGAATTACATACCGTTTTGTAGTTGTTTTCCATAAACTGACAAAAATGGAAAAATGTGACATTTTGAAATCTAACATGAAATACTGTACTGCTATTATGGCTTCCTGTAAACTTTTGAAATATAATTTTGCTTTTTTTTTATTAGATGATGTTAAATAAATGATCTAAATTATGCTCATATCTTTTTTCCCTTAATTTTGTTTAGTACAGTACTTCTATTTCTATTTGCAAACTTCAAATGCTGCCTTTTCTTTGCACTGTGCACCACATTTTGACGAGACTTTTCATGTCAGCTCATTTTCATACACATTTATCCAGGATTACATGCGTGTTTGCTTTTGAGCTATTGTGAGGATAACCATTTGTAAATGTCAGAGGCATTGGAATGACATTTTTGTGTACAATACAATGTGCTGTTTGGTTATAGCAAACACAGATCTAGTTGTCAGAAAACCAATTCAAAAGTAATACATCATTTTGCTTTTCTTCTATTTGGCACATGGAATAGCAAGCCTTCTCACCTGTCTGTTTTAGTTGCCATCAATATTATGTTCTTGTCACTCACTTATTACGAATATATTATATTATAATAAGATTTCTGTGTAAAAATCACAGCACAGTTTGCAGAATATGTTGCTGTTTAAAACTGCTTTGTCCCAAGTAACTTGCTGACATGTTTGTGCACATTTAATGTGGTTACAATAAAGTGTTGGACCAATTATCGTGATATTATTGATAATTTGTTGATTATTTATTATTACATCAATTATTATCGATACTCATAATATGAGCAAAAATAAGTTAGTGAGTCTTCTAAAGCTGAAAAGGATCAGCGCTACTGAAACCACTTGTTTTGTTTTTCTCTCTTCCTCCAGGCAATGGTTTTGTCTATAAAGAGACAGTGGGGAGGTGTTAAGTGCCATGTAATTACATTGGGTATCAGAAAATTACTTTTCTTCAGTCCCACTATTGCGTCTTTCAAAAAAAAACAAAAAAACTTTGGAATAATGAAAGCGGGCTTGTGAGAGAAAGAACTTAATATAATCATGCTTATTATCATGATAGGACAAAGTGACATCTGAACATGTACTAAAGGGAACGTTGTAATTAACGGGAGATAAAATATGATTTAATATAATTGTGATTATCATAATACTAAGTGAACATTTCAGTATCATCCAAGCCTAGTATAACAGCCCTTTTGCAGACTGAAGATTAGACCACAAAAAACACAGACTTTTATTGTAGGACAAAGTGATGTGTGAGTGTGTACTAAAGGGAAGTAAATATTGATCCACACTCCTTATCAAAACAGCTAGAAAATGAGACGCGCGACCTGACACATTAGCAAAGCCTTGTGATCTGATGACCCACTTGCCAAGCAATCCATATAATGTTGAACAAAGTCTGCAGAGTATAACTTTCAAGACGAAGAGAAGAACATTTGCATCATATACACTGCAGTTTTCTTTGGAAGAAATATCCATTCCTTAAAATACTGTGTTTTTCTTTCTTACATAATAATAATAATAATAATAATAATAATAATAATAATAATAAAGTAATAGTTACTTTTTTTGTTAATATACATGGTTTTTAATGGTTCAAACCGAAGAAGAAGAAGAAGAAGAAGAAGATGAAGAAGAATCTAGTTAAGAAATTCATTTTTTTTTAAATTGAGCACACCTGCTCTGTGCTGGATAGTCCAGTGACACTGTTAGCAGGGTTAAAATTACCTCTCCATATAATTACAACTCCTAATTCATAACAGCACATGGGGAGATGTTTAAATGGCAAGGTAAATGATTCTGATTTAGAATAATTGGAACTCTTGGTAATTTCCATTTCCCTCTTAATGTCTGCCATAATAATAGGTTTTCTATTGAAACAAAAAAAGAGAAAAAGCAAGGAAATGTCATAAGCAAGGAATATGGCAGTCTTCATGCACTACACTTTCTTTAATATATGTTGATTACTGCAGCCTGATTCACAAAACAAATCTGTGTTCTTTATTTTCAAACAGAAATGAAGCCCTTTTATATGCTTTTGATTTTTCTTTTTTAATTTACTAGAAAGAAACAGTTGATCCTGAAGGGGCGAGATGGTAATATGTTTAAATACGTGAGGGATATCCATATGAAAACAGCAGCAAGTCAACAGAATCATCAGGAGCAGTTACAAAAAAAGAAAAGTTTGATGGACAGTGAAGTCCTCTTTTGTGCACTTGTTTCATTATAAACCTTCATTGCGTTTCCCTGGAAAAGTGCCAAATGGAACTGCAGTGCGCATTGAAAGGAAATGTAGAACGGACAGTATTATTGAGCTTTCCAGCAGTCATTTAAAAACCATTATCTACTACTATGCATGTCTTTAGCCTTTCACATGCCAAGTTCATTTTGTAAAAATTGAGTGTAATATTGCTGGTTATTACCCAGCCTATACCTTTTTGGCCTGAGCTGGCTGATCGGTTTACATATCAAGTTCAAATGTTTTTAAATAGTTCTTCAAAATAGTATGTGTAAATGCTGGTGTAAACGGTACAGCCTGGAAATGCAAATCTCTTGTTGTGGGGTCCATGCCATTTGATGTTAGAAGGACCCCTTTTGAAATACATTAAATAATGTATGAGATATCAACTGTGAAACTACAGGATAAACCACTTCAGCACTGAACTGCACAAGACACAGCATGCTTCTGGAGTGTTTCTTGAGATTAACTGAATTAATCTTATAATGAAAGTGCTTGGCTATAAATAGATGGAATTGTAATAATGTTAGAAATAAATATTATAAATCGAGAAATGAACCAATCAGATTTGTACAAATTCCAGTACATCGTATCTTGTGTACAGACGTCATGCCGTGCATAGAACACAAGCGTGGCATTCTAAAGCTAAAAATACTGAAACTGAAACGAAAAGACCAATGTTTCGACTATCTTTAGCAGAGTACAAGAAGCATCTTGGTGATTCATAATAAGTTAATCTGTCATGTGTTGGACAGCTTTTATTATAAGAGACTTTATTCCTCACAGTTTGAGTAGCCAGCATTGCTTCACAAACTGCACAAGATTACATATCAAAGAGATATTATAAGAGACATCCGACACACGTTTTAACATTTAACTTTGAATTCCTTCATGTTCCAACCTTGTTGTTCACGATCATATGCACACAAACTTTCCAGATGCTGTTAATGAATTTCATTGTGCGTTTCATAATCTACAGTGAAATAGTGATGTTGTTGCTATATGATCTTACCAGATACACATGTGAGGTATACGTTATGCCTGCACCATCTGTAACATGATGACATACTGTAATTACATTTGCTGAAAGATAATGAGTGAAGTGATGCAGTGACAAATGATATAATGAAATGATGCCAGAAAAGTATCCCTTGTTTAAGAGAACAGTTGGGAGTAAAGTTAAACAGTTGAGTTATCTAACTGTTCCCACAGTGACTTCATCATAGCCTTGCTGTTTGAAGTTATTAGAATAAATTGCGACAAAGATAATGTTTTTTTTGGGGGGGTTTTTTGCATTCATACAGTAGATAGATGTGGCACTGTGTGTCAGAAATGATGTAGGATAATTGCACATCTGACAACTATGCTGTATATCTACAGTACACATGTTGTGTTGGATATCTTCAGCTATAATTCCATAGTCCAAAATGATACCTTACCTTGGCATGTTGTGTGCCTAACATCCTTTAATGCAGGTGTCTGTTACTGTAATTGCGGAACTCAGTAACACATGTTTGCACAAATTCCTAGATGGGACTGGTGGTGAATGTCCTAAACATGTCCTGGCTGTTTTACAGGTGTTACTTCTGTGGTCACATCCAGAGACAGGTGCATCCAGATGGTGCCTCCATATTTTGCCTGTGTTGTCCTGGGACTTAATTAATGTTTTGTAGATGAAACATGTCCAGCTGATTCCTGCCCATTGCGCTTGTTTATCATGTTGAGATACAGCTGTTTAGAAATGAGGACTTTTTGTTTAGCCTGCTAAAGCAACACAAGTTACTTCCTTACTTTAACCTTCAGACGGGGACATTTATCTCTCACCTATCAGGAAACAGACCCATGTGAAATAATAGGTTGAATGAATTTCATGTACGTAGTTAGCACTCTAAAGGTTAAAAGTATTCATGTTTATGAGATAACTCATCTTGTTTTGCAAGAATGTCCAACTTCTTCCAATAAAGAAAAAAATAATAATAATAAAAAAAATAAACTGGCAGCTGACTGGTATCGTACAGACAAGGTAATGCCCGATAATTAGGAACGAGAAACTGTGAACAGTGTCTTTACTGTTATTTCAAACATTTTAAATATCTAACTTACAGCTTAATTGACTTTTCTAGTGTTTTGCTTGGTTCAATCTGAAAGCTCTACTGTGTGGTAGTACCCTGCAATGCAGCTTTCCGATTGGTGGAAGAGACTTCTGAGGTTTCAAACAGCATGTATATTTAAAAAAAAACTAAATAGCTTTGTAAAAATGGTCCAATACTGCAACACTATTCCAACTGGGAAGAAAGTAACGTGTCAAACCTACTGAACAGAATTTATTTTAAAATACCAGCCTCAGGATGTGGTATATTGTTTTTTAAATGATTTGTGAGGTCCCTGAGGGATACACTAAAGTGTTACAGCTTTAACACTTGTATAATGTGACCACCATATTAATAATGTCAGCTCTGCTGTCTCGTGCTGTGAGTAATATGCTCTCCCACAGAGAAAGTACCAGAACAACAGGCCTTGATTGTTCACATGCAAGCCGTGGCTTTAGCGCTGGCAACAAAGGTACATTTTATATAAAGTACTTCTTAAACACATAACAAACAGTATTGCATTATTCAACTGCTAGAAATATAACTGAGGGCTAAACTTAGCTATTTTTTAGAACATACTGAACTCCATAGTTCAGATTGACTTTAAAAGCTGTAATACTTTAATTGATTTTAATTAAAATATAGAGAGCGGTTTATTCAAGGGAGTGGTAACCAAGGTTTTAAAATCTAATTTTGTTTTCTTAGCATAATCAGAATGACCACTTGTGCAACGTTTCTTGTGTTTAGGATCATTTGTGTTCTTTGCTTCTTTTGTTTTTCAATATATTTGGCTTCAGTTCATATCTCAATACATTTCAAGGTAACCTTAGATGTCACACCCTTGGAATCTGTTTATTTGTGTGAAATGTTTTAAAATGTGTTGGAGTCCATTCTGCTAAGGTAACAACATTCATTAAGCTCTTATAACGATCGCTGTCCATTTGTTGAATCCTTCCCTTCCCAAGCATACCATTAAAAAGCACTCAAAGCCACAGTAAATGTAAGATCACTTCAGTAGAAAATGTACTGTCTCTTAGACAACTCCTTTGTATAAAAGGAACTGTGCCAAGACATTTTTAATTATGTTTAGTACATTCTGTAGATTTTTTTTTCCATTTATTTTATTAGATAGGGGGTTACAGGTCATTGTGGTGATTTTGTGTGGCAAATAAAAGCTTAGAGTAGTTTAATGAAGCAGTCCAATATATAGCATAATAATGGAACATTATCAAGGATTTTCATGCCATTCATATGGGCCAGTGTCTAAGTCCTAAACAGACCTACCTTTTTTTAAAGTGTACACATTGATTTACCAACAATACTGATCAGCCATATGATTCATTGATAATGGCCGGCTGCTCACGCTAGTATGTTTGTATGTGCTTACTATGCATAACAATGGGATGGCAATCTGTGTTCCATTCAGTGGGCTGCCACTCATCAGATCTGCTGCAAACATAGTGCTTTACGTAAAAGGTTACCTTAACATGCTCTGATTTTCAGATGCTTTCATCTTTATATATATTTCCACCTTTCACTGTATTTAATCAATACATTTAATCAATTTAAACAATACAGTACATGTATAAAGCACATCTACCATCTGTTGAATTGAACCCATTGGAAACCAGAACCTGTATTATTATTATTATTATTTATTTCTTAGCAGACTCCCTTATCCAGGGCGACTTACAGTCATAAACAAATACATTTTGTATTATAATTACATTTGAAATAATGTATCTTTACAGTTTTGACAGTACCTATAAACCACAGTATATATATATATATATATATATTACCATACTCTTCCATACTACCCCACTTCCACTGTAACCCTCCACTGCATAATACCAGTAGTATTGATTGTTAACAATTAGCTGTCTGACAAGATAAAGAAACATACCGGCTAGAAGGCAATGACTTCATTCCTTCCTACATAAATCTGTCAGCAGTTTGTTTTTGTTGTGGGATCATTTCGGACACCTGCTGACACTGGTGCAGGTGTAACTTCCCAATGTCACAATGCATTGCTGTCAAAAGGGGGCTGTGGAATATGAGGTCATATGACAGCAGGTTTCGACAAAATCATCTACGGTTCCAATTTCGGGAGAGACAGCGATCGTTTTGATTTTGAGCTTTAAGCACATGTTCATCATATTGTTAAACAATCTGGCATCTTGGAAGAAAATTCAAGCTGCACAGTATGGTACAATCGGCTCACCAGGACTTGTTTTGAAGGTTTCGGAGTCCATTTTAATTATATAAATACCGCTCTATAGTAACTGTATATTAATCTTGCCTGTGTTTTCCTCCTTCTAATACTTAAATGTGTCCCTCACAGTAGGTGTTCAATATTTTGGTACCTGATCTAAAAACACACATGCTTTTTCCTATAGCAGTAAATAAGTGCAAGCCCTTTTACCAATATATATTGATTATGAAATTGCCTTCACCTACTGTATGTAACAAATAAAATGCACATTTCTTGAAAAACAATCCATTATTACTCCCTATACAACTGGAAAACAGCCATTGGTATTAAAACACCAAGAAGGATGTCAAGGCAGACTCTATATGATAAAAATAAATAAATAAATAAATAAGAGAATAAGAATGAATAATGTAGAATAAGCCATAATGCAGAATAATGGCCTTTTCCGCTTGTATTAAACCATCCACTGGCAACCATTGCTTGATATACAGTACATACACAAAGGGAGATGTTGCAAAAATATCAGCTGTACGAAGACCTTATATCTACAAAACAGAACACGATACAAAAAAGGGTAACACCTAAACCTATATAAGTACATATAAAGTAGCAACCGTTTGGAACAAATTAAGGCTGCATAATGTATCATTTTTGTATGAATTTTGTGTACTGATCTCTTGGGGAAGGTTTTAAAAAGCAAACAGACAGACCGATGCTTTCTAATCCATAATGTCTGCTAGCACTTCGAGTGCTGCATCAATGTCATCGTCGACCCAAAACGGCAAAGCAGCCCTACATGGAAGCACAGGGTTCATCTGTCATCATTAGTTACTTCCACTGCCTGACTGGTAACACACACACACACATACACACATGTATCTGTAAGATGCATTGAATAAAAATAAAAAAAACAGTGATAAAAATAGTCATGTATCTCAATTCTGATAAATACCATGTCCTTGTGTGCAAAAATATCAAGGAAAGTCACAGTAATTGTGCAAACTGATCCATTTTATTTGAATTGCCCTCAGGATTCATAACACTGTCAAAGTGAACGATTACATGCAGAATCCTCCAGAGTCCCTTTAATAACCAGAGCAATATGTAGTATTCACAACATGTGTATCATAGGATACAAAGCAAATGTACTGCAACTGCATTTGAAATGCATGTCTTTTACTGTCATTTTTGAGATCTATTAAATAATAGAATTATTATTTAATAGCGCTATTAAATAATAGAATGATATTTTTAGTATAATAAAAAGGTATGAATATTTACACGTGATGTCTTTTTTCAAAGTAATTATGAAAGATTATGCTCATAGTAACACATATAACACAGCCTTTATGGAAGCATTATGAATGTACAACGTTACCTAAATAGATTTTAAAGAGATTGAGTCTTCATGCATCCTGCCTACATCTCTGTCCTCACCTGGCAGCAGCAGGGGTTTGGATATTGCCAGGGGTGGGCAAATTTGGCATCTTCCGCTCTTTGTTCCTATCATGTTCAGCAGTTCTCCACCCTGATTGGCTGAGCCAGTGTCCAACAAGCCATAAGGTTTATAATTGTATTTAATGTAGTCTAATCATTGATATGTTAATTCTAATGCAATAATATATGAACAGCAATATTATTTACCATAATATAGTAACAATAATTACGACTGGACCCTAACACTTAAAATATATGACTAAAAATCACTTTAGATACAGAATCGGCTTTAGTTATCTTTTTAGCATGTTACATGCATTAGTTACAGTAAATACTGTACTGCTCATTGCTAACAATGATTTGTTTAAATAGAAAATGACATGATTTAATGATTGGTCTTTCTTTAGTATGCTTTCAGCTTTGTTGAATGTTTAATCACTTCACTGCAGCCAACTCTCTCTTATGATATTTTCATTGACAAGGTTACTATGACTCATTATACAGCATGTCAGTATGTACCCTAATCATATTCCAAATCAGCAAAACTTCACTGGAGAAACTCAGTTGCAAAGGAAAGTTGACAGATATGAGACTTGCCATCTTCTAAGTTGACAATAGATCAGTGACAGGACAAGTTTGTGAATCTGTCCAGGCAATTGGTCGGACATAGCTATATTTCACCTGTCAAAAAACATCAAATGATAGCACTGCAAATCCATTTCATATAAAAGCCTTTTTATAGGAGGACAATAGAGTAGAACAACGTTCCCCAGCTAGTACCTTTTTCAGTGTACTGTAAAACAGGTATGTGTAGCTACTATCCTGGTTTATCCCAGGTTTAAAAGGCATGTCGTATGCAGACAGGCTAAAAGAATTGAATCTATTCAGTCTTGAACAATTCAAAATCCTAAAAGGTATAGACAATGTCGACCCAGGGGACTTTTTTGACCTGAAAAAAGAAACAAGGACCAGGGGCCACAAATGGAGATTAGATAAAGGGGCCTTCAGAACAGAAAATAGGAGGCACTTTTTTACACAGAGAATTGTGAGGGTCTGGAACCAACTCCCCAGTAATGTTGTTGAAGCTGACACCCTGGGATCCTTCAAGAAGCTGCTTGATGAGATTCTGGGATCAATAAGCTACTAACAAACAAACGAGCAAGATGGGCTGAATGGCCTCCTCTCGTTTGTAAACTTTCTTATGTTCTTATGTTCTTATGTACTATTCTGAGCTAGGAGAGTCTGTGTATTTCTCAAGCTTGTGGAACAGTGAGTCCACATGTTCCTCTCAGTGTGTACAGCATGTGTACTCTACACACACATTCATGCAGACTGGAATATTTGAATTCAGATTCTGTATTTGTTTTGAAATGTCAACACATACTTGGAAGTGCAGTTCATGGAACTTCCACATGCATTTGTTTCCTTTAGAACTGTCACCTAGCACAGGCTACTCCTGAACTCAGTCCCTCGAGGGTGTCCTATCTATAATTAAAGATGATCTACGCCCATCATAGACACAGACACCTTTCGACACAGATTGCTGCCTATACGTAGGACTTTTATTGTGGCACAAAACTCATTTGAATGTCTATAATGCAATGTGATAAAGTTGCTCACTGTTTCCAAGCAAAATTTCTCAATGAAGGAATGTTTGCAAAACAGTTTAAACTCTCATCGTCCCATCATACACATGAGATGCACAAAAATATAAAACAAAAAGCAAAAAACTAAACGTAAACTCTGATCAATACCAGAAAAAATATATTTGTTGTCTTTCACCTGCCAAAGTCCCTGGGTGCTGATTTTTTTGATGAAAAACAATGAATAAATGCGAGCCAGTGGGTGATGCTAATGTGCTCTGAAAGGTCATCCAGCGTGACTGATTAAATGTTGATTAGGAATAAAGTAAATGGTACACATAAAGGATTCCTTATAGGAAAAATAAATGAATAAATAAAGTAGGAACAAATACTTTTGAAGACTGCTAATAGGAGAAAATAAACAATGACTAATTACCAGTATGTACAATGTCAGAAAGGTTTTAAATTACATGCTATCAAAGAGCATGTGTTGCTCAATATTTTATGCAGTGCACAAATATATAACTTTTTTTTTTCTCTTAACTATGGTTTTGGGTGATAAAAGCAAAAGAAAATAAAAAAGCTAAGTTGCCAATGAATCCCTTTATAAATAGACCTGCATTGATGTCAACAGCAAGGTCACAGTCAGTGTTAACAGCAAGTTTTGCTTTGATACTTTTTGCATTTGGCCAAGCAGACCAGAAACTGTTCATATGAGTGGTTTAATCTGCTATCTTCTACATCAATAAAACACTTGATATTCACAATCCAGTAACTTCTGCCACTTGGTATCTCAGTGAGGGATTTTAATTTTAATTGAAATACAATAATGACGCTATGAGACAATTTTTCTGATGACTACGTTTGTTTTGAAGTAATATAGAGAATTAAAACAAAGCCACCATTGATTGAAAATGATCTCCTGCAAGCGAATGCACAACTAACAGCACATTATTACCAAGGTGTCTATTATTTGTCCGTGAGACACCACATTGGAGATATCTTGTAAACTTGATCACAAGGCTTCCATCTCCTGGGGAAAGTCAGCACAAGAATGGGTAGTCAATACTAGCTACAGTAATTTGATGGCAATTAACGATTTGCTGTAATGTGTCCTTGTGTCATGGATTTAGAACTTCAGATAACATTACATTTTTGACGCATATTTGTATTTATTTCCATTGTTTGGTTTGGATTGGTGAAAGATAAAAGTCTTTTTCATTTCAGTTCAATACTGTGGCCTGAGATACCTGCAAAATGTTTTATGTTTTGATTCAACTAGTTTTTTGACATGGGAGCAGGGATTGTCCTCTGTGCAACAGCAACAAGGGTATTTTTTTTAAAAAAAACAAAAATAAATAAATTACATAATAAAGTACTGGTAACTTGCAGAATGTGGTTTATTGCTTTACTTTTTTTTAATAAAAAATGACAACTTATATTTGAAGTTCTTTTACATTTCATTTCGCTAATATTCACTTTCTGTTGGCAGCTTCCATTATCTTTACTATTATGTTTTCTTAGTACTTTTTATCTTTAGAACCTTACCACATAGTACAAAGGTAATTCACGCTGATCCTCTCAGTGCTTTTGGGGGGAGTTTTTGCAGGGGCACTGGTTAAAGATGATGATAATTAACGTGCAGTTGTGTGAACTAATGCTGTTTGTCCATCAGGTCTTCAATCAGCTTCCCTTTACATATTGCTTAGAGCTGTATTAATGAAAACTGCTCGGGAGTCAATTTGGCACCCGGTTCAGGATTGCAATTATTTTGTGATGCTCACTAAGACCAGTAGTAATTATTTTTTTTTCACTGGGTTTTATAAATCTGCTTCGGGCATTGTGTTTTTTAATTTGTGTTCTTCAGCACTGTTCGTTTGATATAACTGAGGGCTTGCCATCGGTTATAAATCTTAAAAACTTCCTGTCTGATACTGCCATTGTCTCTCACGGTACCTTTTCGTGCCATCATTATTAATGTATTTTCCTTGATGAATTATTATTATTATTTATTTCTTAGCAGACGCCCTTATCCAGGGCAAGATATCACATTATTTTTACATACAATTACATTATTTTTTACACATTATTTTTACATACAATTACCCATTTATAAGTTGGGTTTTTACTGGAGCAATCTAGGTAAAGTATCTTGCTCAAGGGTACAGCGGCAGTGTCCCCCACCTGGGATTGAACCCACGACCCTCCGGTCAAGAGTCCAGAGTCCTAACCACTACTCCACACTGCTACCTAAAATATGTTTTACAGAGAAAGCTGATGTCTTTGTCACTGTTGATTAGTAATAGATAAATATACGTAAATAACATCAGTATTATTCCAAAGCTTAAATATCAATTTACACAGCTGACGCGTCATAAATGTTTATTGTAGCAGGAAAGTAGCTTTCATTGAATAAGTCCTAGGAATGGGTACATACGATATTGCTGTATAGTGTACTGTTTGTATTATTATTTTGTGTGCACTGAGTACAGTAAGTAGTTTCATTAATAGTACAATAAATAAATAATAAAGGTAGTTAGAGTACAGTACAGTCCAGACGCCAAAAATTAGGAATCAGTCTACACTGTGGAATTACAAAGCAACTGAACTGAGAAACTACAGATTTTACACAATCCCCAGTGTCTCCTGTTCTTTGTTATAGCACATTAAAGGCATCATTTTGCATCTGTTGTGGTGATTATGAGACACGGAATAAGTCTCAAAACATATTGGTAGTAACATTCAAAACCAAATGCCTATGTTGTTACCAAGGGTCAGAAACAAGGTTTTCTGTTGCTCATGATGCTGCTGTTCTATCATGTCCTTAATTAGAAAAAGTGCAATAGCTAAGCCTCATAGTCTTGACATTTTAAGACATTTTAATGGGAACTGTGTTTTAACACTGTCACTTTAAAGGGTAAAGGCTAGGCAGTGACTTCTTCCTGTATTGTTTGGTTTTCCTTGCTATACAGCTTAAGGAGCGTTCATGAGTCACACACATGCAATACATCATATTTCTATGACCTGCGGCTCAGGCAATAAATCATGTTAGGGTTCCCAGATTTATCTTGCCAACACTTTTGAGTGTACCTGTGTTACTTTTTGTTGTTGTGGTGGTCTTTGTTCCATTTTTCATAGAATATGTCAGTGTACATTAATATAGAGCATACTGTATATACTGAGTGACTAACACCTCTCTCCCCCTCCAGGTACCTAAATGACTCATCTATCCAGTCAGGAAACAAGATGAAACATGGTTTAATACTGTTTTTTTATTTATTTTTTTTGTACCCCTGATTCTCTCTAATTTAGAATGTCCAATAGTTTTTTTTCCCCTCACCGCAGCAATCCCCCATGCTGCTCAGGACGGGTTTGCCTGCCTCACCCGCGGGAGCGCCAGAGCCAATGCGATGCTCCCTCCGGAATCCCCAGCGATGGCTGGCCACTTCACACAGCCAGGACGTGAACCTCTGCTCCCCTGACTGTGTGACTCACCCTGCATACCCTGGTGCTTTTACCAGGTCAACAGGTCAAGGACCCTCTAATGCTGTTTTCTTTAAGTTTTCACGTTAAGTGCACAATCCTGCCCCTTGGTATTGCATTCAGCAGCCAACGAGGCATTCAAGAATTCTATAAGCTAAGACAACCCCTTAAAAGACATCAAGTGTGAGGTGAAAGAAGGGGGGGGGGTATTGGTTATGGTCAAATATTTGACAACCCATACATTTCTTCTTCTTCACTATATTATTATTCTCCTTCACTATATATATATATATATATATATATATATATATATATATATATATATATATATATATATATATATATATATATATATATATATATGCATCACTCTTTGACCTTAAGTCATTCTTTATCATTACAGCACAAAGGAACATAGAGCCCTGAATATCTTATGGTTTTACCATAGAGTTGATTGAGCACTATAAAGTGGTGGTAGATATAATTCCATAAATCTTAACTATTTGCATTGAAATGGTCTCAAAACTGCCAATAATAATAATAATAATAATAATAATAATAATAATAATAATAATCTTATGAGGATGCTCATGCCCAATCAGAATAAACAGATAAAGTGTATAAAGAGTTAATCTAATTTTGGCAGCTAATGCTTTGCCTCATGTACGTTGGGATAAAACCCATTTGGAACTTCAAACAGCTGAGAAGAACTATCAGTATTCCTTTGGTTACAGTAGTGGGAGGATCAATATGAGATCACGAAAGATACTGTAATGCTAAAGAACAATGATCAGTCATGGGCCTAATTTTGAATTCAGTCAAAAATAAATAAAAAAATACAGTTAAACTGGCTTTTTATGTCTCCTTCCTGCTGTGTAAAGTTGATCAGTTAACAAGATGCGTTCTTTGTATAGGAACACAACCAATTTGCAATTTAAAACTGTGGACTCATAAACTGGGAGAACAGTTCAGGGTAAGTAAAATAACAGGCACTGCAGTAATATACTCAATCAAACACCATGCAAGGCTGTCATTTGTTCGATGAAAGAGGAGCCTAGGTTAGAATATAGAAGAATACAACCCAGCCTTACTGATCCTAGGGAACACTTCATCAGTCTTACTTAGGCCTGGACCAAATCAAAACTTTACAACCTGCTAATCACACTTAACAAAACTGTATTTAATAGTGTTTTCTTTTTTTTGTAATTATCTTATTTCTTCTACTCATAAAAAGAAAACGCTATTAAATACAGTTTTGTTAAGTGAAATTAGCGGGTTGTCAAAGTTTTGATTTGGTCCCAGCCTTAGTTGGGGACACCTTTGACAGGCACCCCAGAAAATTATAAACCCCTTGAATCACAACCTCCCTGTGCTCTGGCAGAGAAACAGGTATGAGCTTCGAACTAAGAGTGAGAACATGGGTTTTTAGAACTTTAATTACTACTGCTTTATAATCATCTGAAAGGAAAGGAAATGGCATGTGATAACATATTATTTTAAGTATACTTAAATTACAGAGCTATGATGTGATTACATTTTTAATTACCCAATGTAAAATAGGCAGTTGCCTTTGTAATTACATTGCATTTAACCATATATTTATATGCCACATGTACAGGAGTCTATTTAAATAAATATGCATTTGTTTTGCACTGCATAGAATCTCTGTTTTGAATTATTACACTGACCTTAAAAGAATAATGTTCTTTGAGTTTTATTGAGGAATGTAGATTTACTAATGAGCAATATTTAGCCAAAAAAATGCAAGGAAATAACATAATTCAATACAAAAGAGACACACATCTATTAATGCTTTGTTGAGAAAGAGATAATCTGTTGGGTCTTATTTTCACCAAATGATAAAGCAGTTAGTAGTGCAGTTTAAAAAGAAACATGCATTTTGTTATTTGGACTTGTAACCTGTTAAAGTTGATATTTCGTTGTATTGAGTTTAAAATGAGTTCCCTTTAAATAACAGGGTATTTCGTTTCGAACTGGATATAGCCATGAATGAATCAACTAACCTTTTGATATTTGTTTTAGTGTTCCAAGCTACAAGCAGCCATGCCAAGTGGCAGTTGTGTCATGAATGCAATCTGACTATGTGAGGCATCCTGACATTCTGTGAGAATACAATCTTTAATTTGCATTTCAATTGCTCAAGGATAGCCTATATTGTGCACTGATGCCAATGAAATGCAGATTATCTACAGTCTGATTCCAGAGTCCATGCTCATAATAAAATGTTCCCACAAGAATCGATGTTGGTTGCAATGAATGTAATAATAATAATAATAATATTAATAATAATAATAATAATAATAATGTATTCAGTTGCTTTTTTCTTACAGTTGCTCTGGGTCTGACTTTGATTCCAGTTTTGTTAAAATAGTTGACAATTGGAATTTTGATTTGGATGTGGTTTGATCAATGTCCTCTAGGCAGTCGGATTAGATGGTGTCTCTTTATTTTATCCCTGTCTCACTTGTACTACAGATCAGGGCTGACATCTTGTAAACAACTCAGAGAACTACAGTGAAAAGTTCTGTGGCAGCCACCACCCCGATGAAGACGAGAACAAGGATTCATTGCTGCCAAATTAAAAACGTTCTCATTGTTTTTGAACCCATACTGTTTTTATTTTGTTAAGGACACAGAGAAACTGAAGAGTAAAACCAAATCTAAATGTCAGTCTTGATAATAAATATATACTGAGTAAAGAAAGGTTTAGGCATCACTGAATGCAAAACAATATTCTGCAACGTCCTCTTATTGGCTAGCTCCACCTACTTTGGTAGAGTTGAAATGGTCACATGGTCACTTGATTAGAATGGAACGCTGTTCAGTCTGGCATTTAAGATTATCCAGACAGTTAAAAGCAGCTCAAAGCCCTACAAAGGCCTATTTAGAGAAAAATGATAATAACTCAAGAGAAGCAACAGAACCCCAACCCACACCGAATGATTGCATATATTGGAAGCTACTGTTTGTTGTTGCATCTCATTCAGTATGCCTCAAAGTAATGGAAATCACATTTGTAGAAACACTGTTTACCTAGCAGCCTATACAAAGTTAAACTGTCTATGCAGCCAATATATCTCCCTGTTACTAATGAGAATCAATTACTAGTGCTGGTTATTTGTAGAATGAGGTCCTGAAAAGCAATTTTCCAATCAGGGTTTCAAAGTCACTTAACACCACACTTTGGGCTAAATTGTCTCCTGTTTATAAGTAATTCCCCATTGTCTAAATAAGACAATATTTCACCTTTGGGTTTGTTGTAAAGTATGTAACAAACTATGACAAATATTAAGACGTGCCTTAATTCTGCACAGCCAATCAGAGATTTGGATGCATTGAGAATTGTGTTGGGCTTTCTAGATTGTTTATCTCAATACAAAGGTGGTCATATAAACAATCAGATCATGCTATAGGATGGAGGGGGTCTAAACTAAGGTCAGTAATTGATCTGAAATTTTAGGATGTTTGTTCTAAGTCAATCAAGATGATAAAAATCTATTGCTTATTGTGATCGATTAGCTTAATTACATCAATATTGCAACAACGGTTCGTTGTATAAGGTTTTTATGAAGGTTTCTAAGGATGCCAGTTCAATAATCAAATCAATGACATCACATCAGGCAACGATCCCTAAATAAATTGCGTGACTCCAGCCACTGGAAACATCATGTATCAGGGCTGTACAAACCCGACTGAGCTTACTTCAAAACGAATTTCATTTGATAAAGCACACCCGGTCATTATTGTTGTGTTATCCAGGTAACTGTGCTGTAGTTTATTGATGCGAATGCAGGTTTTTCCAAAAATAACGAGTAAAATAAACTGTACACTTAAGTGCCTAATTAATTGATTGAATTGATTAATTGATACATTGTTTCAATTCCCTAAAAGACACCATTTGACTACTTTCAAAAACAAGTTCAACTAAATACGTGCATAGACTACAAACAAACCAACTAACTCAACAAAGCAAAATAAAAAAAGACATATTCTGCAGAATAAATATGTTCCCTGACTGACTCAGTTGAGTTGCAAGGCACTTAGTGACCCCATCACATGCAGTAATGGCTATTGCAATCTTTATAAAGTCACATGCAGGTTTGTAGTAGATATGTGCAGTGGTACATAAAACATAACCGATTGTTTATTTCAGTTGTTGCAATCTTATGTTCGAGTAAGAACAGTTAATGTAAACATGTCAAGTAAATATTCAAGCACTATGTCTTGCTTGTGGAAGGTTTAGTATAAACAGATGGGAGCAGATCCTTACTGGCTCCGATAAAAAATTCTACACGTGATCAAGGCACAATGATTTGAAACACTTAATTAACATAGCTTGGATTCCACATTTCGCCTATTAAATATAAAGCATTCTTTCTAGATTTTAGTTTTCAATTAATAGATAAAATCACTCCCTAATATTAATATTTTTATTTACATTATTTAAAAAAACAGTTTCTAGTTCATTGGTGTCTTCTTAGTAGTTCACTTTTAAACAAGAAAGTTCGGTGAGATTTTTCATTGTCTTTGGCAGCTGATCTCACAGCCTTCACACAGAAACCCAAGCGTAATGGAAAAGTTCTTGGTATGCCTAAAGAATCTAGGGTCTGATGATCGCGGAAGTTTTCGGTTCCTGTTTTATAAGCCAGAGCATGATTCATCAGAGCTGTCTCTAGATAGATAGGCTTTCTAAAAGAAGCTGTGGGTGTTTGTGTGGGGTTTATTATGTAATGGTTTTCAGCTATTTGAACCTGGTATTATAAGGTCATGTATTTCAACTAAACTTGAAACTTCAATAACCCCCTCCCCCAAACAATATAACACACAAGTAACACAAGTAATAAATCATATAAAACTAACTGCTGGAACAACCACTGATGTGATCTGTTCATTACTGCCATGGTAGCCTAGCCTCTACTGTCACAGGCTTTTTCAGGCATTTTACTGAAGCATTTTTTTTTTTTAGCATCACAGATATGTTTTGTATCATAATAGCATTAAGCCCGGGAGTACAGTATGGGGCATCTACAATAACCCTCACTCATTTTTAATTCAGTTTATAGGAATAGTAGTAAAGGTTTGTACATTGAAAGACACATCACTTCTTTTCAATGTTCATTCTATGAGCAAATTCAAATGTGTCGTGTGAGAAATACATACTTAGATACTGGACAGTGACAGTGCTGCAATAAGTCGATTTGTATATCTATACTCTATATATACAGTTGAATAATTTACTGTGCAAAAAATGATGACATGAAACGTACACTCAGAGTTTTGTTGGGCTGTTTACTTTAAATGTATCTGCACTGGTCAAGATGCAATGCAGAGTAATGCGAACAGTAGGGGTATGCAGATATTTAGCAATTCATTTTAATATGTTTTAAAGCTTTCCCTCATTTGCCCTTGTCTACATAATTATTGGCCAGCCTAGAACTGTGGGGTATAGGAAAGAATGTGGGGGTACTACAGAGGTATGGGGTTTGGTTACTTCTAATTAGAAAACATATTATTGGCTACTGTTTGTTTAATAACATTGATGTGTGAATAATATTTTTTGCTGTTTAGTTAATTAGCCTTGTTTTGTCAAATAACCAGACTAGTTTATTCCATGAAAAAGGAGATATAATGGTATTGCATATATTTTAATGTCAGTGTTTCCATTTTCACAATGAAATAAAAGAACGAAAAACAACAGTTTTGTTCAAGAAGGTTCATGTAACGATTTCTACCCCTTTTGTGTTAATCTGTATGTTTATTGAAATTGACACATTCATATCGAAACAGGCATGTTAAAAGAATATCATTCTTTATTTACGCAAAGAGTTTCAGTGTTCGATCAATATAAAAGAAAAGTGACAGAGTGTCCATACATCCTTTTTTATGTGTAAATTGCACTCTCAAAGCATGTGGTTTTAGTGCCAATTGTATTGCTTGGATCAGGGTATTGAATGGTTCACCTTGCGAGTCTGTCATTGTCAGTGGCTTTTTCATAGCTACTCATTTTAAATTGAGTTAAAGCAAAGGGCAAGGCTGCTATCCTTTCTACCATTTACAGTACCTCGGTACTTATTAACTACAGAAAGAGATATATCTCATGGGAAAACCCAACCCTTCATAATCTCAGTTACCTTCAAAATCATTTACTATGTGGCTATGTGATCACTTGAACCTTTTGTATCCAGATTGATTAAGTACTTTAATTTGCAGGTGTGAAAAATGGGGCCTCTTTCAAGCCCTTTTCTGTACTTTATAATCAGCACTGATTCTATTAATAACCATCGGAGTGAAAAGTCAAGGTAGAACAAATGCATTCAGAGCTTTTACCACTGAAAATGTTGAATATACAGTGTGGAGTAGTGGTTAAGGCTCTGGACCCTTGACCGGAGGGTCGTGGGTTCAATCCCAGGTGGGGACACTGCTGCTGTACCCTTGAGCAAGGTACTTTACCTAGATTGCTCCAGTAAAACCCAACTGTATAAATGGGTAACTGTATGTAAAACAATAATGTGTAAAAATAATGTAGTTGTATGTCAAAATAATGTGATATCTTGTAACAATTGTAAGTCGCCCTGGATAAGGGCGTCTGCTAAGAAATAAATAATAATAATATTCTAGGATATATCAAATGTTTGGTTGATGGACTCAATCGTTACATGTGATTGTTTAAAGCAGAAACGACCAGATAATTGAATATTGTAGTAATTAAACTTCTCAAGCCAAAGCCAAGGATGTCTATCAAGCAGATAAACCCAACTGATATTAATTATTAATGTATGTAAATTATTTAAGAAGCAAATAGACTTAACCCAACTTCAACAGACACACTGTGGAATCCACGTTTCAAATCATTGTGTCTTGATGTGTAAAGTATATATTTTTTAATTAGGGTCTGAATAAAATTAGGGATCTGAACTAGTTTATTATTACATAACCTTCGATAAGAAATGTCTAGAAATAATGCTTTGGGTTAAACAGACAGACTGTGGAATCAAAGCTACACTATGTTAATTAAAATGGATGCTACTAATTGTGTCTTGATGTGTACAGCAGGCACTCTTCTTGGAGCCAATAGAGATCAACATCTTATTTCTTGTTACCTAACCTTCCATAAGAAACACAGTTCTTGAATTTGTACTTGGTCCTCAATGTTTTCTTCACCCAGTTGTTTTTGACACTTCTGACCAATAATCTGAAATGTTGACCCTTCTCTTGCAATTGAGGATTGCTTTCAGAAGATTCTTAACAGCTTCCCCACAAGCAATCTGAAATCCATCTGCAGTGAAGAACTACACTTTGTGACAGACAAATTCGCTGAGGGTGCACAGACTTGATTTAAGTGTTATTGCTAACAATATATGATCAACGTATGAAAACTTCATGAAACCATGCCGGGCTGTTACTAAATAAGATGACAGCATTCTAGAAGACTTCCATGAATATGAAAATGTGTTTGTGTTAAATGATATAAACTACTGTTCTATATGTTAATTTTCTAATCTAGTTCTATGAAAGTCTTAGTAATATGTTTTATTAAGTATACATGCTTATTGCATGTGTAAATACACTCAACCATATTCTTCTGTACACATACAACATTCCTAATTAATTTAAATTGCTGAAAAACATATGCATATTATTATTAAATTGTGATTTTATTATCGTGTCCGGTGGTTACAGTCTGTGGATACACTGCATAAGGTATCAACACTATCTTATTAGAACAGTCAGAAAGCTCAAAGCAGCCCATTCATCATGGATGTTATGCTTTAATAAGTTGGGTTGCTGGTATCGGAAGTATTTTATGGAATGGGGATCTGCAGTTATATAAATCTAGTTTAAGATGGGCACTGTTATGTCACACATTCTGTTTTGTAGGCCGTCTGACAGGACTAATGAACATAAAAAAGGGTCCTTTCATTTTTTGTTGTAAAAATATATTACCTTAACAAATATAAATTAATGACCACTGCAAGCACTACCGTTTGGAATAATGTTCCTTAATACTTACAAAAAAAGGATTGCAATATATTGAATTGAATGTATTTCTCCACTTTTTCTATCTGAAGCTCCTTTTGGCACCTGGCGACTCATAAATGAGTTGCCGCCATTTATGTGCGCTGAAGGTTTGGTGGTTATAGAGGGGGTTGGGTGGGGGTTGTACATTTATGTAATTTGTTTTCAATATAACGCATGGCGTGACACACACTGTGGTACTGCAGCAAGCGATGACCCAGGACCCAGCCCAAGGACAATATCTGTTACAAATGCAGAGACTAACAGGGGTTGTCAGCAGTTCACAGACGCGCCGTATCAGAGGGAAGCATTGTTTTTGCACACAGGAACACGTATTTGCAATTACAGATGGGGTAAATGCAGTTATTGATGGATTCATATATTTAATTGCATTCTGAAAGGCTGGATAAGGACATAGGGGTGTGAGAAATGAATCAGAGCACATGGGCAATGTGCATCATTTTTATTTATACTGTAAAGTAATCAAGAGCAGGAAGACCAGGGTAACAGATAAGACACCTTTTGCTATGCAGTTACAGCCATAGCAGGCTTTACTATGAACCTAATTAGTTTCACCTAAGTCTATAGCCTCTAGAGTATGTCTAATTCGTGGGAGTCTAACAGTATATATTACTTTGTTACTGTGTATGAATGTACAAACAAAATAAATAAAAACAACAGGAGCTTTGTAATTCTCCAGTATCATTGTGTTTAGCATGTGATCATATTGTATAGATTATAGATTAGATATAGAATGGGTGGTCCTTATACCTGATACTCAGATTACCAACAATAAGATATGAAAAGATCTGAGTTGTTTTCAACTACTAGCAGATTGTAAAGCTTCTTTATCCCTTCTCCATCCCTTCTCCATTCTCTTAAGACTCTTGTACTACAAAACCCAAATAAATTGTACCAAATTAACTGTGAATGATCGTACAGCAATTGCAGGTATCTTTTCCATGGGTTTATTTGTCACAATATTGAATCATATTTTTTAAAAGACATAAAAGTAAAAGTAGGTATAAAAAGGTCTGACTCAATTCGATAACAGTGCTGTTGTGAGTTATTATTTTTTTCTCTGTGAAACTTCTGATTAGATTGGAAAGACTTTCCAGCCCTAGATTGCATTGGCTTGGGGTTATTTATATCAGTAATAAAGAGGGCAGTTGCCATCTGGTGACAGAAAAGATGTACCATACTGTGTAGGCTCAGAAGCCCTTCAGAAGCAATTTATTTGTCTATTAAAAGGGTTTTAGTGGGAAAGAAACTTCATGGGATGAGCATATCATGTCTTGGGAGGTTTTCAGTACATTCCCATGCATGAAGAAGCAATTCCTTCCCAATTGATGCTTTTCAATACTGTAGCATGGCAAACCTGGACTCAGAAGACTTTTATTTAATAACAGCACAAAACAAATCCAAACAATAAAACCTCAAAAACAGCATCCAAGCTACGGCTATCTCGTGCATAGACAGGGAGCACAACCTGCTCCTCCCAGTCTTCTCTCTAAACCAACTCTTCTTTCTAAACGAACTATTCTCTGTCCTTTTTAAATGGTGTGGTGTCTTTTCCATATGGTCAATTGACTGATTGATCAGCCAACCAGGAACTGCACACCTAGCATTATCGGGCTCATCAATCAGGCAATCATCCTCCACAGAAAGCCACCACACCGAACCAATTCATTTAATTACCATCTTGGCTCCAGACTGTTCCCCCACTATTGAGCCAAGATGGCTGTCAGCCACAAAAACACACATTTTAATATGCAGGGCCTCTGCCCTGCCAGAATACATCTGTGTAAGAACAACATTCTCAAATGATGTTGGGTTGAAGTAATCCCATTTACATGATGATAATCTAACTGTAGCTGTGGTCAAAACCATAATGCTGTTTTGACTGTAAATAACTGCACGTCTCCCTTGCAAATGTTAGAAATGCATCCTGTTCTCCCAGCTGTCACATTATAAATGCTTAACACAGGGAATATTAGACTTTTCCAGCTGGGGGTGGGGGGTTCTACTATGTGTATATTGTGAGACTATCATGTGTCCAGATCACTTTAAAATAAAAATGTTTAAATCTGTTTTGGGGAAATTGTTTCTAGTTACAGAAATAAATTATTTGTTAAAGATGTAGGGCAGGTACATATGACAGCGTCAAGAACAGACTGTACACATTATTTCCAGAAGTAGTGTTAATAGAATTTCCTTTTGGCATATAGTATTGTGAGGTATTAAACCTGGCTGAATAAACCCATAAAATAATATGGAGCTGAAATCGATCATTCACACTATGGTACAGTTCACAAGTTAAGTTACAAATACAGACTATTTTTGTTTCACATTAACTTGTTACTATATGCTATCATAACAAGGCTAAACATATTTCTCTTTATTATTCATTATTATTATGTTTTGCCAGTTACATTTACAGAGTTATTAACCTCACAGATTGATTTATAGTCATTTAAGCAGATGGCACTCAATTGCTTTTAAGCATCCCATTTATATTTGTATGACTCAGTCAATGCTATACAGATTTGTATTATCCCCCTCATTAAGTCAATGAAAAAAAATAAAAATGTTTCAACATATTTTTTTTTATAGAACAGTAATTAAAATTACATTTGGCCTGCATCACAATACACATTGTGTATTGGATATCTTTACTTGGTAAATATATAAAGTATGCATACAATATTGCTGAATAAAATCTTTGCACACACAAACTTATATGGTCACCAGACCACTTAAATAACTAAATTCCTATCAACCTCAGGATTGGACATCTTAGTACTGGTCACTTCAAGTTATAAAACTAGATTATTCATAAAGATGAATGTAAAATGAACCTACATTTTGCAACCAGTCTTTAATCAAAATGTATGCAAATGTTTCAATAATATTCATATTTACTTATCGGAAAAGACAAAATTGAAATATCTGTTGCAGTGACTTTGATTAATTGCAGGTCTTTGATTAAATTGATTAAGTATTCCAAATTTCTACCAGTCGGTCATTAAACAAATGAAAACTACATTGAAAAGTACCCTGATACACATACAGGTGATCAGATGTATTCTGACTTGGGGTCTCATACATTTAACATTTAATTGGCCTGGGACAGGACTTGGGCTTCAAACTACTAGATATGATTACAGTGTATCTTTGAACAATAACAACATCAACATTATTTCTCTATGAATTTTAACAGGTTAAATAATATCCCAGGAACTTGCTCGAGCACCTCGTTCATAGTTTGACTAAGTTATCAAGCAGTCTGAGACACCCTTTTGAGAATCTCCAGTGCAACAACAAAAGCAGTATCTTATGAAAATGAATAACGAGTTACATTGTCTTCTGCACTTTGAAAAGCTTAAACAGTGTCTGATCATCACAACTGTCCACCCTTTATGAATGCAGTATTGACTACAGTGTTTTAAACATGTTTGCACCTTAATAATAATGTAGGCCTGTAGAGTATTCATAATGATGAATAAAGAAAATATAAAAACAGCAAACCTTTATAGTCTCGATAACAATAATGAATTATGAATGCAGAGGTGTTTCATAATGAGGAAATGAGAGGATTCTGGTCGATTGTGTGAAAAAAAAAATCATTACTTTTCACTTGATTATTAACATTTCTTTGAGGCTATAGAGGGCTTTATGAAAGTAATTTGCTTCTTTGCTTGTTTGAACCAAAATGAGAAAAACCACACTTGGGAGAAATGGCTGCATTAGTCCGGTATTTGTTACCTAAAGTCAAAAAAAAAAAGTCATAACTGATTTAAAACAGACACAATATCAGAGTCAGTCACAAGGTAAAGTACAAAATGTCAACCTAGAATAGCAGTGCACTTTGTCGTAAAGATAACTTTCCTGATATTCTGTCGTAAATGAGACTTGTCCCGGACAAACACAACCTAATGAATCTATCTACATTTAAAATCATTTTAACAGTCTGGTCTTGTCTGTGGCTTTGCAATTAAATGAATTTGGCTGCATTCTTTAGTTATGAGGTCCAAAGGTGTGCCCAGCATTTGGTTTGCCCTGAGGACTGCAGCAGTCTTGCTGAATGACAGAACTGTGAACTTGCCAGAAGCTCAGAAAATGGGCTGTGATCCCGTTAGAGTCGGGGAAAGTGGGGCTTAACAGACTCCCCATATTATTTTAACATTTTGGTTTGGCCCAAATGCATTTCATTGGTAAGGTTAAGCCTTTTTTATAAGAATAATAACAGCACTCAATAGGAAAGCACATACATGTAACATTTTTATTTCTGTTAGATGCTTAGTAGCTCAGACTGATAGATTCTTGAATCCGTACTATAATGTTTACAGAATTCACATAATTGTGTTTCCAACCAATGAATCTGACTGTTTATTATATCAGTTTAGTATAATCATTTATTATAATCATTTCTGCATCACTGACAGTCCAAGCACACTTTGCTTAAAGATAGCAGCATGGATAGACAAAGCATAGAAGCATTCTTTTTTTTCCTTATCATAAGTATATGTTGTATTTGAAGAAATTATGTAAAAGAGTCTGTAAGGGTAACAAATGTGTTTGAATCACACACTGCTACAGTGGTTCATTACAGGAAAAAAAAAGTGCTAAGCTGAGACCAGGAGATGACAACATTTCAAGCCATTATTTGGGATAAAAAAACAAGGATTTTCCTATTAACCTTTGACAAGCCTTTGGTAAAATAAGCCTTCTATTATTGTACAGTATAGCTACAAGGACTTTGTTTGATTAAGTGAATGGTAAATTGAGGTAGCCGTGTACAATGCATGTTATTATTATTATTATTGAAGTATTCTAGGGTGGCAAAAGAGCAATGGGAATGTAGAAATAGAAAGACGCATGAGTCATACGTTTTAAAATGTGTATTCAAGGTGACAGCTGTCACAGTATAAAACTGTAATAAAAAGCAATGTGCGCGCAAACAGACAGGGCAAGTGTTTTACACATCTAAATTGGCAGTTGAGGTTATTTGTGGATCACATTATGATTAATGATTACTGCTCATATTCAATTAAGTCCTGGGTATCATTGAGTTTCTTAGTGTAGGAAAACTGCTCCATGGCACAGCTTATCAGTTAAGCAAAATTAAAATTATATATATACAATTTTCATATATTTCAATTAAAATAGTGAAGACTAAAAACATATCTACAATAGTGAATACTAATATAGCTTTAAAAGGCTTTTGTTTGAAAATGCAGTTTTGAAGGAAATCCATTTATTTTATTTACCTTAGCTAGGATGTAAATATTGAAATAATAATAATAATAATAATAATAATAATAATAATAATAATAATAATAATAATAATAATGATAATAGCTAGTGAATGCCATGCCTGTGATGGTATAGTATTTTAAGAACAATTGTGCTTTCACTAGAAAGTTCTACCTGCCTTACATGTAATTTAATCAATACAGATTAAATGAAAAAAAAAATCCTCATAATTAAAGAATGTCAGTCTTTTCATCTGATATGGTCCTATTGGTCCTCTGGCGAAATTAAAGCATTGCAGTGTGCTGCCACTTGGTCTCTAGTCCAAGTGACAATCCATGATGTGTATTGCCCCTGTGGACATTTAATATTACTGCACCGTGAACATGTGTATCCATAAGCAAAATATGGAGTTCTCTCTAAGCAGTCATTTGCTTAGTGTTAATAATTCATGACAAGAAAGAAACGTATCATTTTAAGACTAGAAATCCAGGTGTATCCTCAGAAGAAACATGCGTATCAAGAGTGATGCTGTGAGATTGACATGATGGTTCTTTCTTCTTCCATTACATCTACAAATAAGTGATGAATAAGTCAGTAATGTTCATCAATAAGCAACCCATAGCAGTGAGGAGATCAGCCTATTCAATTTATTCAAACACAAAATTAATTTAAAAACACTGATATTTCTGCTCTCACTGTGAACACACTCCTTGATGGCAAGTCTTGAAGCCAGAGACCACCAGGGGTTTGTGTGCTTGGATGAATCATGTGCTTCATAAATAAAGGACACTGTTATACCATCCAATGCAAATATCCTACAGCTAGGGTCTGCCTTGAGCTAACTGCATCACAAATCTGCTATATTTAGCATAGCATGAAGGGAACACCAGGCGTGAGAATTGGTGTTCACATGTCATTGCAACTTAATGTCACTGGGCTGCACATAGACCACACTGTGACATAGGGCATTGCCTGAATGAGAACATCACTTAATTCTGTACACCTACTGAGAGAAAAACAAAAATGTATCAATGTTATAATTGCCAGTAGCCCTGCTGGGTTGTTACTTACTAATTAGGAAGGCTTGTATTTAAACAAGAACAAAATGAAACAATAGTGACACAAAACCATAACAGGGAACTTTTGTCATAACCATCCAAAAATGTTTTGCTTGTTAAATATTCTGGATTTGAAACTTTAACAAGCACATCTCTTTATAGTTTGGAAAAGTCACTTTACTTCAAATACATGCATAACTTATCTTTTGTAGATCTGAGTGGCTTTATTATCATCAACATGACATTATAATCCCCTGAGATAAATGACGATGCTTTGCTTTTTTTTTAGCTCCATGGAAGGCAGGCTATGCCAACACAAAGACACAGGATTAATAGAAGAAAAAAAACTATTTGAGAATGTGCCTGCAGTGGAATGTATTATTATTATTATTATTATTATTATTATTATTATTATTATTATTATTATTATTATTATTATTATTATTATTATCACAGTTGTTTTATTTAACACAGTGTTCAGTACAGATCATGTCTTTTTAAATTGTGAAATAGCATTTTGTGAATAGCAGGTCCTTGTAGGGCTTGTTCATTGTGCATCAAAGTACACATGAAGACAATTCTTTAACATGGATACAGTCCATTTAGATGTATGTTTATCCCATCTGTCTTTAAGATTATGCAGCAGCTGCTTTGATTCTAGAGGCAATCGTCAGCTATTATATATATATATATACTGTATATATATATACAGTACTGTGCAAAAGTTTTAGGCAGGTGTGAAAAAATGCTGTAAAGTAAGAATGCTTTCAAAAATAGACATGTTAATAGATTATATTTATCAATTAACTAAATGCAAAGTGAGTGAACAGAAGAAAAATCTACATCAAATCCATATTTGGTGTGACCACCCTTTGCCTTCAAAACAGCATCAAGCATCAATTGTTCTAGGTACACTTGCACACAGTTTTTGAAGGAACTTCGGTAGGTAGGTTGGCCCAAACATCTTGGAGAACTAACCACAGTTCTTCTGTGGATTTAGGCAGCCTCAGTTGCTTCTCTCTCTTCATGTAATCCCAGACAGACTCGATGATGTTGAGATCAGGGCTCTGTGGGGCCATACCATCACTTCCAGGACTCCTTGTTCTTCTTGACGCTGAAGATAGTTCTTAATGACTTTCGCTGTATGTTTGGGGTCGTTGTCATGCTGCAGAATAAATTTGGGGCCAATCAGATGCCTCCCTGATGGTATTGCATGATGGATAAGTATCTGCCTGTACTTCTCAGCATTGAGGAGACCATTAATTCTGACCAAATCCCCAACTCCATTTGCAGAAATGCAGCCCCAAACTTGCAAGGAACCTCCACCATGCTTCACTGTTGCCTGCAGATACTCATTCGTCTACGCTCTCCAGCCCTTCGGCGAACAAACTGCCTTCTGCTACAGCCAAATATTTCAAATTTTGACTCATCAGTCCAGAGCACCTGCTGCCATTTTTCTGCACCCCAGTTCCTGTGTTTTCGTGCATAGTTGAGTCGCTTGGCCTTGTTTCCACGTCGGAGGTATGGCTTTTTGGCCGCAAGTCTTCCATGAAGGCCACTTCTGACCAGACTTCTCCGGACAGTAGATGGGTGTACCAGGGCCCCACTGTATTCTGCCAGTTCTGAGCTGATGGCACTGCTGGACATCTGCCGATTGCGAAGGGAAGTAAGCATGATGTGTCTTTCATCTGCTGCAGTAAGTTTCCTTGGCCGACCACTGCGTCTCACGGTCCTCAACGTTGCCCGTTTCTTTGTGCTTCTTCAAAAGAGCTTGGACAGCACATCTGGAAACCCCTGTCTGCCTTGAAATTTCTGCCTGGGAGAGACCTTGCTGATGCAGTATAACTACCTTGTGTCTTGTTGCTGTGCTCAGTCTTGCCATGGTGTATGACTTTTGACAGTAAACTGTCTTCAGCAACCGAACCTTGTTAGCTAAGTTTGGCTGTTCCTCACCCAGTTTTATTCCTCCTACACAGCTGTTTCTGTTTCAGTTAATGATTGTGTTTCAACCTACATATTGAATTGATGATCATTAGCACCTGTTTGGTATAATTGTTTAATCATACACCTGACTATATGCCTACAAAATCCCTGACTTTGTGCAAGTGTACCTAGAAGAATTGATGCTGTTTTGAAGGCAAAGGGTGGTCACACCAAATATGGATTTGATTTAGATTTTTCTTCTGTTCACTCACTTTGCATTTAGTTAATTGATAAATATAATCTATTAACATGTCTATTTTGAAAGCATTCTTACTTTACAGCATTTTTTCACACCTGCCTAAAACTTTTGCACAGTACTGTATATATATATATATATATATATATATATATATATATATATATATATATATATATATATATATATATATATATATATATATATATATATATTTGATTCACTACTGTACTGTGCATATAAAGGAGGATTAAAGAACATTGGTCAATATATGGCAACTCATTCACTGTATCCTTCCTGATCAATTTCAGTTTCTTTCAACAAGCTGTAAACTGATTCATTTTGTCAATTTTACAATTTGTTGGCTTTATCTGTCTTGTGATTAAAATAAGTACAAATTAAAAATGGATTAGTATTAATTATATTCATTATCATTACCTTTCCACCATCCTGTCCTTTAATTAGTCAGGATGTACCTCAGCTGACTTCTCAGCCATGCAGGGGATAGACCAAGTCTCCCAGGGAATCTCATTCCATTTCTGTCTTTATTCCTCTTAGAATAGTACAGTTAGATTGTACTTTTTAAGTTAAGGGTAACACTTTACATTAACTGTCTCTAATTACAATGTATTTACAAAGTAGTTACTTAGTACATACATGTGTACTTACACATATTTGCAATGTTATTATGCATAGTTACAATGTACTTAATGTGTAACCCTAACCCTAACCATAACCCGAACTCTAAACCTTATCCTAACCCCACTAACCCTAACACTAAACTAACCAGGTCTGTAACCCTAACCTTTTTGTGATGTGATTGTGCAAAAAGATCTACACGTTAAGTACATTGTAACTATGTATAATAACATTGTAATTATGGGTTTACTATGTAACTACTATATAAATACACAGCAATTAGAGACACTTCATGTAAAATGTTACCAGGTTAAGTTTAAAACTCTGAGCTACTTGAACAAAAGATCCTATATAAAGAATTCAGAACAAAAGCAATTGTGGGCTCATCTACAAGCAGCACACTATTAGCCCCAGGACAGTGCCTCATTATCTAAATGTTCACATTTTTCCAATTATCATCACTAGATGAATTCAATATTAGCCCCTAGATCTGTCAACATAAAAAAAGACATAGTGGGGTGCCAATTTAATGTGCTTGTAATAGTTTTGAAATATTATTATTTTGAACATGATTTGCATTTTTGACGCACAGAAGAAGAAATCGGAGATGAAATGTAGTTGTTTGTAATTTGTGCCTGAAGATTTCAAGAAACGTTTTCAATATGGAGGTCAACGGCAGCTAGTTCTTGTAGTAAACTCTAGGAATGTCAGGCTGGGATCATCACAGTGATGTACGATTCTCACATCTCATTACATTTCAAATATTTTTGTGACATGCCCTTAATACAAACGTCAAACCTTAATTCCCGGTATGTCAGCCGTGGTCTAGCTTGGAATCAGGCCCAGATTTGTATCCTTCAAACTAAAGTCAAATGGAGAGTGGCTGAGTCAAGTGAAAGAACACAGTAATCGATATCTGAGGGCATAAAAGACAGCTGACTACAGTGAAAATGTTATTTGATTTACCTGAAAATACCAATAACATGCTGGTATTCTTTATCTTTCGGGCTAAATATCACTTGTTATTGATATGAGGGCCAGGAGCTGTGATTGATACGGAGGTAGAACTAGCTACTAAATCTACTAGCTACTAAACTAAAAATGTTATTATATTTTATTTTATATTTAACCACTTATATCGAAAGTGTTACTGAACAAATTGTAATACTAAGATCAGCCACTGTACAACCTTATCCACAAGTAAGCATTTCAAACACTCTATACAAAGCGTACTTACTGTAGGTCACCTGCGTCATTGTCCATAGACTCTCAGAATCAAAGCACAAGCAAGGTCCCAATGCAAGGGGATTAAATGAAAAAACGATAAAGTGCATCTGACTATCTTGCGTAAGAAGTCATCTAAGTCTAAGTCACCCCATCCTTTATGGCTCATATCCCAGCTGAATGGAAGAATGTAGGAACTCTGACAAGCCCCTCAAATAAAATGCTGTCAAACCAATCTGTATGGCATGTGCTCTTGGGTGGCATGAAACGACTAAACTCTGCAGATTCTGAAGTCATTTCTTAGCTTGAATGCTGCAACACTGTCCACAATTTAGTCCTCAGTGTCTCAAGTTTTCATGCCATGTCATTATCATGGTTTTATTTTTATTAGGGATTTTGTGTGCCAAATATCAACCTTCTATCAAAGTCTTACAGATCTCTATTGTCCTTTGTGAAATGACAGACTTTATATATTACAATGACTATTTGCATAAACCAAAATAGACATGCGAGGAGTGAGTTCTGAAATAGTAGACATTTCCAGCATTTTATCAGGCTGTAGCGTTACAAGTATTCAAGCAGGAAATGTTGTGTATAGTGTAGCACCAGACACCAGGGGATGCTTATAACAGGAGTTGATGCGTCATATTTCTTGTCAAATGGTAGGTTACAGGCCTTTCATGGTCTTCCTTTAGTTGTGCCTTGTATACCTGCTAGTCACAAGTTGGATTGGTTGGATTGAAAACTATAGTATGGATGCTTGCATGTATCAGTTAACCAGATATCCAGAAGCGTGTTATCATAGTTATTATAAATATTATAAAATGGGGATATATAACATAGCAGAAAAATAGTTAAAACATCCCAACTCTTCTGGTGTCCTGACAATGTGCACTAACATTTAACAATAAACCTAAGGGCAAATGATGTCATAAATAAATACAAGTTACTTTTTTAGCATTAAAAGGAAACATAGAAATTAAATTGATAAAACGTACAATGGAAGTTTTCAGTAGTATAAATAATTCACACAAATGCAAATGATCAGCCAGAGAAAGTTCCAGTTGTCCTTGAAATAATAATATCCTGAGTTCTCTAAACCTCTTGATACAGCCAATAGTGGCTGTAGTGTACATGGACTCCCTGAGGCAACACTAAGTACTTAGTTTGAAAATGATCTCCACCAGACTTAATAAATAATACTGTTTTTCTTTTATCTGTTTTACTTTAAAGTAACTGCAGCCGGAAAAAAAAGACATGTGAGTACTGATAATAAAATAAAGAAACTACTAACCTTTGCAAAATGCACAATAAAAGGCAAAACTTTTTTTTTTTTCTCAAGTGAGCAAATTATTATGTTTTATAAGAAATAAAATATAGTTAGGTCACTTCCAGTGTCTGCAAAGGAGCGTTTCCTTGGAGACTTTGACACTGTATTTTAATAGGAAAAGCAGCAGAAAGATAAACAACACGAACAATGTTTTAAAAAGGAGCCAGCCATCAATCTGCAAGAAGCTGGACTCAATTACCCGTGTGATGACTGGAAGACAGCCTTTATGCTGCTGTGCATTAATCAGGAGTCCCACACAGGAACATGCACACAATTAGCTATGGAAACTGCACTGAGGAGCCCAAATATGCCTATCAAATATACATGCTGTTGAAACCCAAGTGTTATCACCAGGAATTGTTATAATAAGGCAAACAGAAAAACAGCAGGAAAGTCAGTGCTTGTGGTCAGCCTCATCCGTTTATAGAAAACAAATAGAAATTGCTTGTTGAACAAAAAAAAAAGCAAGGGCAAAACGCATTCCAAAATCATTTTAAAACACTGCAAACCACCGACCTGACAACCACGTCTGGTTGAAGCCTTTTCAAAATCCTTTTGATTCTGAATTTGTTTTTGTTTTTTAGATAAGAAGAAGTATTATCTATTACATTCTAGCATTAGATAGTAGAATTTGCTGGATAATTCTAACATTGCTGGTTTTGGACAGGATGAGATTAAAATCAACCCAGCAAGATCTTGTTTGGCTTGTTGACTGGTATTATTTCTACTCCCAAGCAATCCTTGCAGGTAGGCTCGTACAGACTAGTGAAAGATAGATGACCTCTGAAAATCAAAGTCCATTAATAGCGTATGTCATGTGATTTACTGACTCAGGGCTATGTTCTATAAAATGTTGCAGATGGATTACCTTGGAAATAGAAAGATGCCAGAAAAGTTGGCCTCATTTTACTTCTAGAATCTCCTGTGGTTTTCTGTGCATGTTCTGTAGATCTTGAGTTGCCATCAGTGTACATAATTTGCTTGGCGCCCCACTGATAAATACCTTTTTATTTTCAACTTAGAAACAAACTGACAAAATGGATGTTACAACACATTTAGCTTTGTCTAACCTCTTCAGCTGATTCTAAAAAAAAAAACACAAAAATCTAAACAACACAGTCATTGTAGTAATGGATTCCAAGTTCTACGGGATATTTTATGACCTCCATTGAAAAAATATATCGCTTTTCTTTTAAACAGTTTTCCATGCATCATTTGGTGGTAAAATACTTTGCCCCAAGTATCAAAATAAAGATTGGAAAGAGGAACATACATTTATATTACTATTATTATTTATTTATTGAGCACAAGCCTTTATCCAAGGCGATATATTTCACAATCACTGAACAGCCACTGAGAAGCAGCCATTCCTTGATTGGTATTGTGTTTGAATATACTGTATGTTGAGCACTAACCACAGAGACAACATCACTGCAGCACCTGCTGTTCATTGGAAGGTCTTCTGACATCTGACAGGAACAGGCTCCAAGGTCAAAGTGCAAGTTCCAGAACTTTCAAATACACTGCCCCTCATTTGCATGATTATTTGCATGATTGCCAGAGGAACACCTCTATTAACTGAGTAGATCATCTTTGCATCTTAACCCAAGTCTTTTGCAACAACCCCTAGAAGCTGCTACAATCAGAGGGGCTCGAGCAGTTTCACCACATGCACAGAGCTCCTTGTGGATTAACCGTGAAAAGCTGTCAAAAAGAACCACACAAGAGTTTAAAAAACAATTGATTTTAGTTAGAAGGAATTGCTACAAAAATGAAACAGCTGAAACCGCTACACCAGTAACAGACCGGGTACAAAAAAGATATATCTAAATAAGGCAAAGAAAAATATGATATGTATTTTTTTTTTTTTAAATGGTGTTGTCATAACTACAGTATAAGATAAAACTATCATTGTGTTTCCCCTGATCCTTTAATATGATCCATTATTTAGAAAAAAAAAAAAGTTCTCAATTTTGTTATATTAGAGTAAATGTTTAGGGTTAGGGTTAGAGTGAGAGTGAGAGTGAGAGTGAGAGTGAGGGTTAGGGTTAGGGTTAGTAATAATTCCACCATAAAGTAACCAATATTAAATAATTGATATTATAAAATTGAGAGTTATACCATCTTTCTTCCAGGACTGTATAAGAGGTTTTAGATCCAATTGAAAAATATTCCAATTTTAAATAAAGCCTTGTGGTTTTAAACAGATTTACAGTACAGTATTAATATTAACAATGGAATGACATTAAAGGGATGACCTAAACAGCGATTATTATTCTGCTGCAATTAGAAGAGTAAAGGGAGTTGATCTACTTTATTACATGCTCTCTCTCTCTCTCTCTCTCTCTCTCTCTCTCTCTCTCTCTCTCTCTCTCTCTCTCTCTCTCTCTCTCTATATATATATATATATATATACTTTGAGCTCAGTTTTGCATACATGTATTATTACATGCTGTATATACCTTGAGCTCAGCTTTGCATACATTTAGTATTACATCTATTTTAACTATTATTATTTTTATATTTGTAACAATATGCTTCTTTTTGTGAAGGATCTACATACAGTATTTTCCAGGGTGGCATTGTAAATAAGACACTCACCATATCCTGGTGAAATGCTTTATTTTCAATTCACAATTATATAAATAAATAAATAAACACAAACTTTGTATGCTGAATTATTCAGTTGGGTTATAAATAATGTTGATCCTTTTTCTGGGATTGGTTTCTCGGCATGCAACAGAGAATTCATAGAAAAAGACAGCACAGGCCAGCAGGGTTCTGTGTTATCTTCAATTTCCAAATGGTCACAGTCCAATCTATGGCAGAGTGCAAAAATATATTTTAATAATACATTTCTTGATCTTTCAATTCAATTTGCCATGGTAACAAGACAACCAGTGAGGCATGTGGCATTTGTCTCTGGGAGAGACATGGATATATCGGGTATTGATGTTGTGATCAATCATAGAGAACAAGGATTCTAAAATTCTAATCAATTTTTACAAAAACTAAAGCATATCTGTATGGCTTACCCATGTTATTAATAATGTGAATAAAATTAAATGTGGTGGGGCAGCCCTGGGACAAGTTATCCTCACTTTTTTCCATGCCCTCCCTAAGTCCTAGTCTAAATCAAATGGCAACTCTCTCAGGCTTGATAGAAAGAATTATCAACAAATACAAAGTGGTGCAGAAAAGCAGTATAAATGATTGTAATTAGGCAAGTGTGAAGAGCACTTTTCTCAACTAATTGAGGCTGACCTACAAACATGGTCTGATATTTCCAGGTAATTCAATTATTTCATGTATCTACTCGAAACCTTCTACTCTAAACAAAAAACATGCCATCTGTACCAGGTTTGTAATTTGCAATTAGCGGGTGGGTCAAAGTTTTGATTTGGTCCGGGCCTTAAGCTGCCAAACACTGAAGATACCAAATGATGTAAAATAACATAAACAATAATATCAAAATTGCCAACCAAAAGTCTTCAAAGACATTATTCCAAAACATTTACTTTGACTTTTTAGTCAAGCTATCTATTAAATTCAGGTTTTGTTTTTATCACAACCAAAAAAAAAACAGTGATACACTACATTTATATAGTCTCCTCGGGCCCATGTTTCCCTAGAGCTTTCACTATTGATTATCTGTCAGCAAGTATTACCTCTCTTCAAGCACTGGGTTATGTAGGCAATGCAGAGCGGCAGAAATGGAAAATCTCTTTTCATGAACTGAAGCACTTACAGAGGAAAATATGCCTATAATTAGAATCGTACTGTGTAATGTGTATCTTATCAGTCTGAGCCTAACAGTTACTGTTATTAAACTTGACAGCACTAGAGTTTAACAAGACAGAATTTCTTTGGTTGAACAAAAAAAGACAGCGAGTGATAAACAGCATATAAATGACATAAATTGTGCAGCATAAACAATATAAGGCTAATATTCAGAGGACATCTTATCCTAGGTCCTGAAATGGATTGGTATCATAAAACAATTCTTTTATAAATTGCTGACATGGAAAGCTATCTATTATCAACAGTTAGCCTCTATGTTTGCCCTGGATTAAAGATTAACAGTAAAGTACCTCGGACATGCTTTGCACAATGTGGATAATGAAAGTGTAAATTGTTGGAATGAGTAAAATGCTAGCTTAAATTAAATTGCTTTGTACAGCGATGATAAAAAGCACTGCAGATATAAATCACATTACTGAACAAACAGCAAACAGCATATTTTGAACTTCCTGTTGACTATTGTTCTGAATTGTAAAGTTGCATTTTGTATTTCCTTAAGATGTAGGCTCCTTGTCAAAGTGTACAGATATTAGTGTGGTTCTATAAACCAAACATATTTACGCTACTACTTTAAATCAGGGACTGACTTTTCTCGCTACATAAAATATGTTTTATAGCTCTAACGGCAACCACCTTCTGAAGTAAATGCAAGTGTATAGCTCATCTTCACACCCTCAGCATGAAGAACATTCAATTAAAATATGTACAGTACTGTGCAAAAGTTTAGGCAGGTGTGAAAAAAATGCTGTAAAGTAAGAATGCTTTCAAAAATAGACATGTTAGTAGATTATATTTATCAATTAACTAAATGCAAAGTGAGTGAACAGAAGAAAAATCTACATCAAATCCATATTTGGTGTGACCACCCTTTGCCTTCAAAACAGCATCAATTCTTCTAGGTACACTTGCACAAAGTCAGGGATTTTGTAGGCATATAGTCAGGTGTATGATTAAATAATTATACCAAACAGGTGCTAATGATCATCAATTCAATATGTAGGTTGAAACACAATCATTAACTGAAACAGAAACAGCTGTGTAGGAGGAATAAAACTGGGTGAGGAACAGCCAAACTCAGCTAACAAGGTGAGGTTGCTGAAGACAGTTTACTGTCAAAAGTCATACACCATGGCAAGACTGAGCACAGCAACAAGACACAAGGTAGTTATACTGCATCAGCAAGGTCTCTCCCAGGCAGAAATTTCAAGGCAGACAGGGGTTTCCAGATGTGCTGTCCAAGCTCTTTTGAAGAAGCACAAAGAAACAGGCAACATTGAGGACCGTAGACGCAGTGGTCGGCCAAGGAAACTTACTGCAGCAGATGAAAGACACATCATGCTTACTTCCCTTCGCAATCGGAAGATGTCCAGCAGTGCCATCAGCTCAGAATTGGCAGAAAACAGTGGGACCCTGGTACACCCATCTACTGTCCGGAGAAGTCTGGTCAGAAGTGGCCTTCATGGAAGACTTGTGGCCAAAAAGCCATTCCTCCGACGTGGAAACAAGGCCAAGCGACTCAACTATGCACGAAAACACAGGAACTGGGGTGCAGAAAAATGGCAGCAGGTGCTCTGGACTGATGAGTCAAAATTTGAAATATTTGGCTGTAGCAGAAGGCAGTTTGTTCGCGAAGGGCTGGAGAGCGGTACACGAATGAGTGTCTGCAGGCAACAGTGAAGCATGGTGGAGGTTCCTTGCAAGTTTGGGGCTGCATTTCTGCAAATGGAGCTGGGGATTTGGTCAGAATTAATGGTCTCCTCAATGCTGAGAAGTACAGGCAGATACTTATCCATCATGCAATACCATCAGGGAGGCATCTGATTGGCCCCAAATTTATTCTGCAGCATGACAACGACCCCAAACATACAGCGAAAGTCATTAAGAACTATCTTCAGCGTAAAGAAGAACAAGGAGTCCTGGAAGTGATGGTATGGCCCCACAGAGCCCTGATCTCAACATCATCGAGTCTGTCTGGGATTACATGAAGAGAGAGAAGCAACTGAGGCTGCCTAAATCCACAGAAGAACTGTGGTTAGTTCTCCAAGATGTTTGGGCCAACCTACCTGCCGAGTTCCTTCAAAAACTGTGTGCAAGTGTACCTAGAAGAATTGATGCTGTTTTGAAGGCAAAGGGTGGTCACACCAAATATTGATTTGATGTAGATTTTCTTCTGTTCACTCACTTTGCATTTTGTTAATTGATAAATATAAACTATTAACATGTCTATTTTTCAAAGCATTCTTACTTTACAGCATTTTTTCATTATTGATCCAATAATCAACATGCGCTCTATTCCTCTCAGGTCATTTCTGATTGTCTATAACTGTGCCTCCTTTTCATCACACACTTCTAAATCTATCAGTCTCTTTTGGGACTAGTTTTCAAAAGTCATTCAGTCCTGTGAAATTAGAAATCAAATATGTTTTCATTCTTTAACCTGAACCCTGAGATTACAGACTCATTATGATGAAAGTGCTTGGTGGAATTTTATAAATCTGCCTAAGTTCTGTTTTCCCAGTTTACTTAAAGGTCACAGTACAACTGAATTCTGTTAAAAAGCGAACGATAGCCAGCATTCCATCTCTTCGACAAGAAGTCTTAATCAATGTCATATACATACATAATGTATATGTGTTGGGACCCAACCCCAAATCGCCCCCTTCTAGATCGGATTAGACCACATCAGGTTTGGGGATAGTTCAGATTTTTAGAACCTCAAAATCTTTTCGTGAGAATGAAATCAGGAAATTCAATTGAAAACATTTATGCTGTGTGAAAAGGGAAAAGGTCTGTGACATTTGGATGCAGTGCCTTTTAAAGGTCACAATGCTACTTAATAAATAATATCTACTACTTACAAAATGTGCATGGTACTCTTTAAGATGTGTCCCACAATACACTTCACATGTTACAATGCTGAACTTTGATCTTTGAACATGAATTTTACATTTCTTTTTACCACCATTTGCAGTATGATCACTGTTTCATGCTAGTAGCATTTTTTTGTCTTCAAATTCTTCTTCTTCAGGGCCCAATTTGCTAAGATGTTTTGAACTGTACATAGTTAAGATCTATATTTCTAGATTTGCTTGTCTTGTAGATAATATATTATAAAAATAACGTATTGTGCTAAAGGAAGTCAAATAAAGAATTATGTTTAACTTAAGTTTGTCACAATAAGGTCGGGTTTGTGCACATCCCAGCAAAAGTCAGTATTGCATGCGTGTCGATAAATGTAGTCATGCCATTGTCTTGTTTATGTTTTGCGGTGCCTTAGGTCATATTGGGACACATATTATAATTGTTTAATTCAAATTATCGTTAAATAGATATTTGTTCCTGTTTCAGCTTAGTAACAGAGTAAAGCAGTGAAACATTAAATATATACATAATATAGTGAATCCTGTTGCAAAAATCATCATTATAGGCAGCGGTTATTTTGGAAGTCATTCGTGGGTTCACAACATTTTAGGACCTTAATAAAAATCATAATAAAAATCACAATAAAATGATGAAGCTTACAGGCAGCGATGCCCATATGTATTGAGACCCTGTGGTTTTAGATACTTAATGCATATTTATTTTCCTGTTAGTGTTTATAACAGCCTCTACACGACTTATCAAAGCATGTACCAGCGCAAGCCTGAAGGATATCTTTTTCCACATGAAGATCTTCTTAATCAACCTCTTCAACTCCACAAAGCAGTGATCAATCGGTTTCAGAAAGGTACTCAAATAATTAGAGAGTGTCAATTCTAACGGGTACCACTGTATGTGATTCATGTATCTCTGTATGCAGTAAATCAAATAAAAGGGACCTACCAATGGATAAGACCTGCTTTGTTGCAGACTTCTTTCATGGTTTTATTGATTCATGTACTGCATTTGGTTCTATTAATAAGGAAATCAATATATCACCTTATGGTACTACATAGTAGAGTTCTAGAACTACGGAATTCATTATGGATGGAACTATCCCCTATGTGGCCTCTGGCTATTAATGGATACAATTGTAGAGACATGTAAAGGTACATAGCATGGAGTCACACAGCTGTCAGAATGATAAACGTGCTGTTTGTTGTTAATCTAGATTCAACTACTTTTCTTGAGTGCTGACCTGCCCCATCACTACCACCGGAGACAATGAAAGGGAACTAGAGGCAACAAAATAGTTTCAGCCTTAGACATTTTTCCTCAACCCCGGATGTCTAAAAAGTTCACTGCAGGAAGCTATGTCACTGATCCTTCTAATTTTATTAAATGCAAACTTAAACGTGTGATGTACAACAGGCACTTTCCATGCACTGAAAAGCAGGGGTCTCTGAAGCACGATGAGGTAAACTATGCCTTGATGATGTTCCTCTCTAACCTTGTGGCAGAACTTGTAAGTCCCAAGACAATAAATACAAAAATAAATAAATAAATAAATGCTTCATATAAAAAGCACTTTGACAGTTTAATGCAGCATTAGACAGTAGGCAATACAATTCCTCTGCCCCTTTCCAAAAGCTGATCATGTGACTTATATATTCATATATGAACTTTAAACTACCCTAAACTTCAAATGGTGTCAAAAAGTTTGATAATTCAGCAGCTGATTGATTGTAGACTCTGTACTGTGACTATGACAAGAATAGAAAGTGGGAGACGCATTGCTAGGGTTTGTCAGCTTCACAGCTCAAACCCTCATTTCCATTTCACTTGTTACCATCTGTCTGTTAATGTCAGAGGATCTAGGATGCAAGGACATTTTTTCAACCTGCATATTGATCCAGAATCAAGCCTAAGGCTTTAGATTTGCATGCACTGAAAAATATGATACTGAAAAACAATATATATAACAATAGTGTGCTTTGCATTCATTTAATTTTGCATCTAAACAACATCTATGGCGTAAAGGGAGACATTAGATTGAACTGAAAACAACCAGTTTGCATCATTCAGTACTATCTAATAAAAAATGATCTAGTAATCTAACTGGATTTATTTATTTAGGGTCAACATTTCATTCCAAATACTCTTTTAATAACTTGCTGTTTGCTAATTTAGATTTAGGCTGGGACCAAATCAAAACGTTGACAACCTGCTAATTGCACTTAACAAAACTGTATTTAATAGCGTTTTCTTTTTTGAGTAGAAGAAATAAGATGTATTTATTTATTTATTTATTTATTTATTTATTTATTTTATGTCTCAATCCTAAAAGTCTAGTTGATGGAAAACTTTTGGCCATAGCTGCACATGATGCAAATATGAGAAGTGTTTTTAATCCTTGTGGAAGCGACCATGGCCTTATGTGGTTTTACTATAAGAACTATATATTGTACATTTGACTCTTGGCCACCTGTTAATGTAGATTTTTATAAATGCAAACAGCAGCACATTTATGAAGGCTGCCAAATTGGTTTATGGCCAGCTGGGATGTTTTAAAAAGTGGCACAAAAAACGTTCTTGACAAAAAAAAAAATCCATCTCATTATGATTCAACAGAATTTTGTTTAATAAGTAAGTCAAATCTGTTATAGATAATACTGAAGGCATTTTACGCTAAGTACACAAACCCTGTACAAAAAGTTAACTTACTTACATGGATTTCATAGGGAGCTCATAAGAAGGAAAACAAAAACACAAACAAAATGAATCTGCCTATTCATTCAGAAGGCAGAGGTGCCTGTGTGCAACTGAGGGTTTAAAAGCTTTGAGGTAACTGTGGTGGGAGGACATATAGCTTTTGCCTGTGGTAGTAACAGTAATGTGCTCTGAGCTGCTGTGTTTTGATCTGTTTTCTGTGTGTGGCTCTTCTTGTTGTTATATGTTTGAATTCCTTGTTTATCTGATTTCCTGGCTGTCAATGCATGCAAAAATACTTTATTGTAAGGATGGGGATTACTATATTGAACTCTCAGTTATGAATTTGACAGGTGATGATGATATATATATATATATATATATATATATATATATATATATATATATATATATATATATATATATATATATATATATATATATATATATATATATATATATATATATATATATATATCACATCAATGCACCATATTAATGATGTTGTAAATTACTTTCTAATCACCCTTTATTTCAAAGAATCTACAAAATGATTACACAGTAAAACATGTGAATGTCAAATTATAAAGAGAGACATGAAAAACTAAAAACACAATAGTTGCAAATTATTACCTTCAATGACTAGAAGTGCCTAACAGTTACAATCATACACAAGAGGATAGGATGTGTTTACAAGCATGAGTTGTTTAATACTTATTCAAATGGGAAACCAGCACTTCAACCCCCAATAAAAAGCCTTTGTGTAACGTTACTGGTATATATAATGTGTTTGATTACAATTTTGAAATCAAAATGTTGTAATGAAACCATAATATTGTTTTGCTTTCTTGGAAAGGCATATTCAGATTTTATTCTTGCATGAGAAGACACATGCTAAATGATCTGTAAAACCATTTTTGGGTTCACTTTGTCAACAACAAAAAAAAATCTGAAATGTATTGTCTCTAATGGTCACAGATACATAGGTGATGTGGTGAACAGCACAGTTATATGTGTGTAAGTCTTTATATGATATAATGTTCATTAGTTCAGAAGAAGAAAATGTATTCTTTCTCTCATGCACACTGCAGCACATACAAGCAAACAGCCCTTCTGAGGGAGTATGATGCTATGGAGGGAACTATCCAGGAATGTATCCACCATTTTGAATCAGAGAATGACCTTTTAATGTCAACAAGGACACATTACCAACGCTATTCATGCCACATCATTATATTGAAAGAAAAAAACACATTAATACAAATTCTAAAACCAATTCAAAAGAAAGCTTCAGTATTACAAGCCCCTACATTAAATAGCTGATTGGATTTATTGAGTTTGATGACTTTATTGGCTGCAGTTTTTCATTCAGTGCTAATAACGATTTGGAGTAACATGCTTTCAGAATCTAACCCATAAGGAGGCTGTACGTGGCTATAAGCACTTCAATGTGTTTACTACCATTCCTGTTAAATAAGATGATTATATAAAGTTAGACTTTTCTGAGCTAAATGAATGGTCCTACTATTTATTTCACTTCACTCTGATGAGGTATCTAGAACAAAGTGACCTGTGCAATACACTCAGGGATAACTTTCTATAAGTATTTAAATTTCAATGCAAATTACCCTTTTTGTCTTGTATCACGCTGAACCTCCTGGGATGCCTTTGGATTCATTACATCTGTCTCTTGCACTGTTGTTTAACCCTCTTATCGTACTGACATTAATTATTTTGATACATTACACTGCAAAGCCATTTGAGAATTTGGCATGCTGTATATTAATACTCTAGACATGAACCGGTACTTCAGTGTGGACTCTTTGAGATGGATTAATTAGAACGGTTTTGAGTATGGTTCTCGAGATCGGCTATGCAGTGTGGACAGGGTCTAAGTCTATACAGTCCAGTCCTACAGATCTAGAAGAATGCTCAGGCTATTGGGAGGCTGTTCTGTCTGATTAGTATGCTAGTCACGTTCACAGGGCTACACAATTTGGATATAAATTTGGTGGCTGATTGGCATCCTAATCAGGTCATAAACTGGATTTAATGCTTTCATTGGCTCAAATGAATAGACAGAGAACATAGATTGCAAATTATAAATGCAAACGAGTACCCAGATTAAGTTTCAAGGATGATGAAATATTGTAATTGTTTATTTTGTTTTATATTAACTTGTGTTGCAGTAGTAATTTACTATTCTAGGGGATCTCTATATAGTTTCAATGCCATTTAAAAATAAACTTTATTCAGTGGAATGGCAGGGAGAAGCAAGTGAGTGAACCATAATTTGAATAATTGCCAGAGAAAAGATTAATCTAAAGTGTTACTCGGTTTTAAATTTAAAGAAATCAACACTTCTTTTAAAGATTAAGATTAATCACCCACTAAGAAATTGCTTGCTATTTTTAAACTCCAAAACAATTAATCTGTTGTTATAATAAGCAGCAAATACAGATTTGCTGAGTTTCTTTTTTGTCTATCCCCTGTAGGAAGATGTTTCAAATAGACTGAAGCTATGCCGACATGTCTATACCGAAAAGCACTTCTTGGCAGGGCTGAGAATAGATTTATTTTTCGCACCATCTGAAAACAGTGTGAATATCACAGACACGATAGGCTAGTAGTATTTAGGTATGTGTAAACATGTGTTCATCTGAGCTTAATGCTGTTATTATTATTATTATTTGTTTATTTAGCAGACGCCTTTATCCAAGGCGACTTACAGAGTCTAGGGTGTGAACTAGCACAGAGGAGGGAGCACAAGGAGGTTAAGTGACTTGCTCAGGGTCACACAATGAGTCAGTGGTTGAGGTGGGATTTGAACCGGGGATCTCCTGGTTACAAGCCCTTTTCTTTAACCACTGGACCACACAGCTACTCATTGACGCAGCATGTCAGATAACATATTGGCATTTTACAAATCAGATTCCAAGTCACTCGTGTCTGATGCAAAATGACTGCACAGTGCCTAAGGAGATCCAACAGAGAAGCACAGGCCTGGGAAACCACAGTCTTTCCTTGCCAGTCTTGCTGCACTTTGCTCTTTGTGTTTTTATGGTATGCCTGCTTACTATCTTGATAATTAAAATCAATACCAGGAAATAAACAAATAATTTTATTATTTATTTCGGTTAGTTGGAGATTTCTTCTGTTGATTATTGTCAAAATAGTTTTTTTTTCCTTTGCTGTTGTTTTTCTGTTGTTATTATATTTTTAGTACCGTTATTTTAATATCACACAAGCTGTACATTTATTATCTGTAGAAAGTTGTTCATTTTTAAATAGAAAAGCTCAGATAATACACATAATGCTATGTAACCATGTGTTGATTGGAAGAGTTGCAGTTGCTAAAAACAAACAAACAAGCAAAACAAGAAAACATCAAAGGACATAGAGAGAGAGAGAGAGAGAGAGAGAGAGAGAGAGAGAGAGAGAGAGAGAGAGAGAGAGAGAGAGAGAGAGAGAGATGTACAGCCATTTGGGCAATAGCTAACACATGTAACTTCCAAACAGTATAATATATTTTGGGGATTTTATTTCACGTATTTGTAACCAGTAAAAAAGTCCCATGAAGATTTCTTACTTTTTTTTTCAAAGGAGACTTGGGAAAGAAGGTGACACGCTTACAAACACAACCAATACAGACACTATTAAAACAAATGGCATTTTTATTGGATAGAAAGTAGAGAGACAGGTGCTTGCACTTTATTAAGCAATCTTGTTTGATCCATTGCTTATTATCAAAACCCTCATCCTTGCTATCTCATAAATATATCAGAGTCACCATAATACTAGATATTGAACTTGAGGACATTGTAAAGTGCACACCTGTGCCTTTTCTCTTTCATTAATGCCTATTATCACTCATTGCTGTATCATTTAATTAATAGCCCTTTGGGCTCTTTAACAGGAAATAGAGATGAGAGCAGAGAACATTAGTGGAGGGGAAATGCACTATCATTGAATTATGATATCGATAAACATTACCTTCTCCTTACTGAACCCATCATCTTTTTAAAAATGTTTTTATTTAAGATCAGCAAATGTGTATTTGGGCAATTTTCCCAAATGACATCCCTTTGTATAGCATTTCCAGTGCTTCGTCGGCTAAAGATTCTTAATTTAGAAACGTTTCTGAAGAATAAGTATTCAAAAAAAGGCTGGCTGTTTATTCATTTAGTATCTCAGAGCTACAGACCATGTCTACCAGTGCACCTTGTTTCTGTATACAGCAATGTTGAAAACGTGTTTGCATTTCTAAAAGGCAAGAGGGGATACTTGTATTGACAAAGGTTATAATTCTTAATCAAATACCAAAAAAAAAACCTCATCCCTGAAAATCAGGTCTACCTAGGATTGTCTGCTACTTCGGCAAAACAAATACTGGCAAGAAGAAATAGCACCAGGAAACATTTTTTAAGGGATGAGTGAACCAGGATAATGAGTTGCCTAACTCAGATCAGTAACTACTGAAGCATAATATAGAATAACACAATTACATGATATTGTTAAAAAAAGGAATCTATTACAGCGCATGGGTCTCACCACAATGAATGTATATAAGAATTTCAAGCAATTCTTGAAAGTCAAAAAGACAGAATAGATGAACAGTAACTAGGGGGCATTGTCGAGGGGTATATATATATATATATATATATATATATATATATATATATATATATATATATATATATATATATATATATATATACATAAGCAAAACATACAAATGTTTTTAATTTGTATTATTTTTAAATGCTTAAAATGGTGAACGGTTGCTATTTGCATACACACCAATTACAGTTAGGATACCAGTAACACAGCTATGATGAGGGATGTGTGTCAATTTCCATTTGTAAACCCTGGAATAAAGGGTCATAAATCTATGTACCTGACAACAACCATATCCACAACTTGAATGATATGGGATGGATATCCAATCTTTCTTAAGAAAGCACTTATGAAAAAAGCATCTTGATAAAGAGAAGTGTAATTGTTCTCAGAGAGCTGTCATACTTACACTTATTTTGGGGAGAGAGAGGGGTTGCTCAAGTCAATTTCATTGCTATTAACCTGGGGTCCAAAATAACAAGGAATCTGTTTAGAGAAGATAGAAGAAGGACACTCAACTCAAATGAAAAAGTGGCCAGCTCATTAAAATCTAAAGTAAAAACATGGTTGAGGCATGAGGAGCAATCTAAGGATGTTGCAAGGAGGTGAAGTGCGATGTACGGTGACAGTGACAGCCTGGGCAAATTAAAATGTGTAAATATAATTAGATGGTAATGAGTGTGAGTTCAGGTTGTGAATAATAAAATAAACAATGATCAAATCTATCTCATGGCAATGGCAGAGACTGGAGAGATGCGTCTTTTATTTATATATTTATTTATTTTACATAAAGCACGAAGATAGGGATGCAAGACAAACGAGAGATGATTCATTGAAAAGTTTGTTTGTGCTGTGAGACTTCATAATCACGAGACAGGAGTAATGACTGCAGAGTGCTTGGGTTTGGCTTAGGGCCCCCTCCTTTGTTCCGATGGGATTGTTCAGGAGGAGGTGAGTCAAAGGCAGGGTGACGAGATTTGTCGGCCACCAGAAGGAGTCACCGTTGCAGAGGTGGTGTAGGAGGAACACAGACAAAATGAAAATGCTCAAATAAAGCATAAAAATGGAATTCCTGTGATTCATAAGGGGAGACTTGATAATTAGAAAGAAAAAAAGCAACCTTATGTTAGATATTGAGCTTCCTTAACAATTTCTGAACAGTTAATTCATGTTCATATTGACAGAACATTGTAAAAGTGCTATACATTTTCAGGTATAAGAGGATGAAAAACATACAGTTCAGTAGTGTGCTCTTTCTCTGGATAAGGAGAGATCACAGATTAGATTAATCAATTTGGAAGCTGAACAATTGCAGAAAAATCTTTGTTGTTGTTTTTAAGAAACCAGCTCTTCTGTCAATAGTGCTGCTTATCTCCCTTCCTTTCTCAATCGCATAACTACTTGCATACTGGCCTAATTGATGATCTGTATCTTACAATGATGATCTGTATCTTACTCATTCGGTTGCTCTGTCCTTTCAATAATGAGGCTCCTCTGCACCACTTTCAGCAAAAACAAAAAGATGGAGGCATTTAGCATCTATTAGCAAAATGGCAAATCAAAGCACATCAGTATTTAAAAGCAAAGCAAAGAAATAACAGGCAAATGTATCATTTTAAAACAGCTTTTAAAACAGGATATATTAGCTGATGTAGCTTTCCATAAAATAGGTCAACGGGTCTCAACTCAAGCATAACACTGAAATTCAGAAACAGTGTAATTGTGTACAAATGTGGCTGATCGGACTCAAGAATATAATGATTTATATTCACTCTAGTCTCAAAGTGTTTGCGCAGGCTGGAGGGTTGCTTTATGCTCTACGTGAGTTAAGTTAAATTCCACTAAATCTTCCACAGCACAAATATTCTAGGTATTGTTCAACTTGATATGGATGGAATAATATCCCTTATGCCAGGCATACCTAATAATTGCTGACAGAAACACATTTTCAGATTCCTTCGAGCGTTTAATTATCACAGCAAAAATAAGGGGAGTGGGGCTAATAAATGCACAGGACTAGTATGGACTATATATATAGTAAATATGGACTGGAGAGGAGGGCTATAGTGCAAATTACTGACCCGAGGGAAGACTATTGTTACCGACAGGGGTTATAATGCTCAAAGCCGCAGGCGGAGGGTTAGGGTAAGGTAACAATAGTCTTCCTGAGGGGCATTTCATTTTCCATATGAAGTGAGTCTGCAGTACATATTTAATATGTGAATCAGTCAAGAGAGTAAGGGAGTCAAGGTTGGATAGTAAATATGACTTTATATATTTTGTTTAAATATAGTGGATACAGCACACGTAAATAAATATAGACTTATATATTTTGTTCCTAAAATGCATATAATCATCTAAAAAGACTACATTGAAATAATGTCTAACAACAAATGCACAGTAACAAATACATATGCCAACCCAGACTCTTACAACATAACTCACTGTTTTACTTCCATAAGCCTTTGAATAATAAATGCAAAGCCACATAAACTGAAAAATTATATAAAGGGATTTTTACAGGTATACCCAGCTCTATAAATTAAATAAATACATTTCCAAGGGCATCACTTTGTTACTAAAATGTATTCAAATTAGAAGAAACGATTTAGGGCAGGGAAATTAATTAACAGAAAAATCATGGCCATTATGTCAAAAACCCCAATGCTTTTTCTATTTAACTGACCTTAGCGAAATATGACACTGAAAATCTAAAAGCATAGAGAAAAAAAGAATATAAAATCATTCAAATGCCAGTGCTGAAGAGCCCTAGAAAATCAATTACACAAGAATGGATGTTACTTCTTGTTTAATTAAAACCTTGACATTATTCAGGGAAAAAAAACAAACAGGAAAATACTCAGGAAAGCTGAGCCCTTTTGAGTTTAAAAAGACACCAGGGTGTGATTATTAAAACAAAACATGATATACAAAGTGAATCTAAACAAGAAGAATGCACAAGAGACTGTGATATCCCATACCAAGCTGCTCTAATACCATAGTATGTTAACACTCAAGCTTCCTGGAGCAAAGTAATGTATAATGTAATTGCATTGCAGTTAGTTCACAGTGGTCTTGAGTGACTCAATTATTCCCCATATTGGGTTGTCCAATGTAATTGTTAATCAAGAATTGAGAGAGGAATATCAAATACTGAAAGACTATGTGCTGTGCATAGAAACTGCAGGCAACCAGCTCTGTCTCCCCTTTCAACATGTGGGTATAATTTCAAATGTACTGTCTGAGCTCTTTGGCCTTAATTAAAGTTTACACAACACAATCCAGAGCATTTTATTCAGATAAGTAATAACATTGTATTTATTCTACAATTAAAAGGGATTATTCACTGCAAGTGACGGAAAAGCAAATATTGTCTCTATTTGTTCTATTGAAACATTATTGGGATTACTAAAAAAAAAGACATTCAATAGGATGTGTTATTGATTGGCTTAGGGTAACTTCATGCAGCACATGCTGTAAAACCAGCACTGGAATCTCTACATCTTACTTCATTTAAAAGGGAAATGTTATAAATAAATAGCATATTCTGGACTGGGTAACAGTTCATATTAAGGGTCTCTCATTACTGTGTATTTACATAGTAGTTACATAGTAAATACATGCCTACTTACACATAATTACAATGTTATTATGCATAGTTCCATTGTACTTAACATTAAGTTTTGCTTTCAGTCCTTGGCTAGTCACTCATTCAGTATATAAAAGTTGAGATCAAAGGAGTTGACAACAGTGGCTTGTAACAGAAGAACTTCTGAAGTTAATGCCACGTTGGTTCTTTTTTTGTCACAACAATGCAAAACTGTATAAAAAGCAGAGACAAATATAAGGCTTTGAAGAATATATTGAAGGGCAGGCTGTTAAAGCATCCCATAACAGAAACTCGAAGTTTCTACTGAATGCAAAGTCCCTTCACTTACTAAAGAAGCCCTACTCTTGTAATTAACTTTGCATTCTGTTGCTGACCCTCCCTTCAAGAGTTTTAGTGGACATGAAAAGCATATACATCTAATGGATATTAACAAAGCGGGCCCTTACCAGCCACCCTCTATGATAATACATGATACCCAATTCAGACTACAGACCTGTAACCCTGCCACTCTGGCACTGACACGCTTCAAACACCACCATGCAACACCTAAAGGTTGTTCGACAAACAAAACGTCCTGTTATGCAGAACCTTCCTGAAGCGAGACTTCTGCCAGGGCAAAATACACTTTAATCAACAGGGAATAAAAAAGGAACAGTATATAAGCATTGAAATAAAGGTCCCGTCCATTCTGAGGACAGGGGTGTGGAGCAACATGGTTAGACTCTGTGATGGTACACATTAACAATCTCATCCATTTAAGACATTCTTGTGTGGAGTAGTGGTTAGGGCTCTGGACTCTTGACCGGAGGGTCGTAGGTTCAATCCCTGATGGGGATACTGCTGCTGTACCCTTGAGCAAGGTACTTTACCTATATTGCTCTAGTAAAACCCAAATGTATAAAAGGGTAATTGTATGTAAAAAATAATGTGATATCTGTATAATGTGATATCTTGTAACAATTGTAAGTCAAGCCCTGGATAAGGGTGTCTGCTAAGAAATAAATAATAATTGCTGAAACAAAACAGAGCCAAACCAACATGTTTTTAGTCAGCATATACATAATGCAAAGCTTCCTTTGCAAGCCATTTATCTTGTGGACACATACAGAGACGGAATTAAGCAGTCGGAATACATCAAATAAAGCTGCATCTTCAAAGCAAGTTAGTGAGTAATAATGTGACATTCATAGAAGGACCAATAAAGAGTGTGCCTTTGACCCTGAATCGTTCAACCTGACAGCTGTCAAGGAATATGTCATAAGGTTAAAATACAAACTGCTGATTTAGCAGTGCTCAGCGGTGTTAATTGAAATGATGTCCATGAAAAAAGGGATGGAATATAGAAATACCCAAAGCTGATTACATGTATGAATCGCAGCTTATATATGAATTGAGGTGTCATTCTGGTTTGCAGCGACACAGAGGGACTCACATTTATTATGTAAATACTTGTTATGAAGCCAAACACACCACCTCTGAAATGTGTTGCATTCTGACCAGTTTATTATTCTGAGATCATTCTAAATTTCTTTTTCTGTCTGAAAGGACCAGGTGAGGCTACCCAAGCAGTTTCTTTGGAAGTTATGTTTGGCTCAACTAGTGCAAGTCACAACAGCATCTCAAGCCCATTTATATTCATTTATTCTGTACGTGTGATTATTGTTTTAGGCAGTACAGCTTTGATCCTTTTCATCCAGAGCTAATTTCTTTGAGTCTAAAGAAAGTGCAATATACGATTTTAAAAGAGCTGTTTATTCTTTTTTTTTTTTTGCCTTTGTAGATTATCACTTGGGCTCTGGAGAATTATATCAAAGGCACCCAACATGAATGTAAAAATCTCCTCTCTCCTTCCACCCAGGATTTATAAAGAGATAAATATGGAGTTTAGCTATGTATGGCAATGTACACTTTCCAATGGTGTGTGTGTATATATACAGTATATAGATACACACACACACACTATATATATATATATATATATATATATATATATATATATATATATATATATATATCCATCCTGTTTTCTGCCACATACGGTAATATACATCTATAAGAAACAGTCAAGGAGGCAAAGTAGACAAACCTTTCAGCTAGTGGCATTTTCAGTGTCTTGTAGTTTTATCATAAAATTATGAATTTGTTTTCAAGTTCACAGAAATAATCGTGTATGACCTAAAATGTACTCAACGTTTATGATAGTTTAGGCAATTCATAAATAATGTTAATTTTTAAAACAATAACGATTTTGTTTTTCTACTTGCAGCTGCCTGTAACAATACAATTAACAATGCACACACCCTCAAAATTGTGCAGGATTATACATAGTGTGCTGGTACAGCTGAAGGTGTTGGAGGTGCTAATTGTCAGCTTTCCCCTCGGGTGTAGCAATTGAGCGCACCTGAAGGAGATATATATAGAGCTATAAAAAGGCAGAGAAGGGAGAGAACAGAAAAAAAGATGGAGGAAGGAGCAGTGGTGCGGCAGCATGAGGATCGAGGCGGGGCTACGGCAGAAGACGTGATGACTGCAGGTCCGTGTCCTGTGCTCATTTCAACCCTATCAGAGCGGCGTTTTGAACCTGGACTGATTGAGTGTTTTATAGGGTTTAGTGAACTCAATCCATTGTTTTTTTGTGCATTTTCTGTGTTCTGTTTCTATTTTATAAAAATAAACTTTTGTATTTTTATACTTACCTGGTCTGGCTGCTTTTATCCCTCGGTGTGTGGTCCTTGGTGGTATCCTGCAATATAAAATGACTTGTGCATTTGTAAAGGAAAAAATTGAGGGTGGCAAGGACAATTGGAAATAAAGTATACTTACCATTTGAAGGTTGACATTTACCCAAAGAAAAGAATTAAAACATTTGAAACTGTTTACTGTATCCATTTTATAATTCTCCTAAAGGTAGTAAAAAGTGCATTTATTTTAATCAAGCAAGACAAACATATCAAAACCAGATTAGACAGGGTTCTGTTTGTAGAGGCATCACACTGTTGATTCAATAAGGATTTGGTCCAGTCTAACAAACACTTGTGTAATGCAGCCTGCTGCATATCGCCATGAGTACATATATGAATGCATGTAAGTGAAGTCTGCTGTCACACTATCTCATTATAAGGAAGCATCCCACTTAAATATGCGTCTGTCATATATGCATACCATTAGTTTTCAGGGCTTATTTTAATAACTTTGTCAACTCATGTATTCTACATTGGTACCCTTGTCTAACTGCTTTAGAAAAGGTTTTATTTTATAAGTCATCCTGCGTTTCAATTAATTTACTGGTCCTTTCCATTTCTACAGATTCATTATTCCATTCTGTGACACATTGCCCTACCAATCTAAAAATGTGTCTTCAGCAAATAACACATTTGACTGGCATTGCCTAATTCAATAGACTCATTTGAAATTTGTACAACAGTTTTTAATCTAATCTGTGGCTCAGGTTACTTTTAAAGGGTAATTTATTCAAATGCAAAAAGAAGCCAAAAGGTATTTTAATTCTATTAAAAAAATAACAATTATGCTTTTTACTATCGCTTATTGATGGGTATAATGTTAAAGTATTACTGTAGCTGCATTAGGAAACTTAATTTGCCTTTGCAAAATTAATTAATAATTGTTATACAGGTGCCTTAAACTGCCTTAATGTTTGCAATTGTCTCACATTATATTAATGTATATATTGATGGGGTGTACATCCCACACTTTACCTGGAGGGCGTTAGGACCCTTGTGACATGGGTTGGACAAGTTTTGCCCACAGTACAATAGGATATCCTTCTGGCTTCACTGTGGGTGGTGTTAAGGGCAGAGTGCAAGAGTGGTAGGGTTAATGAATTGATACAATGCACTGAGCCCTACCAATCAGGTTGCCACTATTGTTGTTATTAATGCTTTGCTAATCATAAAACTTTTGTGTGTTGGTGGAGGTGGTGAAAAGCCAGCCTTCCCCACTAGTACTACGACTTTTACAGAATTTTTCTGAATATCAGCTGCAATCTGTTCACCACCAGCACAGTCAATGTACAGAGTAAGTAACTATATTATACAATATATATGACAATATAGCATTTCTACAACCAAATCACACTATAGTAACCATTCCAAACGTATTCTTCAAGAAATAAGTCTCAATTTCCATTGTTAAATTATCCATTCAACATATTGGTGTTTATTCAGCAAACAAAGCAGCATCTGAACAGGCACTTAATCCATTAACATCTACTAACATCATAGCCGGCTATATCACCTAACATGACCTAATGTATGGCAATGCTGGTCTCATCTCTGGATATTTATCTACAGGGTCAAAATGTGCTTTCTCATGGGAATACATTGGACCTTTAATATTCTCTAACTGAAGCATGGCTTCACAAAAAGCAATGTAAGTAGTGTTATCCAACAGTTATACCAATCAATTAGCCACTGCATTAACACACTGGAAAGGCGAGATTACCAGCAATACTGGAGCAGTACTGGAGGATGATGTACAGTACAGACAAATTCAGTGTCCTGGAAACGCTAATAGAAAATGGGTACACATTGATTTATGAATTGCCTAAGGGAAAGTAGTTTTGGGTAACACTTTAAAATAATAACTGCAAATTCTGCAAATAACTGAATTGGCACACGTATGAATAGTGTCTGAATACTTTATGGTAACTTAAAAAGTTATCATAAAGCTCTTGGTGAACCAGTGATTTTCTATATTAAGCATGATTTCTTCCAATACTGGTATTTTGATATCAGTGCTTTAATTAGGAATATCATTTTTTCTCTTCATATTAACATACCAAATACAATTGCTGTATCCATGTCCATCATGTGTTCACAATTGAAATCTTTTATTTATTTTACATTACTTTTAAAATGTCTGTTCTAGTCAAGTAACTACTAGGACAGACATGTTTGGTGGGAGTATTTAGTTTCATACTATCCAACTACCCCTCTCAGTGGGCCGAGGGTAGAATCGCATGTCTAAATATAGATATAAAGGTTGGGATGTTCTAAATATCTAGCTAAACTGTTTTTCTTCTTGCATAGTTTCAAAAGTGTGCATCCTCTGAGTACTTTGAAAACCAATTGGTGTCTTTCTCAGGCAAACCAGAAATTAACTGAGAGAATGAAAGCATTCTTAGGAGTAGTGCATGTCGGCACTTTCTGTGTAATAATCGGTAAATAAATCAACATTGGCTGAATCCATAAATATGACAGCCAGTGAATTGCAAATATTTCAAACATTTTAAATTTTTTGCAGACTGTTTTAAGGAATGTTTATTTAAGGACTGTTCTTTAAAGTTATTTTGACAAATTAAATTAAATCATGAACAGGGTTATAATTAATTTCCTTTTCACTTTTCAAAGCACCTTTTAATTAATTAGTCATTTAGCAGACACTTCTATCTTCTAAGTGACTTGCAGAGACTAGGGGGTGAACTATGAATCATCAACAACTGCTGCTGCAGAGTCACATCTAAGAGGATGTTTATAGACACACTTTAAAAGTCATTCCTTAAAAAAAAACCTTTTAATCTTTTATGAATAAAAATAATATTAAATATATATATATATTTTTAAAAAAGACTAGCAAACTAATTGGAGCATTTTTTAAGATCAAGCATGGTCTGTTTCTGTTTTTTTTGTTTTTTTTTGCTTTGCTTCGTAAAGTGCATTTCGCTCCTAACTTAAGTTCCCCAATCCGATAGAGATGATAAAACGATGGATTTAGTTTGTGAAAGTGGCAATGCTGGCTCTGAGGTGATTATCTCATAACTTAACAGCTGGGTTTTGACTTTGCTGCCTTTAATGCTTTTGTCCTCAGTGTTCTGATAGGAGTTCTGCCTTTCAGGCTGGAATATAACTTACGCTTCATGGTGTCACATGGTGTTCCATTGGTGGCCTGGATCACATCCCTTGATGGGGGATGCCAGCAGAAAGTTGTGATCCTGTCTTTGCCAACGGATAAGCTCACTGCTAATCAAGCACTGAGAAGGCAGAATCAAGTAAAAGTTCCTTCATACCAGGGGGCACTGTAAACTAGTTAAAATTAGTAATGACTTCAGTGCTGACAGTGTGGACTCTTTGTATGCCCTTTGTTGTGTGGATAAAAGACAATAATAAATATATAAACAAATGTTCATTTGCATTAGCCCTTTACCCTTTATAAACAAACAGCAACTGAATAACCTTCTTTATTCCAGAAAGAAGAAATGGATACAGCTTTCTAAAAAAAATTATGTTGGCTGTTTCTGCAGTTTTTTGAAGGATGTAAATTTTCTTTGGATAAGACCTTCATCTGTGTTCACATCATACAAAAAGTACTAACCTTCATGTTTTGTTGTCAGCTGCTACAATGAGAGCGATCGAAACACTTTCCTACTGTGCAAGTGAGTAGAGCATTGTGTCCCTTGTTTCAGCAGTACCAAATTGCAAGGCATTGTATCTGTTAATAGCGATAACAAATTGCAGTACTATAAAACCTTACCCTGCTGTCAGATTCCACTAATCACATGCATGGTCTCTCATGTTTGATAAGATTTCGATGGATGTTCCGGAGATAGGGCCCAACCCTAGCCATCTGGACCAGTCAGGTGCTTGAACTGAAGGGGTCGCTAAAGCCAGATGAGGTGAACTGTCCCAAATCCTCGAGAGTGCAAAGACTGTTGTCCCCAGGGAAGACGGCTCACTCTGAATTTCGCACAGCAGTGCTTTTACTAAGTAGACCCCAGGGGTCCCTATCGCGGAGGTACTTTTCTATGATTTAAACAGAACAGACCTTGTAACATTTCCTCTCACTTAGACTGTCTTCATATTTTGATATAAACTGTTCAGTAGTTGCCTTTGGCTGGCCACCGGTGGCCCGTGGGCCTTGTGCTGAGTACCTTTAACTCAACTAATCCTGATATTCATGTCAAAGTAAATCCCATTAGAACTTTTTAAAGACTTTTTTTTTAAATCCTGGAAATTGCTTCGAGGCTGGATGGCAGGTTCATTACAGATCTTCAGCAACCAAAGGCGTGAGGCTTTCTTGATCAATAAAAGCTTTTCAAGTGACTAGAGGTAATACCAGACTACACTCTCTTGTCTGTTAATGGAAAGGGAATTTAATAAAGATGTGACACCTCAAGAAAGTCATTTTAAAACCAAACCAATCTAGCTGTCTTTCTGTTGGGAAAGCTTTATGATTCCAATAATTGTATCCATATACGGTGTTCAGTCACAGGTGCCTACATGGAAGGTATAATTAAGTTTCATATCACTTTAAGCAATAGAGTTCTCTACAAATGTCACCAATAGATAGAAACTTATGGCACCACCATTAACAGGATCCACAAAGGTTTTCTCAAAAGCCATGTTTGTTATAAAAAGTATAAAGAATATAAAGAAGTAACTGCTGTAGCAAAACCAGGACAGATAAAGCTTTTTGGCACATGAAGCTTTATATATCAAAGGATTTATAGCAAAGGATTTCCATGCGAAACAGGTTACATGTTTAATTGACATGAATTATCTTGTACAACACTGTTCTTCAGAATTGGAAAGTGCCCAGTTAATTTACCACCGATTTTCTCACCACTTTGGAATGTCCAATCATTTCATTTTTTCACCCTCACCGCAGCAATTCCCCACACAGCTCAAGAGAACTGAAGGTTCAGTGGGTGTCCTCTGATCCCACAACCAAGCCAGCTTCCTCTTTTACACCCAGGAACTCAGGAACGGATGTTAGCGAATTACCAACCTCTGGAGGGCAAAGGCCAGCCCTGCAGGTGTCCGTCTTTGAGCTCACTGGTCTAAATTGAATGTTTGCATGTTTAGCTGTTCAGCTAACAAGGTATCGGACTGTTTTAGGAAGCATTGTTAACTAAGACATCAGGATCTAGATTATAATTATAAGGACTTGTACATTTTCAATGCTTATTGGTGTATTTAAAATGACTAGTATTATTTTAGTATTCGTAGTTCTCTTTCAGTATAGATGTCAATCAGAAACTGAACTACTGCAACAATTAGCAATGAATGTACAGTATGTATTAATGAAATAGAAGAATGTTGTTAAAGATTGGGCAGTTAACTAAATGAATACCCTCTGGTGCCACAGTAGACTTTGTAACTGTCAATTAATGAATGCAATTGAAGTAAATTTAATCAAATCTGATAATAATCTTTGTTTTAATGCATTTTGAATGCTCTGCTACATGGCGGTGCACACATTGATTGATTGATTGATTCCCCTTTCTGCAATTCTGCACAAGATAGTAAATATTTTGCTTCTAGTGCTTTCTTATCTCAGTTTCCCAGAGTGTGCTTTTTCACAGCTTTCTTTTTCAACTAAAGTACTTCAGAGATGAAAGCAAAATCCCTCCATTTAAATTTCAATTTGCAGTATTCCTCAGTGTTTTAGGCGCAGTTTATTCTGTCACTGTCTTCTGTATTATGTATTCCAGGCTTTATATCGAAAAAGATCCACTTATTTCATGATGAAAGAGGTTTAGCAATTGAGTGCAATAGAGCTTAAAGCCTACAAATAATGATCAGGTGTCAACATCAAAAGAATTCGTTGTTAACGGAATATAATAATAATCATTTTCCTGGAGATGGTGTGGAGCACATTTGTTGCTCCTGTTTATCATTTAATGAGTTGTGTCTTTCCTTGGGACGTCAAAGGCATACAGTATTTATGACAAAAAGTACAAAAAAATGTATTCTAAATGTGACATGAAAAGCAATTAGGCAAACACTTTATAAAGTTTCTGTTTGGTGATGCTGAACATATGAGCAAAAAAAACACCTTGATTTCATAGAACTATAACCACATCCAATGTCATCCTTAGACGTTTCAGGAATCCTAAAACTGACCAGGAATCCTTTATTAGTTGCCTGAGGCCTCATCACCAGAAGCTGGGAATACCATCCCAATGAACCATGGGAAGGACAAAGGAATGAAATAACTTCATTTTTAAAGAACTGTCTGCCAGCAGAACAAGCATATTCATTTGTTAATTCCATATACTGAGGGAATTATTGTCAAGTCATTCACAGCTTCTATATGTGTTAATATTTCATTATTAATCTGAATAGAACACTGTGTGTTTATAAAAAATATTCCACACATGTAAACCGATTTGGAATAAGTTACTATTCAGAATATCAGTACATTATTCTAAAAATATATATTCCATTTTCATTATGAAAATAATGACATTTTTACTGTACCTATAAACACTTTATTAGAAGATAAGTGATGGTTCCAAGGGGTCGAAAATATAACCACAAAGCCCCCGGATGGTTACTGTTCAATTAGTTATTGAAACAGGTAAGTCTTTGCTTGGCTGTCTAGTGTTTGTGATGTGTTTCTCATTTCACCAGCTGGCCATCGATTTATGGAAAACATGTTTGCTTTGGAACACCCAGACATAATGGAAATAATTACCTTCATTGATGTTAACAGCAACTCCTGTCTTCAAATGACCGTACCTCTGCATTTAGTGCATGCAGACAGTTCAGATCAGGAAATAATTATTTTATTCAAGATGAAACTGATCATTTAAATAATTTCGCTGAAATGCTTTCTTCTTAGGTATATTATTAACCTTTATTGTTCACTAAATGGCGATATCATGAAAATGATGCATATCAAACTCCTCTTTCATTCATTTCTTGGAACGCAATTATCTGAGATGTTTTGTGTGCAGGGTATACTTATGCAAAGATATCTTTTATCATTGAAAGCTACAATTATCAGTAATTTCACTGGCTTTGCATCTCCTTGAAGGAAAGCAGCGCAGAAGTGATCTGAACATTGATCTCAAAAGCTTTGATTCTGATAGAGCCACTCTGATTACATTTAAATGAGCTCTTACTGCCAAAGCAGAAGACGTAAACAACCAATAACCTTCAGAGCTGTTTATCTCCCAATAACTCACGTTTCAAAATGACTTTTCTAAAACAACAGAAAGTATATTACACTTCCTGGATCACTGAGGGGGAGACCCTGACTACAACCTAGCATGGCCTTTGAGACACTTTTGATATGTAAAGTTCAAATTGCTCATATCTCAAAATTATAATTTATTTACATTTGTTATGTTCTTGCTCCCAGCCAGTGAGACAGTATAAGGTTGCTTCAACAAATATTTTAGGCCTAATCATAATTCCTGGTGTCCAATACCAGCGGGAAATTGAATATTTATTTTCTTACAGTAGCTTTCAAAGCAGAATCATCAATCAGTCAAATGGTGTGTCTGCCCCACAACTTGTGTTTTTCCTGAAATACTAATCGATATATATATATATACACACACACACACACACACACACACAGTATTTATCATTCCTGAATCCAGTGCCCTTCAAATTGGCACATCCAAGGTTAAACAGTTCATTTTATGTATTTAAAGTATATGACTAAAACAATGTAAAAATAATCAACTGAAACATATTAAAATATTGGTGCTTTAATGTTAAATTATTGCCAATATAACATTGTACTTTTAAACTTTCTAATGACAGTATCAATGAACACTATTAAATTTCATTTAGCAGCTTCATCGTTCTTGAAAGTCTGTGATGAAAGAAGTTGTTTCACCATGATTTCTTCTCAATAATGCATCTGCATTTGAAGCATCAGAAAATATACTGACCCGGCAATAACCTGGAAATAAACAGACTTTACACTGTGAGTTATTGCATGTCTAGCACTATACAAAATAACAGTATGTACTAAGTTGTGTTGCACACAGAATACCAGAGGGTGTTCAGATAACACAAATCAAAGTTCAGATTATCAATGGTCACAGTATTTTTAAATGAATCCTTGTATAGTGCACAAACTGCACATACAACAAATCCACGCAACCTGAATGTCTTGTACATTGTATAATTATAAGCCTAAAACAATAGCAACAAATTCATAATGAGGTTTAGTGTTTATACAGTAGGCATAACAGTGACTCTAATGGATTTGCAGTGTTACCTCAATATATTTATGTGGTTGTTATAAAACATTTTGTCATTTTGTCGAGAGTCTAATATTTTCTTTTTTTCCAAAAATACTTGAGGATTCCATGCGTTTTACATTTAGAGTGTGATTCTAATTGACTCTTTAATCTCAGCAATTACTATTTAATAATCCTATGATACAGGGACAAAATTCTCACTTCTCATATCCAATTAACTTAACCCTTATCCACACCCTCAGTGTTAAAATTAGCAGAACTAATTGGCCTGAGCTTACACTTCAAAATTCTCAAGCTGACTTCATTTTCTTTAAATCAAGTGAACCAAGGATTTAATGTAAAGCTATGGTTATGCTTAATAGACTATGTTATTAGAGCTTTGTGTTCAAGTTCCAGAAAGACTGGTTCAATCATCAATGTGGTTACACAGCTATAGATACATTTCAGTCACTGCTGCTGCCTGTGTGCAAATGTCTGAATCTCAAATCAAGACTGGTAATAAAAATAAAATAAAAACTGTCAAAGTGAAGTATGCAGTGTACTGAACTGTATATTGCCAGAAATGTGTAGCCCCTATAAGCTCTGGGTCACATGTTTTCGTAAATTGAATTATAATATAATTATATTATATTATGTTAGATTTTAAGAACTGTAACACCTATTTCTGGACAATTTCCCTTTGAGAAAAGGTTTAGTTGAGTGGTGTAGTGACCTCTCTTCAGAGGTTTTTTATTTCAGAAGAAAGTGTTGTACCGTGATAAAAGACACCTTGCTAGGGTATGACTAAAGACAGGCATGACAGCAGTTTTTAATAGCGTTGGCTACAAAACAAAAACACACGTAATTAAGCTTCCTGCCAAAACTGTTATTGAAAGGGGTGCTGTGGTCCAATGAGTCAGCTTCTCTCATTGCTTCATGCGTGGAGGAGGAACACAGACTAGAGCATGGAACTTTATTTATTATGATTATTTTAACAACCAGTAAGGGGTTTCAAAATGGAAAGTTTCACGTTTTCTGGCTGATAAAGAGTTCAATGGTTCTGGGCTGTTACGATGTAACAGGATATTGTAGCTTCACAGGTACAAAGTTCACATTGATTTTAATGGGAAACGTCACTTTACATAGCGGTTCAGTGATTGTGTTTCAGTTTCAGCACCTGCCCCAGCCACAACACTCATGCCAGAACTCAATGCTATTGAAGTCACTGACATGACCATTTGGAGCAATGGCTTTCCATGGCTTACAGTACCATGCAAGGTTAATGTCACAAAAATACAAGCCCCTGCCACAGTCAAACAGGGACAGCTGCACAAGGGCTTAGAAATAAGAGTACTCTAAGTTTACCATAATGTTATGGAACATGTTGATCTCAATATGTATTTTTTTTTTCTTTTTGTTTTAGGCTATGATATTCATTTCCACGTTCCAAAACGGTGTTACCAGAACACCTCACAGTTTAGAAAGGCACCCATGTGCTTACAGTGGATAGCTAGCTAACTAGCTCATCAATAGAACATGTATTTAGAATTCCAAAAACAACAAACAAAAACAGAATAATAACTTAAACCCAACTTTACTAAAACCATTGACAGATTCTTCGAGCGTCTTCATTATTTCAAACACACTGTGTTCTTTTTCAAGTGAAAGCAGAGTGCCTGCAAAACCCACACACACACACAGTCAACAGTTCCGTGCTGAATTTGCATTTTACTGTTTTCAATTTTTAAACCAGAATCACCTTTGCATTAATAAAACTGTTTCTGACTGAATGAGTCAAGATGAGTGACAGTTTCCTCACAATGAGATTATTTTTCTTAGACCTGAGACATGCATACTTCTGTGAACTGGGATTTACCGATTTCATAGTCGCAAACTATCTGTCCTTGACCAAGCATATTTGGTAGCACAAGAGTGCCATCTATGCAGTCTTAATGGTACTTCAACTTCCCAACCATAACCAATAACTGAAACTGAAATATTCTTTTACAGTAGCATTAAAAATAAATTAGTCATAGATTTCTTTTTGAACAAACATGCAAGCACTCGGCATTGGATTCATTTGTCTTCACCGCCTCTTGGGATATGGTTTCATATTTCTAAATAGATCTTTTGAGACACAGAGAGCCGCTTATAACAGACGTTCACTAAAAAATAATAATAATAAAAAAATCATGAAATAGCTGGCCTTTTAAGCAATATATGCTGTGGGTGTTGCATTGATTTATTTATATATCAAGTTTCCATAGTATTTGAAATACCCAGTTACAGTGTCTCACTTACCAATCGGGAGGTGAAGATCAACGGGATTTCTCTGTACGTACTGTCAAACCAATTTGCCTCACCCACTGAAACTAAGCAGTGGAGGTTACCACCCCAGAGGCTCAGGTCTAGCCCTGGGAAAGTTTTTCTCAGTCGGGGTCTTAGCTGGCTCCTACCTAGATCAACAACTACCATAGGCGTGATCAGGATTTTAAGCGCACTTGCGTAAGTCAGTCTGCGCTCCAGCCGCCTGGGCTTAACTGAGAGGGCCACTCGGGACCTCTTGTGTGAGTGTTGAAATCTATTGGCTGGTTTTGTTTGTTTCACATTTTTTTAAAATCCATCCTTTGGGTTCATCCTGGAAACAGCGCAGCAACTTCCATGAAGTTGACCAGTGTCTGCCGTAGGTAGATGGGTGATGGTACCAATGTTACTGGGATTCAATTGGTAAAGCGCCTTTCTTTTACGGTAGATCAGTTCATTCCTGGAAATTAAATGTTAAAATGGTTGTAGCTAGTAAATTAATTCATTTACCTGCTGTGCACATACAGTACATATCTACTCGATTGTGCACATACAGTACATTTCTATATATGACTCGATTAGGCACATACAGTATATTTCTATATAGGACTTGATTGTGCACATACAGTACATTTCTATAAAGAAAGGAATTTATGCAGTTATTTTTTGGGTATAACCACTTTAATTCGAAGCAGATCCGTTCTGTATAAATATCTACAATCATCCAGTTATTAAAAATACATCGGAGTTTGAACTTTCATTCCTCCATTGCTCATAAGCACATCACATTACAACCAATAATACCTGGGAAGTATTTTTCTAACTTCTTGAAGAAAAAGTTGGAGGAATGAATGTTGATTTTCGGCGTGCTTTAACCAATCTATCAGTTACTCTTAAAATGCCATAAGTGCAAGCTGGATTCTTTCCCTATTATAGCAGAAGGATATGACTCTCTGATCGTTATAATAGAAACGGTAGCCAGGCTCTCGAGTTGAGGTTAATGAGGTATACTGCAACAAATCCGCAGGCTTCAGACAAGGAAAGCTTCATGCTTGATTAAATTGACCTCTCCCCCTTTCCTTTGGCAAACTAAAATGTTCCGTTTTTCTGCATACATCCATTTGGGTTGTGTGTCTTGACTTAGTGCTCCCTCTGCTGGCTAATCTACTCAATGACCTCTTCAAAAATAATACAAATGGTTCAATTTTGAAGATTCATTGGAGAGTCAATGTACACCAAGAGATACCCCAAAATATTATCTATTGGATTACGAATACGTGGGGTATGGGGAATTTTACTGTCTATTTAACCAGAATTAAAGCCCTTGTTCTCTAAATATCTCAGTAATCCCAATAAGATCATCACAAACAGGTAAAACATTTTTTGAATGAACTGTCCGACAAGTATACTCCAAATCGATTTATTGCCGGTACAGAACACTTGGGTGGGATATTTCTCCTTCAGTGTGCCCTAAAAAACTAATTATATCTCCCATGATTACGTTTTTACAATTATGGATTACTTACATGTACACAGTCATCAACCGTTTAAAATGCATCCCCCATCACTTTTATGAACTGACACTTGAATGAAGGAATGTCGTCTTCTTGTCGTCAGATAGATTTCACAAGTATGGATTTACAGTAAAGTTTAAATCAAATGTTTGAATACCTCTAACGGGACTGTCTGAAAGTAAAGTTCCAGTCTGCCACACAATTCATTTTTAATCTTTATTCCATCTTTGCAGAAAATGCTTATCTTACTGATGCAAGCATTCAATTTTGCCTAAGAAATTATGTGCTGGAAATGGACTGTGAAATACTTGCTAATTGCAACAAGATTTTACTTGGGGGGAAAAAAACACAGCCTCTGATCAGCACAGTGGTCATTATTACTGTCACGGTGAGCGCAGCAAGGTGATGAATAACACATAATGTGTTCTGCTTTGTAACATAAAACTATAGGCATGGTTTTATAGCATTGCAGGAAGAAATTGAAGACAAGGGCAATTGTGCAATGTTTGTGTTGCTTTGAAGTAGAGCCACTAATTTAAAACACGAGTGAAAAGGTAGTTTTTAGGAATTACCAGTTAATGATTCATCAGGGTACTGCAGTTTCATTTTATTCAGCTCTTTAAATTAACAACATAAATGTCTTTATATATCGGTACTCTAGACTAGATTTACACTACCTAAAATGCAATATAATACTCTCGGAATCTTAAACACCAAGAATAATTGTAATAGCTTTTGCTAGGAATATTTTCACTATTTAAATAGACTTTCACTTCTGTACTTCAATGTAGTGAAGTGTAGATGTATTTCAAACTACCAACAATAATGTTTTTTGTTTTTTTTGGCTCAACAATATTAGCACTTGAAAAATCTTAAACAAACTATGAGACTAAAATATTTATAACTTTAGTGTATAATGAATTAGTCCCACAGATGATCTTTACCAATGTGTATGTACATTTTATTTCTACAGCTGTCGTCTTTGAGAAATTCTGATAATCCTGTTGACAGAAATAACTGTCTGGAGATTTCAGCAATACACACATTTATTGCAGCTGAATTGTGAATGTAATTTGCAAGCCTACATTTGTAACACACACGACTTCAGCAATAGAATAATGCCAGGGTGCAAGGGCAGGTTCATTGCAGATTTACCCTCTGGGGGGGGCTTCAACAGCACCATTAAAATACCACCATATATTATGGCAGGAATCATGAAAATATTTTTCAGATATACTGAATAAGAGCTGCAATATGTACAAAGCAATTCTAATCTGACTTCTTGAAAAGGAAACAATTGGCAACAGCATCAATTTGTAAGACGTAGACTATTCTTCATAGAAACGGAAAATAAGTCTTAAACTAAAACTAAAAAGATATTGGTTTCTTCTGTTGCATGTGTCCTGCTGTTGTAGAGATAGATTTAGGTAGAAAAAACGAAAGATTACCTGGGTGCTGCCACTGGAAAATGATTTAGAAATTAAATCAAATTACATTTATACCACAATATTTACACAATGATAAAGAAAATAAATCCATTTATTTAATCGGTTTTAAATGATACATTCTATATTAGCCAGGGTATATACTTTGATGAATAATATATTTAAGAGGGTATATGAAATACAGCTGAAAGGGGCCAGTTTCAAAAAAGCCCTTCCCAACTTTGGCTGAACCCCTCATTGTCATTACTCTTAGCAATTACAAAGCCCATTTTGAGCTAAACTGTGCTGAAAAATGATGCTGTTAAGTTGCATTTGATAGTTTCTGGGTGGTCGGTGATGCACGACTAACATAACAGTTACAACCCCACTTTCCACCCAGTATAATTTAACTACAGTGAAAGTTCAAGAAACCTTAAATCCTAAAGTTTAAAATGAATTTCATGGTTAAAAAAAAAGAAAGATTAAGGATTAACATTATAATACTGTATTCTTACTTTCTAAAGATGTCTTTTCATTCTAAGAATTCCCTCATCAGTAATATATTAATCTATGACTATATTAACTTTAAATAAATAACGTAGTAAATAAACATACACTCGGAATAAAGAATACTACTTAGAGAAATATTCCTTTCCAATACTGAAACAATTTAAAAGTGTGACACTATTAGGACACTTTATCTCATCTTAAAACTTTGAGAAGTGATTAGTCTTAACTGAGGCATTCAGTCCAATCACAGGCTCACTTACATTGTCTCAGTGGAGTTATTATGTAATCTTGAAGGTCATTATGTAATTGCTCAACCAGGAGTATCCCTCAACTACCCATCAGACATCTGGTGAACTGAAGGAAGAGGAGAAGCTTGAGCAGCTTCATACGTGGAGGGCTTCGTGCGTCACTGTTGTGGACTGCTGTGGTTTTGCTGGAAGGTCATAAAATTAATTCAGAATATTCTGTTCTTTTGCAAAAGTACATAGTGATGTTAGGACATTTTATTTATTTATTTTTTACAAACCTGATCACTAAAATCATCTAAAAGGGTAAATAAAAGTGTTTATATGTCTGTTCTTTCTCCTCCAGTGACATCAGATGAACCACCTGTCAATTTGATTTCATTTTAGGCATGGTTCACATCACTGTGTATCCTGAGGCCCTACTGTGAGCAACTGCACGCTCAGCTGCCTCATCTGCTTAGCTTGCATTTGTCCTGTGATGTCATCAACGAATGCTTCAGGATAGCGCAAACTGCTTTGTAAGAGCCTCAGAGAGAAGGAATAGCACAATGCGATGATGTAAGCTTCCCATAATTGCACTATGAGCATGAAAGACAGAAATGTTAAAAGAATGCCCTAAAATCCTCAGTTCTCTGTACTATAAGTTTATTTGGAAATATATAACACCAACTGCGGCAACATAATCATGTCATCAAAGCTAAGTATTGCAGGTTCCACGTACAGGTTTGAACACATATGCTATTTTAGTTCAATTAAAAAAGAATTAGGCAAAGAATGTGAATGCTAGTTGCCTGGTTATTTCTTACTAAACACGCTGGCGGACTTAAAGATTACCACAAGAGTTTGATTCTTTCTATTAAAAAAGAAATTCTGCACAATGGCTTGCCATTGCAAATTTATTTTCGGCCATCCAGTAAGAAAGAATTGCGCATGTGCTTTTTTATATATTCTTTGACACATGCATTATCGCACTACCAGACTGCAAAGCAACATACAGAAATGTACATATGCAGTTTTGTCTAAATGTATCAATTACTCTGTAGTTTTAACTGCCCATGGGACTGCTAAGAAAAAAAATGACAATAATACTGAATCAATTGATTTGACAATCCTAAATAAATACTCAAATAATAGTGAATGGGAATAGAAGTCACCTTGTTTACAAGACTATTTGCTGTGCTGATGTTCCAGCTGTTTTCAATAAAATGTTGGAAAGGGAATAGATTCCCACTTTTTACTTACCAGAATAATTCCCAGAAATACATGGGAACCTACTGCAGTGAAAGGCTCCCAAAGCCTCAAAACAATGACACGTAGGGCTGTTCTAAATGAGCCTTTAATATTAACAAAGTCTTGCCTTGTCTAGCATGACAAATGAAGTGGAATTTTCTAATATGCTGATTACTATCACACTCATAAAACAAAGGAATTAGGACTATGCTAATGGTCCTATTTTGGTCACTATAAAAGTAAAAACAACAGTCGTTTTGTTTGTTTTTTCACTAACGCAGCACATTTGTATTTGACAAACTTTTAAATAAATTGGCAATAATCCTCTTTAATTCTTACTTTCAATGTGTGAATACAAAAACTGCTAATCTTCACTTTGCTGTAGTAGTTAATGCACCTCCTCCCACGTGTTCCAATTACATGAGTGACCCTAATCCCCTGTATGTGCCTGGGTTATCTGGGGTGTGCACTGCGCTGGGCAGGGCGGGCAGCTGGGCAGCTAACATGAGAGTGTCTGTCTACTTGACTTGTCCTAGTTTTATAGTTGACTACAGCTATTGCCAAAAGTATTGCATCACCTAAAATTTTAAGACTGAGACATCATTTTAAAAAAAAAAAAACTTTATGAATATAATTTAGACCTTGTAATCAAATGAACTACAAAAAGATATTACAAAAGTCTACCGGAAGCCATATCAGTAGTCCGGTATTACATGTTTACATTTTGAAATGTCACATTGTTCAATTGTCAGTTTTTCTGTTTAGTATATGGAAAACTACAAAGCGGTATGTAATTCAATATGTTAACGTAACATTATTCAGCAGATTTCATTCAAATTTAATTCTGTATGGTGATGCAAAGCATTCGGCCATAGCTGTAGTTATGGATGAGACCATTGTACATGGCTGAGATGAAGTGTTTCACATATAACTGTGCAGTGTGGCAAACAAGACCATCTTGTTCATTGATGAGATACAGAGACTCAGTACAGTTGCATAACACAAACTCAACTGCACTTCAATGTGTTCTTATTTAATCACTGACTGACATGAAACAGAGTTCTTCTTTTTTTTCCTGGTGTTTTTAAGTTACCAATAAAATAAAACAGTGTTCTGGATAAAGGCATGCAGTCTTCACAGTGTGAAGCAACTAAAATCGTGTATATGCTGTAAACACACAGTGGCTTTATAATTGTAACAGACAGAATTTGACTTTTACTATCGTACAGACCTCTGGTACTGATCCTCTCAAAAGCACACTGAATGGGGGTAATGCTTGGTGTAACTGTATGAAATAATTGCTACTTACATGTAAGTGGGGTCACTTTGAAAAGTCCTGTAAGGAACAGCATGACAGGCCATTGTTTTACAAGGCAATGGTAGTAGGGAATCTGACTGTAGAAGTTTTACAAGAGAAACATTTAATTTATGATAAACATATGGTTTACACAAGGTATATATATATATATATATATATATATATATATATATATATATATATATATATATATATATATATATATATATATATGAACACTTTTTTTCTTCTCATTTCACTTCTAGAAATCTTCCTTACTCCATAAGCTGCTTTTTGAAATTGGTTTAATATTTATTTACTTATTTATTTTAGATTTTCTTATATGGGGTTTCTTGGAGTGTGGTATTCAGGAAACAAGGGTTCAACAATAAAGAGTAAAACTAGCCTTGCGCGTATAGAGCTGTGGAATTCAAAACGGAAAACTTTACACGTAATGCTGACATAAAACACAGAGATGTTGACCTTTGAAAGCGTCATTCTTCCAGTCTTTTCCATTCCATTGTTCAAATCCTTTATTGTTAAATTGAGGCATGTTGTAAATAATGGTCAGGCCCATTGCCATGGGTAGATAATAATGCTTATATCCCATGACCTCGTCAGCATTGTCCACTTCCAGACAGATCATTTTTGTGCATTAGGAAAACCAAGAAAGAGATCTGATTATGAACAGAAAAGCTGTACTTGCTCTTGTTTCAGGATACAAATTGTCCAATCATCTCTAGATTTAGGGACTATATTTGTGGTCTGAAGTTCTACATAAACCTCTGCTGATGCACTTGGTGGATTGGAATTTGAGAGTTCTGTTCAGCCCTCTGGTTGGAGTCTATTGTACAGTAAATGCTTCCAATGACAAAAAAGGAGGACTAGGTGAATATATCATGGATCATCCATCACAAATCACTCATATTAGCTGTTTTTAAAATGAACTAAAAACAAACAAAACTCAAATCACGTCTAGTCACTGAACAGTCAATGGACAAGACATAATCTGCAATCTTCAAAGTCAATTTAAGACAGAGATGATGCAGGCTGTAACACATCTATTATGTCTGTTCCTTCTTGATGTACTGTAGGCAGAGTAGATGGAGTGCTGACATGTAAAGCAACCACCAGAAAAAGCACATGAATAAATCTCTCTTGTTGTTCTTGTTAAATTGCAACAAAGCTTTTGAAGATCAAGTATGCGTGATGTTCTGAAACAGGGTCATGATTATTAGGGCTGGTTTGGTTATGTGGAACATTTTCTCAGGCAACGGTTTACTGCTGTCAATTGAAATCAATACTAGCATATTCTGCTAGCAGGGATTAAAGTAAAGAGAGTGATTTGCCATCAGTGTGCTTTTTTCAGTAATGTTAAACTGATGTACAAAAACCACAGGAGACAAATGACTATGAGTAAGCACAGAAATAATGTTTTACATTATGCATGGTCTAATTCACAGGTTCTGTCTTTTTTTCTTGGTTTTTGTTAAGGCCCACTTTATTAAAATAAGAATTTGAATACGTACCCTCAACTGCAAATAAGAAGAAAAAGTCTGTACTGCAGTAAAATATAAACATTTGATGTATATTGTCTGTATATGTGCTGTTTTACAAAAGAGAAGTTTCAAGTATTTTCTGGGTTTTCCTTTGAGCAGCCAACCCAAAGGACCCAGCTTGAGAACCGCTGGTAATTAAATACATTCTTTTAATATGTGAATGAACATGGCCTTCACTGAAAATACCTCCAGGTATATCTATGAGAGCATGAGCAGTAATAACATCACCTCCCTTACTTGCCAACAAGTGGAATCTGTTCAGCGTCATGGAAACACAATCCCTGCCATGCAGTGCACGAAGGTCAGCAGCTGCTTAAGAGAAAGAAAAAGAAAACAGTACGGGCACAAGAGCAAACGCCCTAGAGCTGTGAAGAATATCCAAGGATAAATATCGGGACTTTCTCCCTATGCATCGGGATGCAGAACATTTGTTAGGAATTCAGGACTGGCCCGACCATATAGGGACTGTTGCATGCATGCACCTCCCTATTGCAGCCTACCTCAGAAGACATCTCACTATGTTTATAGAGTGATCTCTCATGCAGCCTGATCAGAATAAAAACAGCAAAGGTTCAATTCTAAACACGTTAACCATGTCTTTATAGAGGACAAACCTGACTGATACCAAGGGTGCAATATGTTCATTTCAATACTGTGACACATTGAGTTTGCTGTTACATAGCCGTACTAATAAATAAGAAGATATGTTAACATAAGCAGTAGGCAATAACAGCCAAACCAAATAAGCAACAACCAAGTGTTTGAGCAATTCTATCCCTCACAGTAAACACAATTGATTAAGCTTCCCTGTGGAAAAGGCCAATGTTGTAGTTACTACTTTGAAAGCATTTCTTGCTACTGTATATTTTTCAACTAAAACAAAAACAGTACTTTGTAAATATAATACATTTCAGTCATCCCAATTTGCCAGCTTGTTGATACTTACCAGAAAGTTAAGATTATAATAACACTGTGATATTGTTATACTTAATTTAAAAAGAAAAACACCCTGCAAACCAATTTGTTTCAGCCATTACAGGGGATCAAACAGCCAATGCAAAGAATGAACCTACTACCTGGACAAACCAGGACCAATCCTCATTGACTTCAAGTGTGCCAGACATAACAAAAAAAACTAATATATATTTTTAATATACTGTAGTTGATTATCACAGATCTGATATAAAAGGGGAATGATTACCGGGTATAATCAATTAAACTGATGCATTGTTGGTGTAGCAGAAACTAAAGCATAAATATGATAATAAATCTGCATTGATCACCTTCAAATCCAGAGCGATGCTGATACTGCTTTATACATGACAGCTTCCCTTTTTATTCATAGATCTGTCTTCATTAGACTCAGAATATAACCCCAGGAGACCACTTGCATTTCCATTTTGATTAGAGCTCCATATCTTCATTACAAAGCCATTTTTGATGACTGGCATCTTAATTTGCAAAAACAGATGGGATGAAATATTCTTCACAAGCAGTAATCTAATATTCATCCTTAGTTATTTCTCAAGTCCTCTTTTAATCTCTCTCTCTCTCTCTCTCTCTCTCTCTCTCTCTCTCTCTCTCTCTCTCTCTCTCTCTCAAACACACATTCAAATACGTTGGTAATAAATATCTCGATATTCCCATCAACCGCAAATTCAAATTCTCATTAAAAGAATGGTTTGTTATCAAGATACTTAAGAGTTGGCAAACGTATTTGGCAGCAGTTGAATTCTCAATCTATTTTGCTTGGCAGAATCTAGGCGTTCAAATTCCTTTGAAGATTGGTGGGTAGTTAGCCGTGTATCAATATAAAATGTTTGATTGATTCATCTTTGAAATGCTGTAAATAAACAGGCTGTGGATTTTTTTTTTTTTTTACAGCCCAAACATGCCTGCATTGTAAATTCATATGTGGTTTTACAGATCCATGCTAAGTGATCCAGCATTTTACTAAAAACAAATTCAGCCATTATCCTTGTTTATAATGTGCCGATCACTCTTGCTTGGTTTTGAATCTTTTCCAGTGGCATCTCACCACTATCTGACTTCCGTTAGCTTAAACAAAAGTCCAGACTGTAAAAAGGGAAAGTTGAACGGTTTGCTCATCAGTTCACACAAAAATGCAGAATCAATGAAGAGATACTGAATACACCCGCTGCAGCCCACGCTCCACATGCACCTGCTGTTTCATCAACTCTCTGCTACCAGACTACCATTGTTGCCATTATTCAACTGAATACACGCATTGCTGTATGAAATACCGCCAAGCAAATACAGTAACACATAGTGTAATGGAGAAAAAGATGACTTTTAGTGGCAAAACAAATACATGTGTAGTCATTTCTCCATTCCACTAGGGGGAGATGTCCGCTGCATATACTCACACAGTACTCACACAGTACGCAATGCCACAAGCGAATGTTTAGTACGACACACCGCGCTCCGACACAAAAATAAAAAATAAAGCATGTCATTTTGATACGAACCATTCACACTGCCTGCGATGCGGTGGATTGGAGTCTGTTTTTGCGATTTCGTCGAGCGTCAGCTGGGGAACTGACCAATGGTCAATCAGAGGAGCTTCTGCCCATGTGAAAGTTAGTTAGTGTTACAGTGACAGGATCATAATGCAGGGCCAATAGCATCGCGTCTGATGGGCCATCCCTCGGATTCATTTTTAAAAAATCAATTACTCCCACACAGGTATGAGCACTGTGTTAGGACACATACGTTTTTGTAGGACGACAGTGTATATGTGTCCCGATATATGTCGGAAGGTAGTGTATAGGTCTTGTTAACACTGTAGGGTGTACAGTAGTGATTAGCAAAGGTTTAACATGTTTACAAAGTTACTGATATTGCGCGCAGAATTTTTATTTTTTATTTTTTTTTAAATGAATGCCACCTGCTGCCAAAAACACTTTATTAGCGTTTTGTTTAATGTATTATGCTATGGTGGTTATACAATCATGTTCCTTACATTTTTCCATTGACGCTAAATGCTGTCTTAACAAGAAGGACTTCAATCAACATGGAACAAACAATAAAAATGATCAACAGGAGCAGAGCTGCTTAAAACCTTCCTCCCCAATGGCTTTAATATTAAAAACCCCAGGAGTGGCAGGCAACATATTAATTAGTAGAAGCTTGGGGTAGACCGGAATTCTTCACACGTCACAGAACAGAAACAGCATGGAGCAAAGGCTTGCTTGGCCTGCTGCCTCCAGAAATTAAAACACAGAAAAAAAAAAAAAAAATGCTTTTCATATTAGGTGCTAATTAAAGGTTAGTATAGCTTTAAAATACGACACAGAATCAAAGTCAAAGTTAAAAATAAATAAATAAATAAGAGCTAGGAAAGGCCAATAAAGAGTGCATGTTAAAGCATAAAACTTTGCCCCCAGCTACAGCCAAACTGGAGCCACTGCAATTGGCTTTCAAAAAGAAAATCATATTACTTTCCCTGCTATTAAAAGGCTTTCAATACAAGGTTGAAATGATTTAATTAAATTGAAATTAGGAGGTGGGACTTCAAAGAGTATGCCTTCATTAATGGAACGCAGATGGTTGTTAATAATAATAATAATAATAATAATAATAATAATAATAATAATAATAATAATAATAATAATAATAATATCCATCATCATCCAATTGCTTTTTGTATGGTAACATCAAAGGTGTTCCAAAAGCAATTCATTATGTAAAATTCTGCCAGATCCTGTTTCGCTGTTTACACCAATTCCCTCATCAGAACTATGATCATGGTTAAGATCATATTATTTCTTCATGAATATTGCTTTGGAGATTTTCTCATGAGATGAACTCTTTGAAGACAATAATTGAACCGTGCAATGTTTGAAGAAACATTTCAAAAGAAAAAAAAATAGTTCTCACACTATAATAAGTACTTTTCAGACATGTGGGGGAGTAGCAAGTAGTAATATTGCTATCTGCTTTTAGGAATATAATAGTATAAATATGACTGCCATGTATGATACCAATTCATATTTAGACTTACTAAGCTAACAGACTAATGAAAGAATGTAACCAATGCATAAGCCAATATTTAAATAATTACAATTGTACAGTATTTTAAAACGTGCTGCTTACAACCTTATTGTTAACCTATTTCCATGAAGATGACTCGAATGTATACTATAATGTAATTCAGTTGTAAATGTAATGCTCAATATTTTCTGAATTCAGATATTTTCCTTTACTATCAATAAGCCTAAATGCCCCAAAAATGAATGAGTTGGTAACCTCAGACATGAGGGAATTAGCAGTATAAAAAGTAAAACTGAAAACAGTCTGTGCAAATCCTTCACATTACGGTCCGTCTGTCCTTTTCTCGCTTGTGCCAATTTTGTGGAGCTGGAACAATTACTTTCCTTGGGAAAGTAACAGTATGTAGAGTGCTGCCATTAGGGGAAATATACAGCATGTGTCAAAGACTGTAGGAGGTGGGGTGGAATGTGTTGCTCACTACTTTATGATGGTTGTAGGCTGGTTCATAAATTGATGGTTAAACCTTTTTTTAGTTACAAGTTCAAATACTCAACGTGAAGATCAGATCATATTTCACAAAAGCCTGACAGCCAGTTGTATGGTTCTCATGAGAAACAAAAAAAAAACTAAACAAAACAAACAAAAAAAAGAACACAAAAAATACCAGTGGAACTTACAATTTCCATATTTTCTGGATTGAGTTTTCTGACATGAAGTCTTGATCCACGTGATCCTCACAAAGCAGACGATGTCATCTCTATTGTGGTATCTAAAGTGGTTGTTCCGTGGACAATCAGTGATGGTTAAAGACCTGTAAAGAGAACAATGATATCCATTCTTCTGCTTGCTTTGAGCCAGGGACATATAGTGATTAACGTGAATATCGTTCAAAAGGTAGAATAGGAATCTCCATGGATACCTGTAGATCAATATGCAGAAATATATGTCTACTAATCAGTTCATCAAAACAGGGGCAGATCTAAACATTTATTTTGTCACATAGGGCTCTTGGTGTACCAAAACTGGGATCTTTCTGTCTTTCCATGATGGTGGCTGAACAGTTGCATACAGCTCACACAGTTTATATAGGTCTAGTAGATCACATGACACATCACATGACCAAGCATTTCCATTTATTGTTGACTATTTCTGGCCAATATATTTTATGTTTGAGCATGCAGCTTGGTGAATCTGTCACTTTTTAGACACCAAAATGTATCACAATATCCCATTGTCTGTTTAACTCAAAACGTTAAGTGGAAGTTCATTCAACAGTTGTATCAAGTTGTTCCGTGCTGCGCGTGAAATAGATTACATTTTGTATGTGCCTTACGGTGAGGGTAAACACTTGTAATTGAATGAAAATGAGAAACTATAACATTGCTGTCATTATTGATATGAGTAAAGCTCATAAAGAAATGTAGAACAAAGTAGAGTAATTGGTAATCAACATAAATTGGGCAAACCAGTACAGCCATTACTAATAGAGCGAAGTAAATGGATAACAGTACCACAGCTACAATGTGGGATCCTCTATGCACATTTCTAAATCAATTTCCAGAAATTGTAGAGGAATCTTTAACATTGCCACATTGTTTTAATGTAAGGTTTTCCAAATAAAGTCTGACCACATCAAATTCTAGTTTAAAACTGTAATTTAATATCAAATAAGAGATATAGGAAAAAAAATCTGCAATATTATTTATAACTGTACAATGATGCCCCTTTCAAAAGAGCAAACGGCATACACAACAAAACACTTTGCTCCAAACTATTTGTCATTTTGCTAAATAATATGGTATAAACTACATACTATAAATGTTACCACTAATAAAAACAAATGTAGTATTTTACGACTTCTTGGCATTTATAAGACTCATCACAGGGATACAATCAAGAACATGTCTGGCATATTTAAAGATTTTCCTCACCAGTAGTTTAAAAAAAAAATGTATAAGACATAATTTTGGGCATAAAAACTTCACGTAATCTAAATGACTAAATGCTTCACAATATCAGATGTAGTAATTCCTTAGATTTTGTGCTGTTAATTTAACAAAATAACCAAATGATTTCATTCACACTTGGAAATATATAATTCTTTGGGTTTACCAAGCATAAAAGGTCCATTCATATTATTAAAACAATATTACCGTACACAGCTATGATATAAAATCCAAAGGGTTGCAGACAGTTGATACTAAATTAGTATTGCAGGTCAGTGTGTCTGTGTGTGTGTGTGTGTGTGTGTGTATATATATATATATATACACACACACACACACACACTATGTGTACACTTTTAGATTATTTAGTCATAAGCTACTGTACATACTAGAAAAGATTTATTTAGCCAGCTTGCATCAACAAGAGACCTGTATTAATGTGCAAAATCTAGCAAGTGCTGTATAAAACAAACCTGTTTATTCAACAACAGATCAGTGATGAAATGAAGAGTATTATTGTTGCTGGGATAATATTATAAACCGTTAATGACAAGAATGCATGGCAAAAAAAAGATGTTTTAAAATGTGATTGATTTTGTTTCATATGAACACCGCCCTTTACCAGTCTAGTTTATGACAAAGGGGATCTGCTGTAAATTCTTGCCTTTTACTCTCACTCAATTCCTTAGTGGCAACTATCACGTTTTACCACATACAGTACTGTTATCATGTTCTCCATTTTATGTGTGTTCTATGACAGGTTACATATATGATTTACATGTTTATAGCATGCTGAGAACACCATTATTTAAAAAATGAAAGTACCTTTAGAAGAAAAGACAAAACACATACAAATGAAGAATGTTCAAGTCCTTGTCTGTTTATGATAAATGATACATGCTATATCCAGCCGGAGATGTGTACAGTCCAACTGAGGATACAGGGAGAACAGGCCTATGAAAAGGGTAGGACTGTCCGTACAAAGAAGCTGCTTGAAGATGAGAGTTGATGTGGAAAGGGAATGTAAAGCCAGGGTGGAGCATTGGCTTGGTTGCCATTTTGAGTTTTTCCAGTTCGGCTTCTTGAAGTCTCTTTGCCTTGGCCCTCCTGTTTTGGAACCAGATTTTAACCTGGGTCTCTGTTAGATTTAGAGAGCTGGAGAATTCGGCCCGTTCTGCAATAGACAGGTACTGTTTCTGACGGAACTTCCTCTCCAAAGCCAGCAGTTGTGATGTGGTAAAAGGAGTTCTTGGTTTTCTGTTGGTTTTGTGTTTCCTTAAAGGGCAAGGTTTAGGGCTTAATTGTCCTAAGAAAGAGGGGAACACAGTTTAGTTATTCTGTAAAATATACATATTAGGCATCACACATAGCCTACAATTCATTGAATTATAATGTATTGATCCGCTATGGACAGTAGGATACATACATTTTGAAGGCTTGAAACCTATGGACGTCTGTTTTTGTATGTATGTGGTAAACCACTAAACAAGTTAAATAAAATAAAGTTGGCCATTAAACATAGATTAAACTATGCTACTTTTGCAATAGATAAGTTTGTTACAGTTCAGAAAAAGTTCATGTCTCTCTACATTGTTTTTTACTATTTTTTTCTTGAACAAATATGTATGTGTAAGTGGTTCAACCCAATAAATAACCCAGGTGTACATAATTGCAGTTTACCGCTGACTCTATCTATCTAATATATATATATATATATATATATATATATATATATATATATATATATATATATATATATATATATATATATATATTACACACACACTTACATACACGCTGTATAGTTCTGTTGTTAAGGTTTGGTAATATATGACTTGTTTTGAAAGTATGTTTTGTATTAGCAATTCACGGATTATTTTGCCCACCCATTCAAAAAAAATGCTGCATACCTTGTGTAATACTCTCCAGCTGAAATATAGTTGATATAAAAGACTTATTTTAATTATGAGATAAGTCAATGGAAATGAAAAATATATGGCTTGAATTCCCAGACAGCCGACGTTAAAGGCCGTGCTCATTTAAAAGTTGAATACGCAAGCGCCTCAGACGGAAAGTTCTCATACTTTCCTTTTATGATGTACCTAGATTTTGTTTTCCCTCAAAAATGTTAACGTGCTTCCTTTTCTGAATGAATTAAGTTTCATTTCCGTATTTAATTTTTAATAGCGAAGAAATGGTCTGGCACTGCACCTGGATATACCTGAGGATGCCTCCCCGATTATTTTCTCACACTCACCTATTTGTGAAGTTCTCTCATGAACTACATTTAGAACACGAGTTGTAAACTGTCACTGTCAAACTCGACAACAAATATGTTTAAATAATGTTTAAATAGCCTAAACTATATGTTACACATACAAATAAAAAAAAAAATACTGTTATAGCGGTAGGCTATGTAACCTTTTCAACAAGCTTTGATTATTATTATTATTATTATTATTATTATTATTATTATTATTATTATTATTGTTATATTTAAGGTTACGTTTCGAATGTATGATACCACTAATTACTGTCGGTAAGTGAACTGTTACATTACAGGCAAAATTAAATCGTGTTTTAATGGCCAGGATGTGTACAGTTTATACAGACGATCCATACAACAAAATCCTACGCATGTTATCTATCTATCTTTCTATCTATCTATCTATCTATCTATCTATCTATCTATCTATCTATCTAGCTATCTAATGTATACATCCATCTATATCGATATATCTATATATAATATAAAAAAAATAACTAGGTTTCTCTTGTTAACTATTCTAAACCGTCGATTATTTGCTGTAGTATTTTTTTCCCCAGTACTTAATCTTCAATATAAAAATATTACCAGTGTTTAACTGTGAAAACACATTGACATATGGTCATGGCACGTCTGGGGTACATTGCCATTGTAACAAAATAACCCTGACCTAAAACATCTACAGTTATTAAGCCAATACCGTCAAATCCCAATCTCGTGCTCGTTAATGAGCTTCACCTGTGTGTGCTGACAGATGCTGTCATTATAAGGCCTTTTTCTTTAAAACGGAGCGTGCTATTTAATAATAATAATAATAATAATAATAATAATAATAATAATAATAATAATAATAATAATAATAATAATAATAATAATAGACCGTTTAAAAACAACAGTTTGCACAAACTTTGGCGCTGATCTAAAGAAAGTGGGAGCATAGCGACATATTATCTCACATTCACATGAACTTACTTGGTGGCGAGGAGAATCTTGAATTTGTAACCCAGGTGGCACAGTCTTCTGATGTTTCTGACTTAACAGGAGACGTCGGTACAAAAGCTTTTGGAAATCCATCTGGACTATAAGACTCTCTAGAAATTGAACTTGAATGGCGAGTCCTAGGAGTGCTCATAACATTCCCTTCAGATTTAGACACTATATCAGTGCGGGTCTTTCTGTCAGCCATCAAAGCTTCAACACTGAAAGGTAGACAAGATACCTGAACTTTGCCATCTTTTTCAGTAAATTCTGGTCGACTTTCGTCCTCATAGGAACAGCTGTCCTTCAGACTACGCGGGGAAGACATGTTCCCAAGAAAAGCCTCACAAAGTTTTCGGCGCACTTCAATAAATGCCCCTGTCCCGCTGAAAGTGCATGCAACTCAGGGTTAGACGGCACAAGCTTGAGCAAAAGTCGGAAACTCCTCAGATGCAGTTAAACTTTTAGCCAATCAAAGCACGACGAGAACGTGATATGGCGCTTTGAGGGGTTTGATTGGTTCTAAACTTTGTTGGCGATCACCACAGAAGTGTTTTGAAGTAGAATACAATGAATCACATGGGACACAAGCTGTGATGGGTTAGTGATACCTTCAAGGCTTTAATCTCATATAAACATAAGAGTCATTCGCGTAATTTAAGGCTAATTATGTGACGAGGAAGCAATGATAACTGGTTTTGTCTCTTAGCTCCAGTTTTAACAGACTGCGTGCTTCGCTTTCCTTATATGTTAATGTTAGCAGAATGATTCTCATTATTCCCATATTGCACATATGTCTCCGTTTTAAATAACACTTTAATGTGTTGATGTTTTCATTCAAATGTAGTTTTGAGGTTGCTGTTGTATAGTTTTGCAGATTGTGATTCGTCCTGGACAACCTCGTGTCATAGCTTATTTTGTTAACAGCCCAAACTTTGAGTTTGGTTAACCTCAACACAATCATAGCCTGTGATATAAAATGTACAATTTTTAAGCTTTAGTTTGGCATCGTTCTATACTGTCTCCAAACTTGAAAACATATTAAATAAGTAGCAAAATACTCTATCATAGTTCTTTCATTGAAAAAGAAAAAGAAAGTAAAGAGCATGGGAAACAAAAAAAAAGTTTAAAATATATTAAATACATTATTTGCATAAATAATCGCTACCTAAAAAAAATGTATTAAATAAATAAAAACATAAGGAGTATGTATCTTTGGCGTCATTAGCTATATATATATATCCATATCCCTACCCCTTACTTATACCAACATCAGCCTTACCCCAAGACAAGTTCTGACAAATGAGTATGTGACATTTATCATCATTAAATGACATGTTTTAGTTGTACATTCTGGATCAAATTACACGATTTATTTTATCTGAAAGCTGGAGCAGAGGAAACAAACAAACAAGAAAAAGGTTTCTAGAAACAGAAATCAGAATGTAACTTTTATTTCACAGGGAGCTAGACATTAACGATGCGAATGTATAAAGACTGTAAAGTGAAAACAAGGCGTGTGGGTAATTGTTTGTAATGTGAGGCCAAAATATTGTTTTTTCTCTTATACCCGTTAAATAATTCTAAAATATAGTAACACATTAAAAAAAAAAACAAGTTTGTCTTTTAAAAAGTAAAATACTCATTCGAAACATGTATTTAAAAACAAAACATTTTGTATATGGAAATGTATTTTCTCCATACTTTATTTTAGTGTTACGAGCTTGGTAAATAATGAAACTATACAAACTAAAAAATAACTTTATAGTTTTCAGCTCTGATGTGTGGTCTTCATTTGGGTTATGTTTACACTTCAAGGCCAAACGAAAAATACAAAATTATAAATGTTAAAGCAAATTTATAAGGAATTTATACCAAATATAATAACGAACTAGAAGACTTTGATTCCTGGCGATATTTTGTTTATTTCGACTGTAATCATTATATGGTGTAACAAACAGCATGATTTTCAAAAGGGGCAAAATAAGAACTAGGTCGCAAAGTGATTTCTAAAAGCTGATTGAGTCACATAAATGGCTTTCAAAGGGTTTAGATGAAATGAGTCGTGTATTCACTTGTTGACCCTTTAAAAATAAAAATATAAAGCAAGTTACGTGGTTACATTAATAAGGCTTTTAAATCACTTTGCGACCTAGTTCTTATTTTACCCCTTTTGAAAATGATGCTGAAAATGTTTAGCTCAGCTAACTTTAAACGCAGCATTGCTTAAGTGACGGTTTATTTAATGGAAACGGGTATATCATAGTCAGTTACCGGTATGTCGTGTTGTGGGCTACTAAACGTATTTGCTTTTTCTTGTAAAGTAGTCTATATGCAGAATAAACATAAGCAACAATTTTAAGTAGATATTTTAAGTAGATATTTACGTCCACCAATGACACAGGTAGGGAACTTCATAACCTTGTTTTACAAATATTTTAAAGAGTTGATCATTATATATATAAAATGGTGATTTGCTCTAAAGATCTGTTTTTGGTTATTAGCATAGGGAGGGTTAATATAATAATATAATAATGCAGTGTTCTGATTTTTCCACTGCTTTTTATTGGCTGCGTGGTATATTTTAGTTTGTTCTATTTCAAAGCATCCCTTTGATTCATAATAAACAGTCCTGTGTTTATATATGGAGTGTCTTTGGTCTCCTGTACATTCTGCTTTGTGAGATTTTTTTGCTATCACCGTTCCCATGTGTCTGTCTGATTATTAAATGGGGTGATTTTGCAGACAATCCGAGGTTGTCTGAAGGCGCCAGTAGCGGAGAGATGAAAGCGCTGCTCCTCAGGGAAGTGACTGCTGAAGTTTTGCGGCTCCACTCATAATTCCTCCCCCAGAAGTCACGCCCCTATCCTGGGGGCAAGGAGCTTGCTCAGAACCCGGCCCTTTCACAGCATGCCTGTTACAGACGAGATCACTCGATAAATATGGAGTATTATAGTACATTACACTAGTGAAAAGCATATAAGGATTTATGTTACTTTTTTTTAAATTATGAAAGCTCCATTGTAAGCAAATTTCAAAGCTTAGTGGTCCAGTGGTTAAAGAAAGGGGCGTGTTACTAGGAGTCCCAGGTTCAATCCCAGCCACTGACTCACAGTGTGTGATTCTGAGCAAGTCTCTTAACCTTGTGCTCCGTCCGTGGAATGAGTCGTTAAACCGATGTCGTTCTATGCAGCTTTTGTGATGCATAGTTCACTCCATAAGTCGCTTAGGATAAAACTGTTTGCTTAATAATAAAACTTAAGCCAATCACTTTTTTTTTTTTAATGGAACATTTACACCCAGGAGTGCTTTTTAATAGAACTATTTTCTGTATGTGATTGATATCATTTTGATAATACAGGTCATTTAGGAATTCTTTTTAGGATACCATGCTGGCCTGAAGAGTCTGCAAGACAATAAAAAATACAGTATAGGCCTGTTTTTTCAGGTTTCAGGACAAATGTTCACAATGAATAAAAAAAGGGTTAGGCTGACAAAGTGCATACCTTTAGGCATTAAAAAAATGTTACTGCTGCTGCCTCCGGCGTATTGATGGGAATTATTTTTTTTAACACAACCACTGGTGTTGTCCATATTAAAATACATCACTGTATGGGCTTGTGGCTTGCAAGTTAAATGAAGCATCCCACAGCAATTTAAGCTTCTTTATGTTAAAGCTATGCAAACATGTGCACAACATTCTTAAGCTTCTTTCTAGAGCAAGACATGCAAACTGCTGCTTTTCAAGACTCTGAGCAATGTCTCTACATCATTCTCATGCTATGTGACATTTTGTCCAGTATTATTGGCCCAATATAATCAATGTCTAGCTGGATATATAAAAATGATCTAACTATTCTCAACATGCAGTCCGAACCCGAAGCCCACTTCATGCAACAGTTCAAACCCTCACCTTTCCTTTACAGCTGTTCTACATTACAGCATTATAAGCTGTGAAGAAACATGTACAGTGGCGTAAATTCACCTAGTGATAGTCACACACAGTCTAGTTTCTATAGCCTCTATTGGACTTAACAACCCTCCAAGATTTGAATGCTTGCACATACTGTAGACTACAGATAGATACATAGCAGATATCTCATGGCTATATACTCTAGGAGTTTCTTACTAGTGTTATCTGGTGCAAAAAGACTTTATACTTTTAATACTAACACTGAAAAGCTTATTTTGGATTGTAAAGCGCTCTGGGGAGTTTATACTTGAAGGATAGCATATCATTATAATTGGTATGATGGATAGATAGATAGATAGATAGATAGATAGATAGATAGATAGATAGATAGATAGATACATACATAGATAGATACATAGATAGGCAAGTATATCTAAATCAATTTGGATTAATTGACTATTTATTACATACACCTATGATGCAAGCTATTTCACTCAATGTTTTTCCTTCTTTATGCAAATCAAGGTTGTTATAATAGTTGAAAACACTAGTGGAAGCTTTGAGTAAATTGTTGATAATGCATCAGAGTAGAAAAATGCAACGTTTAAGACTTTTGCACAGCAGTATTAGACTTTTGCACCAGAACGTTTAGACTTTTGCACCAGGAGGTCCCCAGTTCAAATCCCACCTCAGCTACTGACTCATTGTGTGACCCTGAGCAAGTCACTTCACCTCCTTGTGCTCCATTTTTCGGGTGAGACGTAATTGTAAGTGACTCTGCAGCTGATGCATAGTTCACACACCCTAGTCTCTGTAAGTCGCCTTGGATAAAGGCGTCTGCTAAATAAACAAATAATAATAATAATGCACAGGATGTTGGTACAGTGTAACTGTTTATGTAAGTATGTCAAGTAATTTGAGTGGGAGACCAATACTAGTAACAAGTTTTTGTTTTTAGTTGTACTCTTCCTATGGTATGAAAATACAAAACATTTAAAGTGCACAGATAACCTAATATTAAATCTACTGGAACAGTACACACACCAAGCGGAAAAACGAAGGTTCCCTAAGGTGTGTTGCTATAGAAACCAAGTGTACAATGTGATATGAATCAGGCACACAGTTGGCACAAAAAGGAGTGGGTTTTTGGAACACACTTCAATAAACTGGAACCCCTGAGGACTTTAAGTAAGTTAAAAAGATTGGCTTGCAGCCTTCCAAAAAAGTAGCTTTATAGTTTGTGGCAAGCGTATCCAAATCAATTTGGATTAATTGACTATTTATTACATACACCTATGATGCAAGCTATTTCACTCAATGTTTTTCCTTCTTTATGCATATCAAGGTTGTTATAATAGTTGAAAACACTAGTGGAGGCTTTGAGTAAATTGTTGATAATGCATCAGAGTAGAAAAATGCAACATGTTTAAGACTTTTGCACAGCATTGTGTATATATATATATATATATATATATATATATATATATATATATATATATATATATATATATATATATATATGGAAAAAGGGCAGACAACTTGGTCCCATAATCCTGATAGGAAGTTCCTTCGATTAGCCCCAATTTTAAGGGAGGTGTTAGAAGTTCTTCAAACCAGTCCCTGGCCCCTATCACAGATGGATAAGTATATTGTTATTTTAGTAGTACCCACCCCCGTCAGGAAAGAGATTAAGATGTATAGTAGGCAAAGTGACATTCATATTAAAGAGTAATGGTGGACTAGTGTATTAAGACTAATGTGTTGCATTTTGTAACAATGATTTCAACTTTCCAAATTTCACAGGAAATCTTTTTAAAGCAGCACTGATAGATTGTTAGGTCTCTTACCTCCAAGAGAGAAGTGTGGTCTTAACAAATACAGTTTCTATTAAGATTGTGACACAATGTATGGAGTCTAACCCGAGGATTTTAGTTATGGTGCTGCTATTTTTAAAAGTACCAAAAAACACCACAAAAAGTTAACTGATAACTGATGGTTTGGGGTACTTTATGATGTGTTGGTATTAAATAACCACACACAGTTATCATAGTTTTTTAAAGGCTGCACAAAAGCATACAGTAGCTATGCCATAATTAAAATGTAATGAAGGAGAGTAATATTGATTTATTTTGCTCTTTGACCAAACAAGCAAGCAAATAAGGTTTATCTAAATCTTTCAAATCTTAACCCAGCCGTGTATTATTCACATGTAGTTAGAAGCATCTCATGACTAACATGGGACTAATGGCTGCCGAGGATTGTGTCACCTGGAAGACGTCAGTCTGTAGCACACAATAATCTAAACACTGAATACTGGTGTTGACTATAAATCAGTGACTTCGAAGTCTTAAATATTGTTCAATCACGGGGTTTAGTCATTCTGTTCGCACCATTGACAATAGACTATTTAGATACCATCAAGAGCATTCTCTCAAGACCCTCACTTGCCCTTGGAAGATTTAGCACACTTGAGTTTTCTCTCATATTAGTGTGTATCTACTTTGCCTTAATTTGTTCTGACCTGGAACAATAGTGTACGGCGTGTTTGTACCTGTCTGTTCACAATGAGAAGCTATTAAGCAACAATAATGGATGTTATAGAGAGACATGATGTAAAAAATTCAGTTACTGAAAAAATAGGGCAGTACTTAAACTTGCAGACAACCCTATAAGGTACTTTGGTAGATTATCGGTTTTAGGCAAGTTTGGAAATTGCTGCCATTATATTATTATTATTAACACCTTGTAATTAGCCCTAGGGAATCCTGCACTTTTAACCGATGTTTAGATTTAATGAAAGAAAATTGCTACCTTCCTGAGGTGCATGGCGCCTGCTCTGATTATCTTTAAGCATATGACTGATATTTCAAAGATGAAGATGTTTGCTGTCATGTGAACAGTAGGAGTTCATACAACAGCCTTCCTAAAAACGATATGAGTCATGTGATTCATTCATCACTGTTACCTCCTGTGGCCAAGTGGTGGATGATGTGGAAGCCTCTCAGAGGACAGCTAGT